>NC_069404.1:60189102-60191602 GCF_026875155.1 Cherax quadricarinatus
CCTTCACCACACAAGAGACAGTACTATCATCACCTTCACCACACAACAGAGACAGTACTATCATCACCTTCACCACACAACAGAGACAGTACTATCATCACCTTCAGCACACAACAGAGACAGCACTATCATCTCCTTCACCACAAAACAGAGACAGTACTATCATCACCTTCACCACACATCAGAGACAGCACTATCATCACCTTCACCACACAACAGAGACAGTACTATCATCACCTTCATAACACAACAGAGACAGTACTATCATCACCTTTGTAACACAATAGAGATAGTTCTATCATCTCCTTCACCACACAACAGAGACTGTACTATCATAAACCTTTGATAACACAATCAGAGACAGTACTATCATCACCTTCATACCACACAACAGAGACAGTACTGTCATCACCTTCAAACACAACAGAGATAGTATCTATCATCACCTTCACCACACAACAGAGACAGTACTTCATCACCTTCACCACACAACAGAGACTGTACTATCACCATCATCACACAACAGAGACAGTACCTTCATCACCTTCACCACACAACAGAGACAGTACTATCAACACCATCATCACACAACAGAGACAGTACTATCATCACCTTCACCACACAACAGAGACAGTACTATCATCACCTTCACCACACAACAGAGACAGTACTATCATCACCTTCACCACACAACTGAGACATTACTATCCTCACTTTCTCCACACAACAGAGACAGTACTATCAACACCTTCACCACACAACAGAGACAGTACTATCATCACCTTCATTGCACAACAGAGACAGTACTATCATCACCTTCATTGCACAACAGAGACAGTACTATCATTACCTTCACCACACAACTGAGACAGTACTATCCTCACCTTCACCACACAGCAGAGACAGTACTATCATCACCTTCACCACAGATAAAAAAGGAGGAACCATCACTGGCTGTAACTGGTCTGTGGTGATACCACCCAACTGTGGAAAACTACTCTCTTGTACAGTTCAGAACATTTATTAAAGGAAACGTTTCGCCCCTAGTGGCTTCGTCGTTAGGACTGATAGTGAAGCCATTTGTGGTGAAACGTTTCCTTCAATAAATGTTCTAAGCTGTGCACAAGTGCCCTTTTCTTGACTCACGAAATCGTAGTGACACGATTGGAAACAATCCATGCCACGGGTGGGGTTAGAACCCGCGATCAGGAGTTTTGAGACTCTCTAGTCGTGGGTTCCAACACCACCAGTGGTATGGTTTGCCCTTTTCTCCCAGAACCATCATTACCTTTACCACAGAGTCAAACCAACATTAATCTCATCCGCACGATAATTACATGCCAGTGGACTGTCCCATGAGCAATTAAATTTTGGTCAGCGTTCCTAATTTCCGCGATGGCAGATGAATATTATTATTTCGTTGTATTGTCAAGGGAGGATTTGTCAAAAAGATCATTAAAAGATAAAGGATACTAATTATGACATATTTTTTTTTCAACCATAGACGGTGTCATGTTAGTCAACTCTGTTACAGTTGAAGACACTTAATGAGCTATGGTCTTATTACGTAAATTCGCTATTCGCCACACTGGTTATATTCGATTAAATTGGCATCGTAACGGAGTAGGAATTAATAGGTTTAATGGTCGTGTTGAGTCTGTCTTTTCATACAAGAGCTCTACCTCACCTAATTTAACATTCTACGTTATGATTAAATGTAAGAACAATGTGTGGCGAACTTTCGAATTAAATTCCTTTGGAATAAGTTTCTAATTTGAATTTCCTTTTCACTTCAAATTCAGGAGCCGACTTGTCGTAAGAACTCGTTGAATAATCGTTGTCGTCCAACACTCTTGTTCTTAATCGCAATTCCTGGGGTTTATTCGCTGATTGCATCATTCCTTTTCGTTTAGATCAATAGTTTAATAGGTAGGTGAGTACCTGTCTTTTCATACAAAGCTTACTACCTCACCTAATTTAAACCTTCCCCTCGTTATTTCGATTAATTGGTAACAGAATGAAGGTGCAACCTTGCCCGGACAAACGGTTTAATTTTATTTTGCTGGAAGATCCATCACTTTCTTGAGGTTTGTATCATACACTTGCATTCGCTGGGGTCGAATTTCAGGAGCCACTTGTGTGACCGAACCTCCAGTTGATAAATTAGATACATGTGCAACACTTGGGTGTCTTTATTGAGGAAACGTTTCGCCACACAGTGGCTTCATCATGCTTTTCAAGATTTATGGACTGACTACATCGACTCAAGGCTGAGGGACTGATTACCTCAAACTTATGTTCTTCACCATTCTCCTTTGTATGGACTGATGAAGCCACTGTGTGGCGAAACGTTTCCGCAATAAAGATACCAAGTGTTGCACATGTGTCTAATTTATCAACTTGTCGGTTCTCTGAAACATACGTCTACGGACCTGCAGTTCATCATGATTATATCGCAGTCTTTTGCCTATCAAATCCACTGTTTATTCCCGCATTAATT
>NC_069404.1:60194102-60316659 GCF_026875155.1 Cherax quadricarinatus
ATGCGATAGTGGAAGTGTTCATTCTCTCTCCTCCTTTATTCTTCTTCTCTCGTATTTTACTGTAATGCCTCCACGTAGGTGTTAAACATTTAAATAAAGAAACCAGATGCTGAATGAGTCTTCAAATGTGTCGTTTAACTACAACATATGAGAGGAATATGGTAAGTCGCAGAAATGTGATTATAATGATTAGTAATACCATAACCTTGTGACATAATCAGCCTTGCTGGCATTATGTCCATCCCTTTAAATAATATTAGATATGATTCTAACTACTGATTATAGTGGAATGTACCACTATTCTATTCTGTTATTTACTAATCTAACTAGTAGTGCAAGAGTTCATTTACTTAAATTTCGTTGCTTGTTCTTTACTGTACATGTGTAGTGTTAAATGTATGTTAAGATTGGTAGCAAGTCAATTTGTAACACACAACTCTATAAGAAGGATAAGTATTACTAATATGACGATACTACTGTGACTTAATATAATACTATAATAATATTAATAATAATCATTTATTATTATTATATGTAAATACTTCTACTACTACTTCATACTACTACTATCTACTACTCTAACTACTACTTCTACTACTACTACACTACTACATACTCACTTACTACTACTACTCTATTCTACTACTACTTCTACTACTATACTTACTACTACTATTACTACTACTTCTACTACTATACTATCTAAACTTACTACAACTACTACTAACTACTAACTACTACTACTACTGCTACTACTACTATACTACTACTAACTACTACTACTACTACTACTAATACTACTCTACTATACTTACTACTAATACACTACTACTACTACTACTACTTCTACTACTACTACTTACTACTACTACTACTACTACTCTACTACTAGTACTTCTACTACTACTACTACTTACTACTACTACTATCTACTATACTACTAGCTACTACTAGCTACTATACTCTACTACTACTACTACTACTACTACTACTATACTACTTACTATACTCTACAACACTACTACTACTACTACTACTACTACTACTACTACTCTACTACTACTACTACTACTACTACTACTACTACTACTACTACTACTACTATACTACTACTTCTACTACTACTACTACTACTACTCTACTACTACTTCTACTACTACTACTACTACTACTACTTACTATGTACTTCTACTACTACTACTACTACTACTACTACTACTACTACTACTATACTACTACTACTATACTACTACGTACTTTCTATACTACTACTACATACTACTACTTCTACTACTACTACTTACTACTACTACTAGTACTTCACTACTACTACTACTACTATACTACTACTACTACTACTACTACTTACTACTACTACTACTACTACTAGTACTTCTACTACTACTCTACTACTTTCTACTACTACCTATACTACTATACTACTACTACTATACTCTATACTTACTACTATATCTACTACTACTAGTACTACTACTACTACTACTACTACTACAGTTCTACTACTACTAATACTAGTACTACTACTACTACTACTACTTACTACTACTACTACTACTAGTAGTACTTCTACTACTACTACTTCTACTACTACTACTACTACTACTACTACTTCTACTACTACTACTACTACTACTACATACTACTACACTACTACTATAGTCTATCTCTACTAATACTAGTACTACTACTACTACTAGTCTACTACTACTACTACTACTAGTACTACTACTACTACTTTACTATTCTTACTCTATGCTTACTACTACTATACTCTACTTACTACTAACTACTACTACTAGTACTTCTACAATACTACTACTACACTCTACTACTACTATACTACTACTAGACTACTACACTACTACTACTAGTACTACTATACTTACTACTAACTATACTACTACTACTACTACTCTACTACTACTTACTACTACTACATCTACTTCTACTACTACTACTATCTACTATACTATAAACTACTACTACTACTACTACTGATACTTCTACTACTAACTAACTACTACTACTACACTACTTCTACTCACTACTACTTCTACTACTACTGCTACTACTACTACTACTAGTACTTCTACTACTACTACTACTACTAGTACTACTACCTACTACTACTACTTCTACTACTACTACTTCTATTACTACTGCTACTACTACTACTACTAGTACTTCTACTACTACTACTACTACTACTACTTCTACTACTACTACTACTACTAATAATAATAATAATAATACCAATATTGATGATGAATTGAGACACTAGTGCAACACATGGGATTCTTTATTGAAGAAACGTTTCGCCACACAGTGGCTTCATCAGTCCAATACAAAGTAGATATGGGTAAGGAGAGGGGGAGTTCGAGGTAATCAGTCCCTCAACCTGGAATCGATGTGTTCGGTCCATCACTCCTACAAGAGCGATGGACTGAACACATCAATTCCTGGTTGAGGGACTGATTACCTCGAACTCCCCCTCTCCTTACCCATATCTACTTTGTATTGGACTGATGAAGCCACTGTGTGGCGAAACGTTTCTTCAATAAAGAATCCCATGTGTTGCACTAGTGTCTCAATTCTTCAACTTGGTGTGAATGTTTTTTCAAAACCATTCACCACACCAATATTGATGTTATAAATAACACAGTAACATAATTATTTTTAGAGCTAATTTTCCATTAATTGTTTTATTTCAATTTATTATTTTTTAGTTGAATATTTTGTTCTTATTATTTTATGTTTTAGTGGTGCCAATATAATCTCTATAAGCCGCACCGGATAAGCGATCCTAGGGACAACTACCTTTCTTAATGAACACAGAGTTCCATGAATCTGGGCCTGAGGCTGAGTGCATGGGCATTTTGTCAATGGCTTTCGCAAACTCTATTCAAGTTAGGATTATGTCAGAAATTTGGTATACATTGACAGGGTTTTGAGGCTCATTCATGAAAAATTATTTAGACTGTCAGTCTTTTAGACTGATTAGTGGCTCGTTGAACACAGAGTCATATTGAGATTTCAGTATTTCACTCATTTCTTTGTTGTCATCTGTGTAAGATCCGTCTTGGCTGAGTAAGGGCCCTATTCTAAATATGGTTTTTTCTTTGTTTTGGCATATGAATTTTTTTTTTCCAATTTCATTAATTGCTTTAGCTCCTCCTGTCTCTCCTGGATCCTGTATGAGTCCTCTAACATAAGCTCAATATTTTCTACTTCTCTGGTTAGCGCTTCCTTCCGTGTTTCAGATAATCTAGCATTCTTGAGGAGCTCAATGATCTCTCGCCTTCTCCTGTAGGGAGCGTCTCTCACTTTCCAGTTAACTTCTTCCCTTCTATTTTTCTTAGGGGGAATATGCTTTGAACATACTTCAGCTACCAGAAAGTTGATCTTTTCAAGGCACTAGTTAGGGTTCATGTTATTTAAGATATCTTCTCAACATGTTTCATTTAGGACATAGTTTACGTGGTCCCAGTTGATGTTCTTGTTGTTGAAGTTGAATTTGGTAAAGGTACCCTCAGTAGCTGTATGCATTTTGCTGATCAGGACTCCTGTGCATGTAAGTCTTAACTTCGATTAGATTGTGATCAGAATTAGTTGTTTTTGACATTGTTATGTTCTCATTATTTGTGACATTGTTAGGTTCTCATTATTTGTGAAAATAAAGTCATGTGTGTTCTCCAGTCTTGTTGGCTCCACTATCTGCTGACTTAGGGTGAGTTTATCAGGAATTCAACAGCTCACGTGTGTGTGTGATTTTTCTTCTGGGCTGCCTCCAAGGATTATTTCTTCTACAACATTATTTGCTACATTCTTCCATCCTCTATGTCTTAGATTGAAGTCACCAAGCAGTAAGATGTTTGCGGATGGGACTGGAAAGTTTTCTAGACAGTAGACAATTTTCGATAGCTGTTCCTTGAACTGTTGGGAAGTTGCATCTGGTGGCTTATATACAAGTAAATTGGCTAAGTTTTGGATCTCGATTTTTTATCGTTAGAACTTCAACTACATCATTTGTGGTGTTCAGCATCTCCGTGCAAATGAGCGTGGGTCTCTATGAAGGCTGCAAACGTTGCATTTGACTCCCCTAAAAGTCCACTGATGAAAAGTATTTTGTTGGTGGTGTAGCCTATGGCTTAAGGCCCTGTGTTATTAGCAAATATAAATGAGGTCGTGTTGCATGTTTGTTGGGGGCATTTTGTTTTTGGCATCAGTAGTTGTGAGTCTTGAGGGACCACTGGCTGTGCCTCCAGTCCAACAAGGCACCAAGGTGGTGGATATTTTGGGTTTTGCTTTCCATTTTTTTTTTCTTCGTTTCCTTCCACTAAAAAGTCAATTGGAGTGGAGTTGTCGTAACTGCTATAACTATTATGATTTATTTTACGGGGTGTATACCTCCTGTCGCTTTTAAGTGGTATGCGGGGCAGTTGGTATTGTAACATTGTTTTTTAAGGACTGAAGAGTGGCACATCTCAGGGTGGAAGAATTTTGCAAGAGGAAGAACGACACACTCTTAGGTAAGCAATCCTAGGGGGGCAGGAAGTTTCCTTTAACAGCAAGATCCGGGTCAGTGATCCTAGGAGTGTACGAGATGGACTGAACACATCGATTCCAGGCTGAAGGACTGATTACCTCAAACTCCTCCTCTCCTTATACCTTCCTACTTTGTATTGGGCTGATGAAGCCATGTATGGTGAAACGTTTTTTCAATAAAGATTCAGATATGTTGCATAAGTGTCTCAATTCTTCAATATACCGTCATGGAAATAAATGGTATAAAATACCGACACAATGGAAATATAAACACAAATGCAGTATAATGTGATCCTTTATTGACTACGTTTCGCCCACACAGTGGGCTTTTTCAAGTCACAAACAGAACTACCTGGGGTGGAAGGAACGCGAGTATTTATAGTCCGGTTCAGAATGCTGAGGTCAGGTGAAGAATGCTGCATCTGATGATGTACCGAGTGGGGTTGATAAATTAGACACATGTGCAACTCTTGGGTATCTTTATTGAGGAAACGTTTCGCCACACAGTGGCTTCATCAGTCCATACATAGGAGAAACTTGAAGAACAGGAGGAGAATGAGGTAATCAGTCCCTCAACCTTGAGTCGATGTGTTCAGTCCATCAATCTTGAGTAGAATATTCTACTCAAGATTGATGGACTGAACACATCGACTCAAGGTTGAGGGACTGATTACCTCATTCTCCTCCTGTTCTTCAAGTTTCTCCTATGTATGGACTGATGAAGCCACTGTGTGGCGAAACGTTTCCTCAATAAAGATACCCAAGAGTTGCACATGTGTCTAGACTCTATAACCCCACTCGGTACATCATCAGATGCAGCATTCTTCACCTGACCTCAGCATTCTGAACCGGACTATAAATACTCGCGTTCCTTCCACCCCAGGTAGTTCTGTTTGTGACTTGAAAAAGCCCACTGTGTGGGCGAAACGTAGTCAATAAAGGATCACATTATACTGCATTTGTGTTTATATTTCCAATATACCGTCATGTTGATGAGTAAGGCAAATGTGCAACAGATACCCAACTGTTACACATGTTCCTTACTCATCCTCGGAGTGGTGAACGTACCTCTACAACTCTTCGTTATTTTTAGCACTATTAGTCCTACAGTCATTACCACCTTCATAAAAAAAATATATATACGCCAGCATTCTTTTCTTAAGCTCAGTAATTCTGAACTTTGCACACATTACTTCAGGCACTTAACGGGCCTGAAGAATTTTGGAAATTTCTCAAACTTTTCTCCCGAAAGACGGCCTGAAATCTTTCCAGAGTTTAATAATATTTTTATTTTTCTTTCTCGTGTGTTTTCAGGAAGCTGCAGAACCACTTCTTACACAACAAGATTTATATTCTTGTCCGTCACCCCTTCCATGGGCAATGCGAGTTTATATTAGGTCTTCAGGCATTCATTATAGATTCTGTGTTGTGTTCCCTCCTAAGATATTTGCATAAGAGAAGTTGTGGCAAAACTTGGTGGAAGATGGATAGCAGTGGGGACGAATTTGCCTACAGGACGTCGGAAGGATTTGTGAATAAGTTGTCAATGACTAATGAATGATTTGATGATGGATGTGACCTACAGGAGAGCTGCCAATGACTCACGAATGATCTGATGAGGGCTGCGACCTAGAGGAGAGCTGTGAATGTCGTATAAATAATCTGACTGAAGATATTGTCAGTGGAAGGACTCGTAAACGAGATTTGAATGATCTACATATTGTGAATATGTGAGGTATAGAATGGATCAGTTGTAAATGAGTAGTGGATGACCCATGTCCACTTAAGCCCTGTACACCATTTTACTTTCCATTTCTCTTCATTATTTCCACATCCGTTTCTGCGTGTGCGTGACCTGGGTTATCTGTTCTATTTAATTAGTACAACTTGTATTGACGGAAGCCTGCCACGTTGCTATAAAGCTTAACACACCTCATGTTTATAATTAGAATTTCGCATCAATATGGCGAATAATTATTATATCCCCCGATAAGCCCTTATTAATTGTTCATAGATAATATATACACACGGTCAGCGGCTCTCAGCTATTTTGCTTGAACCTAAAGTCACCCAAAATACCCATAATTCGCCACTTAGAGGTGGCTTCTCTTCATGGCAGCATGATGATAGTGTCAATAATAATAATAACAACAACAACAATAATAATAATAATAATAATAATAATAATTTTTTTTATTAACACACCGGCCGTTTCCCACCAAGGCAGGGTGGCCCGAAAAAGAAAAACTTTCATCATCATTCACACCGTCACTGTCTTGCCTGTGGCGCGCTTACACTACAGTTATAAAATGCAACATTAACCGCAACATTAATAATAATAATAATAATAATAATAATAATAATAATAATAATAATAATAATAATAATAATAAATCTCCATAAGTAGAAAGCTTTGTGAGGATGGCAGGAAAAAATATAAATATAACTAATTTTTACCTCACATAATTTTTAATAAAGCCTTTGTAATTAATTCAGTAAAATTCTGCATAAACACCACTAACTCTACATAACAAACACATATACATTTTATAACAAAATTTGTAATCGGTGAGGAACATAATGCAGAAAACATCTATGGTACTTCCCACGAACATTGCTTATTACTGGAAATCGCTTGATGAAGTATTGATAGATTTAAGTGAACTCTGTCTGTAACAGTCGTAATGTGGAACAGAATATGATTAGTTTAATGTGGAACAGAATATGATTACAGTTTAATGTGGAACAGAATATGATTACAGTTTAATGTGGAACAGAATATGATTACAGTTTAATGTGGAACAGAATATGATTACAGTTTAATGTGGAACAGAATATGATTACAGTTTAATGTGGAACAGAATATGATTACAGTTTAATGTGGAACAGAATATGATTACAATTTAAAGTAATGTGGAACAGAATATGATTACAATTTAAAGTAATATTATATAAAGATTTTTTTTTAGGTTGTTTGCTCGATTAACGAAACTTAATTAATCGAAGATTAAATAAAAATTTTAGTGATTAAGCCTGCAATATACAATTTTTAGTACGGTTGGTCTAAAAAAAAATTTAATATGGCATTTTTCTTAAATTGCCCGGGCCTGGGAATGGGGTATACAGGGATAAATATCCTCAGAGCTCTCAGTGGTACAGAAATTAGCTGATCCGCTAAAGCTCCAATGATCAATGTGATTTTGCCGCCGATCCGGCGGCAGTATTTAATCTTTATGTTAAATCACACTTGTCACTGAAGCTTCAGTCGATTAGCTTATTTCTGTAACATTGAGATCTCTGAGGAGATTTATCTCTGAGCTTTTTGATGTTGTCAGCTGAGATCGTAACCCGTTTATATGAACACAGTTTTTCGGCAAACTCTTGTATAAGTCGAGTATATATGTTATAGAATTAAACCTAAAAAGAACTTTAATCTCCAAATTGCATTTCTATTGATTCACAATGATGATCTCTTTCATCTTCAAAAAATATTTCATTTATGAGAAATGTTCATTCTGGCAGAAAATAAGTCATATGTAATCAGTTGATGAAGAATCCCTCCAGAGTTGCACTGCAATGTGTTTATGGTATTCCATTGCAAAAGATGTGATAACTTTTATACTGAACAAACTTGAAACCTATTCTTGAGATTATGTTGCATGAGCATAAATATGATCTAACTAGTGGACAGGAACCATGAGTTTTTTTTTTTTTCAGCTTAAGAATGTATGGTTTTATGAAAAGGTAACTCCCATTTAGACAGAAGATAAAACGTAGAACGGGAAAGGATCTATATATTTCGGCCGCAATCGGAGATTTTCTTGAACAGCTCTCCTGGTGAGGCTATGCCACTGAAGATGAAATATGCGGATCCTTTCCATTTCGTGTTTTATTTATTTCTCACATACGTTAGATTTGTATTTTCCTTAATGACTGTCCTGGAGTTTTACGACTCACTTCCCATCAGTTCAAACTCCACCCGTTCCGTGGTTTGTTTATCTTTACCTTGATCTGTGTTTCCAACGCCAACACAAACAATTTTGCACACTGAAGTAGTGCCAAAGGTTTAATTCACTGATAGTACACTATTTTAGTTTTATATTTTAATTAAGCACGAAGTGCAGTGTTTTTTAATAAAAGTACTGATACCTGAATGTTGGAAAATGTTTTTGATATGAAATATAACCCGAGGAAAACGACGATTTATTGTACCTCATGTATTAAAATTGTTGCTATTATATTGCTGTATTTTTTATTATCCTACTTTAATGAATAAATGTATTGTCCATTTTTAGAAAGGTGACTGTTAATAATTAACTCAAGACGACGTTTCGGTCCGTCCTGCACCAGTTAGTTGTAAATAATTCGTTTTAATATATATATATACATGTGTATAATGCCACATACTTTCCACATATCGTTCATTAATTAGGCATCCCGAAAAAAGACCTTAAACGGGTTCACTGAATTATTTTTTATCTTTTTTCTTTTGTTTTCTTCCTTCAATTTCTCGTTTTTATTTCGTTCATAATGCGAGACCTCGTCTGAACACCTTCATATTTTCACCGCCAGTGTACGGAAATTAGGGCAAAATCTCCGGGAACAATTTACATGTACAGGCGCCCTACGACTTGGCTTCAAGTCTTCCAAACAATGATGCCTCCTAATTCGTTGATGGGGAGAGTGAAACTTGGCTTCAAATCTTCCAGGCAAATATGCCTCCTAATTCGTTGATGGGGAGAGTGAAAATTGGCTTCGAATTTTCCAGACAAAGATGCCTCCTAATTCGTTGATGGGGAGAGTGAAAATTGGCTTCAAATCTTCCAGACAAAGATGCCTCCTAATTCGTTGATGGGGAGAGTGAAAATTGGCTTCAAATCTTCCAGACAAAGATGCCTCCTAATTCGTTGATGGGGAGAGTGAAAATTGGCTTCAAATCTTCCATACAAAGATGCCCCCTAATTCGTTGATGGGGAGAATGAAACTTGGCTTCAAATCTTCCATACAAAGATGCCTCCTAATTCGTTGATGGGGAGAGTGAAAATTGGCTTCAAATCTTCCATACAAAGATGCCTCCTAATTCGTTGATAGCAATAGTGTGAAACATTTTTATTCCGTTAAATCGTATTAAATATATTTATTTGAGCCTACGTCTCCTGACTGGTTTCAATATTTATTGGCTGATGCATCTTACAGTCAGGACATCACCCATTAACTTAAAGATGTGCGTAAGTGAGCTTTGTCATCATTCTAAATTATTTTATAAAGCTTGGAATCATTATATCAATAGCACACAGTTCCGACACAAGAAAAAATGAATGAGACACATTGGCAATAGTCTAGGATCTTCACTGATGAGATGTATCACCTGCTCGAAATGCAGCTTCACGACACCTGCTGTTTCCTCCGTATTGCGACTGAAGAAGCCTGCTGAGGAGGAGAGAAGTCTAGTCATTAACGATACAAAACTGTTGCATATATGTCTAACTCAAAATACGTAATCGGTGGAACCCGGGCGATAACAGTAAAATACCTCTTCTGATTGGGATCAAATTTTTTTTTAGCCCTGGTGTGTTTTCCAGACAGTTAGGTTTACGTTGATATTCAGCCCCAAAGGTCCCAATTTGCTAGTTTTATTAAATAAATAATGATATTGAAGAATTAAGACACTTATGCAACACATGGGGATCTTTATTGTCCAACCTTTGGGCGACGACATACTTACACTAGTGGCAGGTGCCACTGTGATCCCGCCTTCTCCTGCTTCGACTCTGACTGCAGTATATAAGCCACCTCTCTGGCCCTATGCTGCACTTCCTACAAGAATGATGGACTGAACACATCGATTCCAGGCTGAGGGACTGATTACCTCAAACTCCTCCTCTCGTTACCAATTTCTGCTTTGTATTGGACTGATGAAGCCAGTGTGTGGCGAAACGTTTCTTCAATAAAGATTCCTATGTGTTGTATAAGTGTCTCAATTCTTTAACTTGTCAGTTTTCAAAACCATTCATTTAATAATGATATTAATTTCCATTCAATTATTACAGAACGTTTCAACGTACCGGCTTCAGAATATTAACGCTGATTAATTCCTCATGAAGGATGACACTGTAAGTTAAGACTATGTACGTGTAAATATGAATTCTAATGAATTTGATATAAAACTGGGGCTCGAGGGATTCAGGACAATTACTGGAGAATGCCTTTCTCGTTTGGCTTCAAACTTTCAGTGTTGACCTGTATAGCCCTTGTGGCTTAGCGCTTCTTTTCGATTATAATAATAATAATTTCAGTGTTGATGAGCCTCATTATATTATGCACCCAAAGCTTGAATATCAGCTTAATGCATTGGAAAGTTATGCCGCACTCTGCACAATTACTGTGAAGTGAACCGAGGTAGAAGAGACTAGGGTTGTGCAGTAAGGGGATACCGTTCTCGGATCGCGCAGCGACCAAAAATTTATCTAGTTATTGCAAGGATTGTTCACATTTTTATCGGAAATGAAAAACGACATGTGGAACTTGACTCCAGAGTAATTTCCTGACGTTCAAAGACTAATTAACATTTCGACATCAGATTGTTAAATATATACACTGAAACTAAGAAGTTCTTGATATTGTTCAATATTCATCAGAGTAACTAATACTTCAGTAAGTAGTATGGAAGCTACTTACAAATGATAGCTAATATGGTTGTCACTCACACCAGGTAACCAACAAGGCTGTCACTTACACCAGGCAGCTAGCAAGGCTGTCACTTACACCAGGCAGCTAGCAAGGCTGTTGTTGCAACCCCTGAATGGGTTGCACTGTATATTATGTATATATATTACATGTATATTACCTTTTCATATAATTTTATATTGCTTATATTTGCGATAATAGCTAAATCGTAAATGTATTGCTTTATATTATTATTTGACTTAGTTATGTTGTTAGGTAGGATGTAACATATTATTATGTGCTCAGTTCAAGACTTGATTGTCTAACTACTGTAGTTATCGCTCCTTGCTCGTTACTCTGCCGGCTTCTCGTTGTTGCTGAGCAGCAGCTGTCCACGGAGCTATCACGTGATCGAGGGGTGGGGGTGTTCTCACCTCACCTCACCTCACCTGAAGTATTCAGTCTGGTCTAGACTCGCTTGGTGTTTGGACGTATTCTTGACAAGTCGTGCCTAAATCTCCTTTATTGGCCCTTGTTGGAAGATCGTCTCATTATTGTTGTAGGTTCTGTGGGACTCTGTTCACAGAACATTGTATAGACTTAGTGATTTTCGACGTTGTACTGAGGTTGTGTGTCGCATAGACACTCTGAGCAACTCAGGTCCTGAGCTGTAGCTTCTGACCTAACTTGTACTGGTATCTGTGTACTGTCACAGTCGGGGATTTTCTTATGCTGAACTTAGATTCAGTAGTATGGGAGTTTTGTGACTTTTGTGGAGGATCTGCTGATGGTCCCTACTTATTGTCGTTATATTATCTCCTTGTTCCTGATTCTGTGTCGCAGTTACTTGTTATATTGCTATTGGGCTTAGCATTCTTTTTGTTGTTCAAGCAGATTGTTCTGATTGCCAGTTGGTCAAGAAGTTAGTTTATTTGATGACTTTGTCAGTCACTTGTTTAACTCTAGTCGAGTCGTGAGACATAGTGAACTACTTAGAGCACTTACACACATACACACACTTATTTGTATATTGTATTATTAAATGTTAATGTACCAGACGGTACTTAAGAATTATAAATGTGATATGTGCTTTCAGCACAATAATACTGTACACGAGAGAAGTGAATAATATTATTTTGATTATTGTGATTAATTTAATTTAATTTAATTTGATATACACCTAGACAACTTAATAAATTTATTAAATTTTAATTTCTCTAGTTAGTAGCCTACCAGTTGTAATCCTGAAGCACTATTGAATCATATTGAATTCTAATGGATAATTGGACAAGGATACTGACTAATTGTTACGAAAACCCAGTAACAGGCTGGATGCTAGAAGGGCAGTCCTTTCTAGTATTCACTGGAGATCTCTAAGCTTTTAGAATCGCGTTTTTTGTAACAGCTGTCACTTACACCAGGCAGCTAGCAAGGCTGTCACTTACACCAGGCAGCTAGCAAGGCTGTCACTTAGACCAGGCAGCTAGCAATGCTGTCACTTACACCAGGCAGCTAGCAACGCTGTCACTCACACCAGGCAGCCAGCAAGGCTGTCACTCACACCAGGCAGCCAGCAAGGCTGTCACTTACACCAGGCAGCTAGCAAGGCTGTCACTCACACCAGGCAGCTAGCAAGGCTGTCACTTACACCAGGCAGCTAGCAAGGCTGTCACTTACACCAGGTAGCCAAGAAGGCTGTCACTCACACCAGGCAGCCAGCAAGGCTATCACTCACACCAGGTAGCCAACAAGGCTGTCACTCACACCAGGCAGCCAGCAAGGCTGTCACTCACACCAGGTAGCCATCCATTCTGTCACTCACACCATTCAGCCATCAAGGCTGTCACTCACACCAGGTAGTCAACAAGGTTGTCACTCACACCATGCAGCCAGCAAGGCTGTCACTCACACCAGGCAGCCAGCAAGGCTGTCACTCACACCAGGTAGCCAACAAGGCTGTCACTCACACCAGGCAGCCAACAAGGCTGTCACTCACACCATGTAGCCAACAAGGCTGTCACTCACACCAGGCAGCCAACAAGGCTGTCACTCACACCAGGTAGCCAACAAGGCTGTCACTCACACCAGGAAGCCAGCAAGGCTGTCACTCACACCAGGTAGCCAACAAGGCTGTCACTCACACCAGGAAGCCAGCAAGGCTGTCACTCACACCAGGCAGCCAGGAAGGCTGTCATTCACACCAGGCAGCCAACAAGGCTGTCACTCACACCAGGCAGCCAGAAGGCTGCCACTCACACCAGGTAGCCAACAAGGCTGTCACTCACACCAGGCAGCCAACATGACCGCCACTCACACCAGGCAGCCAACATGACCGCCACTCACTCCAGCTTCTGGCAATGATTGAATGGATTGATATTCCTCACAAACTAAACTAAGACTATTTTTCCTATGTTAATACCGGAGGATTTTTCTATCTTGCGCCAGGACTGAGACTAGGTCTCTTCAATAAAAGATTGACCAACTAGGCTGTTGGCCCTGAAAGCATGCAGATCAACGTAGCCGCTACTGCCTTGCTGATTCAGGAATTGACATGAGAAACATATCAAGTTTCCGCTTGAAGACATTCAAGGGTTTGTTGGTAATTCACCTTATTCCTGAAGAGATAGCATTGAGAAACCTTTTATCCTCCTGAGTTAGCTGGAGCATGACTGCGAGTCGACAAGATTCACTTGATGTCTCTTCTAGATTAAAAGTTGTAAAATTATGAGGTCGTCTTTTGTCATAAGTGTTTCCTGGATAATTATCCAATTATCTCTGTGCGTCCTTTTCATATCCCTGCTTTACAATGAATGCATTTTACTCTTTTGATCTTTAAAGTGACAGATTTTAAATATGGTTTTCACAGGAATCGCACAACGACACGGGAAACTGAAGGAACTTAAATTCATTCCAAGGAAGGGATGGCGAGTCTAATTCTATTGATCATAAGCCCTCCTTCACCGGCGCCGAGGAACCTACCTACTTTGAAGGGTCATCTAGCTACATACCTTCTTTCTTTCCTCCCCTCACAGCCGTGTCAGTGTCGGTGTCCGTGTGGACGTTGGTGGCTATATCCTTGGAGAGGTTCTACGCCATCTGCCAGCCCCTGCGCTCGCGCCGATGGCAGACGCCTTCCCACTCGTACCGGGTGATCGCGGGCGTGTGGGCGGCTTCCCTCTTCATCATGACGCCTATCGCCGCCCTCTCCACACTCATGCCAGTCAGAGGAGACCCAGGTGAGGGACAACTTTTCCTGGGAGACTAAAGAGGACAGGGGTGAGCACGTAGGTACAGGTGTTGTTCCTGAGTTCATTATTATCATTAATTATTAGAAGCGCTGAATCCATTGGGGTCATAGAGGTCCTGGAGAATGAGGAATGAACCATGAAGAAGAACAAAGTGTTGTTTCTTTGGATTTTACTATGGTTATGATAGAGTTCTACAAGAAGAATGTTACAAAGAGTAGCAGCATATGGTACTGGAGGAAAAGCTCTTTCTTGGATCGAGGCATGACTGAGTAACAGAAGTTACTCAGAGTTTGAGGAAATGGGATGAAATCAGAACGGGGACCAGCCATTTCTGGTGTTATGCAAGGATCATTCTGGGTCCTTTGTTGTGCTTAATGCGCATTAATGATCTTGATGAGGCAATAGAAAATGTCATGAATGTTAACTCACTGAACTTCAGGAATATTTGGACAACTAAATATCAGTCCGAAAAATGGGACAGTTCAATGTGGAAAAGTGAAAAGTAATATTCCTTGGGAATGAAAAAAATCCTTGTGCTTATAAACTAGATGAAGTAGAGCTTGATAATATAGAATATAAATAAGATTCGAGAGTCATGGGAAACAGACATCTGAAACAAAGACAACAATGCCTAAGTGTTTGTAATAAAGCTAACAGACTACGTGGATTTATATCAAGAAGTGTAAGTAACAAAAGTCCGGAGAACATGTTTTACTGTATAAGGAATTATCCCGCCTAATTATCAAAGATAAGTAATTGAACACCATTTATCAAAGCAAAGGGACTTGAGATTTACTATCGAGGCTAGAGTACTGAACACGTTAATTACAATTACTTCTTCATTTCTTCCACTATCTCAGTACAGTAGTTGCTTCTGCATTACACGGAAGAAACTTAAGCAGACGAAGCGTTCTCGTTAATAACAATACCCAGGGTGGTGTGCGTGTGACTTATTCATTAACTTTTTACCAGAAACCAGTCATACCTACTGTAGAAATGAACTCTGGAAATTCGAGAAGATGCATTTTTGTGGGGCTTTCTTTTTAAGAAAAATTATCAAGTAACTTCTGATGGATGTTTACCTAGCCGAGATTATTAAGGATTATCTCAGCTTTTGGATCCACCTCTAAATATTTTAGATCAACTATCATAACTGTTTCTAAATTCATTTAACAGTTTGAACTCTTAAAGTCAACACTAGTTTTCTGGTTTATATGCTTCTGCCCATTTCTAGGCATACTTCGCTTATATCAGATAAAGCTAATAAAGGTATGTTCAGAAATGAAACAGGAAACTACCATGACACATGAATGATAAATGCGATGGCTCCCTGACTTTTACATTTTAGTGTCACTGTCGCTGTACCAAAGGTCGTAAATCAAAAAGAAAAGCTTGCCTAGGAGAACGCGTTTATTTCAATATATCAGAAGCTTCAAGGGACCTAAAAATGAATACTGGATGATTACACTAACTATCTATGCCCCTCCAGCTGATACGTCATATACCGTGACTTAGTCTTTTGTCTTGCAGGAAAACACACTGTATCCCCAGATCGTACATTAACCACCGCTGGTTCAACTGTGGCAAAATGGCTTCTTGCAGTTTAAGAATTCACCCTTCCTCTCTCCCGTCTCTTTAAGCAAGAAGCGACACAAATGCAGAGAACTTTTCAACGTTATCACAACAAAAGTTCGCTTTGTACCTGAGTCTCTTCATTATACCGTTGGTAGAACGCTAGTGTTCATCTCTTTCTCCCTAGTGATCCGTCTCATCTAGAAGCTTATATTAAGTCAATGAGACAAGACTTGTCATAAACAGGAGGAACTGTGAAATTGACTTTTCTGTGTGTGTCATTTCGTAACTCAATTATTTTTTTAATGTGCAATTTAATTTCAGTTTAATAATTGGATGGCGGTGGATGGTAGATACACACACACACACACACACACACACACACACACACACACACACACACACACACACACACACAACACACACACACACACACACACACACACACACAAACACACACACACACACACACACACACACACACACACACACACACACACACACACACACACACACACACACACACACACACACACAATATTATGAACATAACCAAAAACCTATTGTACAATTGCTTAATTAAAATAATTGTACATAATTGTTAATTGTTAAAGTTGCATTAAAACTCTAACAATTAACAATTTTGCGCAATGAAATATACACAGAAATATACCGCAGGAATATTGTTGCTGAACACTGATATAAAATATAACGAGAAAGTTTAAAAATTTCAAACTTAGTTTTATCCTGGAAATCGCGTTTTATGTAGCAAGAGCTTAAAATTATTAAAGTATATTTCGCATTAAGTGAAAAATGAGAGAGAGAAAACCCGGAGAGTAAAATTAAGGTCTGCAAAATGTGAGACAATATGATATCTATAATTAATGTTATTTCTGTTTTTCAACGTTACTGTTATATTACGGGTCCATTAGAACGTTATCATTGTAGAACTTCAGCTTCAGAACGTTATTATTTCATAAGAACTGCGTGCAAACGTTACTCTTACGTAACACTTTCCGTAAGAACGTTACTGTTAGAGAACACCTGCGTAAGAACGTTACTGTTAGAGAACACCTGCGTAAGAACGTTACTGTTAGAGAACACCTGCGTAAGAACGTTACTGTTAGAGAACACCTGCGTAAGAACGTTACTGTTAGAGAACACCTGCGTAAGAACGGTTCTGTTAGAAAACACCTGCGTAAGAACGTTACTGTTAGAGAACACCTGCGTAAGAACGTTACTGTTAGAGAACACCTGCGTAAGAACGGTTCTGTTAGAAAACACCTGCGTAAGAACGTTACTGTTAGAGAACACCTGCGTAAGAACGTTACTGTTAGAGAACACCTGCGTAAGAACGTTACTGTTAGAGAACACCTGCGTAAGAACGTTACTGTTAGAGAACACCTGCGTAAGAACGGTTCTGTTAGAAAACACCTGCGTAAGAACGTTACTGTTAGAGAACACCTGTGTAAGAACGTTACTGTTAGAGAACACCTGCGTAAGAACGTTACTGTTAGAGAACACCTGCGTAAGAACGTTACTGTTAGAGAACACCTGCGTAAGAACGTTACTGTTAGAGAACACCTGCGTAAGAACGTTACTGTTAGAGAACACCTGCGTAAGAACGGTTCTGTTAGAAAACACCTGCGTAAGAACGTTACTGTTAGAGAACACCTGCGTAAGAACGGTTCTGTTAGAAAACACCTGCGTAAGAACGTTACTGTTAGAAAACACCTGCGTAAGAAGGTTACTGTTAGAGAACACCTGCGTAAGAACGTTACTGTTAGAAAACACCTGCGTAAGAACGTTACTGTTAGAGAACACCTGCGTAAGAACGTTACTGTTAGAGAACACCTGCGTAAGAACGTTACTGTTAGAAAACACCTGCGTAAGAACGTTACTGTTAGAAAACACCTGCGTAAGAACGTTACTGTTAGAGAACACCTACGTAAGAACGTTACTGTTAGAAAACACCTGGGTAAAAACGTTACTGGTAGAAAACACCTGCGTAAGAACGTTACTTTTAGAGAACACCTGCGTAAGAACGTTACTGTAAGAAAACACCTGCGTAAAAACGTTACTGGTAGAAAACACCTGCGTAAGAACGTTACTGTTAGAGAACACCTGCGTAAGAACGTTACTGTTAGAAAACACCTGGGTAAAAACGTTACTGGTAGAAAACACGTGCGTAAGAACGTCACTGTTACATAACACCCGCTTAAGAACGTTACTGTTAGTAGCACCCGCATAAGAACGTTGCACTTAGATAAAATCTGCGTAACAACGTTACTATTACGTAATACCTGCAGAAGAACGTAACTGTTACTTAACACTTGCGCAACAACGTAATTATTTGATAGCGACCTACTTAAGAAAGTTACTGCGTTATTATGACGTAACACCTGTGTCACCTAACAACTGCCAAGGAAATTCACCATGAGAGAAAAATTTATTTTAGGGAAGACTAAATGCTATCATTTAACTGCAGTTTCATATACACTTTTCGGCTTTAAATTCAATGAATTTGTGGAATTGTTTCAAAGAAAATTCTGTTTCGTTCGCATTTATATTATTCGAAAGGAATTCATTGTCATTTAGTCCAATGTACACCTTTTTTTTCCAGTGTTCATTGTTGTGTAACATTTGTGTTGTATTTTCTACTAAATTCTTTATTTGTTTTAATTCTCTTTTGGTAAGAATTTTGTACAAGCGTGTGTAATTTATCTTTTCATTTTTTGGAGGGGATATTATATTATACATCTGAGTTTTTAGTGATTTTCAAGAGAGAGAGAGAGAGACAGACAGACAGAGACAATGAGTGACACGGGAAAGGGTGTACGGTAAAGGATAAACAGAGGACGGAGGATAGATGTGGGGGGTGGCAGCCGTGTGTGTTGTTGGTAATGTCTGCGCTAATCACTAGCGGCCTGTAAGGGGTCCCAGGGGAAGGACGTAATCTCTGCATTGTACGAGGCTTCATGTGTTTTGTGTTGGTGCCATCATTACCAATAACACCGTTAAGCTCAGTGGCAAACTAGATGTGTTTCGGTCGGGCGCTGCGCGATCCGAAAATGGTAACCTTCAAATATTCACTGACCCCGTCATCCAATATACTTCAATGTACGCACAATGTACGCACGAGGCGTAGTTTTTGTGCCCCGTCCCCCCTCACAAGGAGAGGAACTGCAGTTCAACTTACATATTGAGAGACCTAGGCGATGAGGGACGGGCCATGCGAGGGATACGTTACTTTACCTCTGAGAGAATTTTCCTCCCAACCTATCTGTTGAAAGTCTTGCAACGTTGCTTAACTCCTGACAATGCAAGAATGTGTGAACGGAGTTGAACTAGAGTTTTCCATCTCCCCATGACTTATTTTACCTTTGAGTTATAACTAAACCCTTCTAAGAGGTCCAGATGTTTTACATAAACACTTTCAACTCAAGAAGCTTATCCCTTAAAAGAACCCTTAAAATGGCCAGGAAATGGTATTTAACCCATTGTAATACTGAAAATATTTATACAGTAGCACACTCAATACACGTAGAACAATGTGTGCACATGTGTCATAAACAAGAGATCGGGAAACACATTATTTATCAAATAAAACTCCTACAGACATTTAAAATTAATAAAGCCATAATGAATGCATCAGTTCACAGGACAAAAACCATTAGGGATTTTCCAAAACTTCAAACCCCAATATAACCGTAGGCACAATAGGAGTGCATAGTTTCATTCCAAGGATATGACAGCAGTGTTGGGTAAGTAAACAACAGGTACAGTCACTGGATTTCTTTACTGTCATATCGTTTCACCTACACATTTTAGGTTTCTTCACCCCTAAAACTTTTCGACAGCAAAGTTCCCTGTATCTTACTCCTCATCTGTTTGGTGGTATTGTTTACCATTAATATAACTTGTGTGTTAGTGAGACAGCCCTAGATTTACTGGCACACCTTCAGGATCGCAAGTACGCATGAAGAATGGATTACACCAGCTTCACCTGTGGTTCATCGTATCCTACACTCCTACTTTATGGACTGGGGAAAAACACAGTTGATATTTCATGAAAACGACAGGTCAGACAAGAGGTATCTTGAAACAGCTATTATCCACCTAACCAAATTATTATCACCTTAAAAAAATAGCGCTAAATCTCATCACACATTGTCCAGAATAAATACGGAAAGCAAAAAACTTCTGAATCTGAAGTTCAGATCCCAGCTCTGCCTTCACGTGGCATCACTGGATCTCCATCGCCACTGACCTCTCCATTACCTGATCTGACCTTGGAAAATTATACGCCTTATAAGATATTTTATTGAATTTCTTTGTATTTGATCCCCTCAGGGAAGGTTCCTTGATGTTGGTGAGGGGCTCTTGATTTAGGGAATTGGATCTGTGCTCCAGTTCCCCGAATTAAGCCTGAATGCCTTCCACATTCCCCCCCCCCAGGCGCTGTATAATCCTACGGGTTTAGCGCCTCCCCTTGATTATAATAATAATAATAATTTGTATTTGATGAAGCGCTACTCTGGGTAATTCGTTCTTAAATAAAGCTTATTTCCGCTTAATATTTATTTTATTGTAGTTGTGGAAGTCGAGCTTCGGGTCCTGACCCCTCGAGGAAGTCGAAGGTATATTACTTAAATTGTAAATTATTAAAGTTGTGTAGTGCAAATTGTAACTACCTGATGTGAATGATAATTGGGCTTAAGCCCACGAGGATCATTAAGACTACGTGTCACCTGTTCACTTCCAGTCAAGAATACCTTGATCTCTAAAACTGGAATTTAAAGCAAACTCTTAGTGAATATACGCTGAGAGACATACACTTCTGTGTGTATATTTACATCCTGTGTCATCCTGCTTGAATGATGATCTTGATGTTCTTGTCCTAATGGTGAACTAAAACTGTTAGTTTGTTCTCTTGTGTTCTTAAGTCTCCCACCTCCACACAGGAATATAATACCATACAATACTCACTTCTGTAAGATTTTATATATTCCCGATTCTCGTCACTGTTATCAGGTGCAACTGTCGTACACTGTGGGTCATCGAACACATGGAAAAGTAAAGTGTCGAGTTTCCGTTTGCTAACTGCGGCCCAGTTACCAATCAGTCAGGCTTTTGGTAATTGCTCGTTAAGTAAAATTAAAGTCATTACCATAAAATATGATGCGGAATTGAAAGTGAAAATTGAGATATTAGCAGAAAGAAGTACGTAATTAACACAGAAAATGAGAGAAAGTTCAGTAATTATAATTAATGATCGTGTAAGTGAAAAAGCGCGCTCAAGCGATAAAAATTAAGTGGGAGATGAGGCACGTGACATATATTAATATATGTGTGTTTATGAGAACGCAATTTCTCAATGACATGCAAAAGCGGTGTTTACTACCTGAGTGCTCGCTGGCAGTGAAGGATGATATTAAGCATTGACAGGTATGATGACATGATCCATCTATAGTACAAGATTATTTAACGAGGAGAAACTGCTGTCTAGGGTTCCACGACCAAGACTTCTCGATAAACATCCCACTGCTACATACAGGTGACTTATTAACAGAGCTTTCCAGGGTCTCCTGTTTCTCATGAGGGCACAAAAAAATGGATCCTGCCGTGACTCATGAAATCATAACACAATTGCAAGCAAACCAGGGTACGGGTGGGGTTAGAACCCATGGCAAATAAGTCGTAAAGCTCCAGGCCAGTGCGTATGGCACTGGGCCAGCTGGCTACAATAAGATTTATCGAACTAGGTATATTTATAGACCATAGGAAGATTAGCATTGGCACCACTGTGACCACAGATGCAAGTTGGATGAATCTTATAGTAGTCAGCTGGCCCAGTGGCTTACGCACTGGCCTGGAGTTTTACGACATACTTGCCATGGGTTCTAACCCCACCCGTACCATGGTTTGGACCCTGACATGTTATGGCGGATATTGGTTAACACGTAGGTTAGGTAAGGTTCGTCAGGAGACAGAACAAGTGTTTCCTGACGCGGGTCTTAATCATATGATGACCCGCGTTGGAGCTTTTAGTCATCTGACCGAGACCTTCAGCTGGCTTATCAGTCCACCCCTTTAAAAATTATGGTAACAGTTATAACCACTTATCTGTCACTGGGGAGATAATGAACGCTTCCGTAAGCAGTGCTAAGCTCGGCGGCGATCACTCTCTCTCGGCTTCAAACGCCCGGTAAAACGAGATATTTTGACAATCATTGGACGCGGACGTATGTTTAATTTCAGTCTTAAACTCTGTTAACACAATGGAAGTTTCTCTAACCTTTTCCCACTCCCCTCCTCCATCCTTCTAGGGGTAGGGTCATTTCATGCTGTTGAAGGGCTCTTGGTTCAATAAATTGGAGCTACCCCTCTCCTTCCCTAGATCAAGCATCATTACCTCCTATTCTTCAGGCCCTGAGTGACCCCTGCTATTATAGCGTTTGCCATTGAATACAATAATAATAATAATAATAATAATAATTAATAATAATAATAATACTACTACTACTACTACTACTAATAATAATAATAATAATAATAAAAATAATAATAATAATAATAATAATAAATAATAATAATAATAATATTATTATTATTATTATTATTATTATTATTATTATTATTATTATTTATTATTATTATTATTATTATTATTATTATTATTATTGCCCTTTCTGAAGCCTACATAATGTTGGGTATCTTGAGTGACACAGATGATACTGTTACCTGCTCCGACTAGCAGGAACAGCTAGAGTTACTGATGAAGGAACAATTGACAGGTAGGAGGCTGATGGTTACTGAGAGTTTTCGAACTTCTCAGCTCATTCTGAACTGCTGGCGGTTTTAAACATCAAGCGAAGAGCTATTGATCGACCCCTACAGAGCCCTCTGTGCAACGTTGTCGCTCATACAGGCCCCTGCTGTCAACACTTTCTAACTCATCACAACTTATCACAAGTGTGCTACAGACCATCCCTCATATTTACGCCATTGCCTAGTTTTCATACATTAAGGTGTAGTCAGTTTTTCATACGGGAAGGGGAAGGCAGCCTTTCACACAGGAAGGTGAAGTCAGCCTATCACAGGAAAGGTGAAGTCAGCCAGATTATGCAGTACCTAAGCCTCTTCGAACGCCTTTCATGGTGTAAGTCTTGAAAGCCGAGTATCTTGGAAGACTCAATTTGCTCAAAATTTTGTGATTTTGGTGGAAGGATGGAAAACACATTTTTAACTCCATGCCATCTTGGAATATCTCAGCTGGACTATGGGTAACAGCGTCTCTCTCTATGCACGATTCTGTCATCAAGGAATGCATTTGTGTTGCTCTGTCGAGTATCTATAATGCAGAGTCCGATACCACTCGCTTGTGGTATCCCCGAGAGACCTAAAGTCTCCACTAATATATTCGTGTCCGTGGTCTTCATTATTCCACATGAGGATTTTCATAGATGTTAGAAATTGGTATAGTTCGCCTCATTACCTCTTGTCAAAATAACTCTTCAGTTCCAGTTAGAGTTCGTCTGCCATCTCGTCTTTATATCCTTCGTGTCTCATATTTCTTGACCTCCTACCGTGGAAAATCAGTATGATAGGAATCTGCCCCATTCTCTTCCTGACCTCATAACTCGCCATTCCGCTTTGGATTCGTGTTAAATCTCTTTTTGATCATTTCCAATCCCACTCAGAATCTACTGACGCTTCTAAAATTATTTTAGGAAAGGGTATGTTGCCATTTTCTGGTTTCATTTTTGAAAAAATTTGCAGCGGAAAACCATTAATTTCTCAGCTGATTCGTACTCCAGCCTCACATCCGCCATTGTTATTGGAATAAAAACTCTTTCCCTTTTGTTCACCCTCTTTTTCTTCATATTCATTGCAAGCTCTCTCTAGCTATTACAGTGTTCCATGCAATGAGGATGATTACTCGTCTGTACTATCAGCATATCAAGACCTCACTTTCCTTAGTAAGCATTAGCCTTTTCTCGGTAATGTTCCCCTGCTCTCATAACTACACACACATGACTGGTTGTGGCTTGGTTGATCTAAAATCAGTGGCCTATAAGCCATTTCATCACTAACCGCAATTGGCCTTCTAGTTTTCTTAACTTCATTATCGTCAGTTAAGGGAATCCGATAATTGGTAGATCACTGACCGTATAACAACTCTTACAGATTGTTCGCTTTACGACGGAGAAGGTAAGTTTTTGAAAACTGTTCTTTCAATGTCTTGCTGGATTTATTCTGTCTGTAGGTGATTTGCTGTACAAAATTTAATTATCATATTATATTCCAGCTTAACTTTTCCTTATAAAAATAATAATAAAAACACTTCAACAACAATAGTAACAACAGTAATGTCAGCAACAATAATACTAACAACAATAATAACGATAATGATAATAATAATTCGCCTTACTCTACTTTTAACTATTATTATTTTTGTTGTTATTTTTATTTTTATTGCTGCTGCTGTTGTTTTTGTTGATGCTATTATGATATATTAAAGCCTATATATACACAACAAATATTCTAGAGAAATATTATTAAAAAAGGAACCAAGATGGAGAGACAAATGGCAGTCCTGTGTTTAATATTACAAAGAGGTGGGATGATAATAGGTTTACTGGGTATAAATCATATCAGCCGTACTGTACGTGGGTCATAAGGCTGCATGTCACACGTACACCACCAGTCAAGAGTACTTTATTCTCTTGAAGTATATTCAGAAGATTGTGCCATGTGAACCAGATTCAGAAATGCATTAACAAGAGATAATCAAGCGCAATCTCTCCTATAACCTTGTTAGTTTCCTGGCCTTAAACTGGTAGTAAAACGACTAAATGAAACAGAAGAATATTTATAGAGGTGTGCGGCGCTTCGTTCACATGAAGTGAACTTTTTCAGGAAGAAAAAATTTACTACACGTCATTGTAACATTATGTGCCTTTGTAAATTACTGTTCTTTTTTTTTGGGGGGGGGGAAGGGCCTATTGTCACAATTTCAAAATCCAGTCGTGCTTATTACTGTTGCCAACCACCATCTTTTCTTCATCTTCCATGTATCGCCGACGCTTCTTCCCTTCCTCCATGTCCTTTTCCTCTCCTTCGCTCAGTGCCCTCTCCTCCCATCTCTCTCCCATTATCACTAACTCTCCCTCTATCTACCATTCACCTATATACACCAGTTCTCCTTCCATCCACGTTTCTTTGTCTCTCTCTCCACCACACACCAGCCCTCCCAACTTCTCCTTACCTATTTCCACTGCCCTTCCTCCATCACCCTCCCTGAATCTTCCTAATTTCACCACTCTACCTCACTTTCCCTTCCTCCACCTCACCTTCAATCCCCCTTTCCCATCTCCGACCTACCCTCACTCTCCCTACCACAAGCCGCCAATATTTACTCTCCCTTCATCCACTTACCCTCTCTCTACAGCAGTGCTTGTCTTGTATATTCCCTCTCAGCTGTTATCCTGACGAACCAAACAGGTTACAAAGAATTATTCCATAATAACCGGATAAGATTATGTTTTCATGTCTGTACCTTGTTAATACTGCAGTGTGTGTGTGTGTGTGTGTGTGTGTGGGGTGTGTGTGCGTGTGTGTGTGTGTGTGTGGTGTTGTGTGGTGGTGTCTGTCTGTCTGCCCTTCTGTCTGTCTGTGTATGTTTGTTCTGTTTTTCATACAGGCATTTTACCTTTAATCCTTCACATTTCTATAATTTGTGGATCAATCACTGTACTTTGGATTTATATCTACATATCACTTATCTGTTACAAGCGAATTTATGAAATTTGCTTAGTATATCTGGTATCTTATTTTCATTAGTAAGATATCTTGACATGTCACATAGGTTACTACATTATCTCCATATTCCTCAATAAGTGGACAATTAAGGACACAGTGTTCAAGGCACTGACCACATGCCTGACCACATAATTTGCATTTGGTTTGATCATCTGTGTGTCTCACAAACTGCCAGAAGTACTTGTAACCAAGCCTAACCCTGGCCACTACAACATCAGTCAGTCTGTTCCCATAGGAAGTTACTCCATTAACGTACTTATCTACGTTTATGTTATCATAGTGGGTTATAGATCTACTCAGACTTCTAACTGCATTCTTATAACAATCATTTTTCATTATTTACTTCTCTCCTAATACTATTCCTAATGCTAGACACAGACATACCAAAGTTATATTCTGCATTCTCCTTCAGGTTACTCATCTTGGCTAACATTTCAACTTTATCATGAAGGAGTAACCCAATGAGCGATGTGTGTGTATGCTTTACCAATCCTTATAGCTGCATGTGTTAAATTGCGTAGCTGGGGATCATTATAGCATTTACATTGGTATTTATTGTCATTTATAGTGGAAGATTTATGTTCTCTTTTAGTGCCCACTTGTGAGTACAGTCTCACTAGTGGCAACTAGATCATCATTGAATTTTTGTGTGGATGTACTCTATCTTGCAGTCTACATGCCTTTAATTAAAACCGTATTAACAGATAATTTCTGGCTAACACGGAGTTACATGCAATGTAACCATGTCCAATTAGAGCTAATGAGTGAATGAAAAATACGCCGTTGAAAAATGAGTCAAACATGCAGTGAGGAAATAATTTCGCGAAACCTGTTCACTGCAAAGTAGCTGCAGAACGCTGTGCTGCAAACTAGCTGCAGAACGCTGTGCTGTAAACTAGCTGCAGAACGCTGTGCTGGAAACTAGCTACAGAACGCTGTGCTGTAAACTAGCTGCAGAACGCTGTGCTGCAAACTAGCTGCAGAACGCTGTGCTGTAAACTAGCTGCAGAACGCTGTGCTGGAAACTAGCTACAGAACGCTGTGCTGTAAACTAGCTGCAGAACGCTGTGCTGGAAACTAGCTGCAGACGTTGTGCCCGTAAACTAGCTGCAGAACCTGTGCTGTTTAAAATAGCTGCAGAACGTTGTGCTGTAAACTAGCTGCATAACGTTGTGCTGTAAACTAGCTGCAGAACGTTGTGCTGTAAACTAGCTGCAGAACGCTGTGCTGTAAACTAGCTACAGAACGCGTGCTGTAAACTAGCTGCATAACGTTGTGCTGTAAACTAGCTGCAGAACGTTTCCTGTAAACAGCTGCAGAACGCTGTGCTGTAAACAAACTGCAGAACGCTGTTGCCATGAAACGCTGTGCTGGAAACTAGCTGCGAATTTTTGGGGTAAATTTGCGCAAACGTTGTGCTGGAAACTAGCTGCAGAACGCTGTGCTGTAAACTAGCTGCAGAACGCTGTGCTGCAAACTAGCTGCAGAACGCTGTGCTGCAAACTAGCTGCAGAACGCTGTGCTGTAAACTAGCTGCAGAACGCTGTGCTGGAAACTAGCTGCAGAACGCTGTGTTGC
The DNA here is from genome assembly GCF_026875155.1 of Cherax quadricarinatus. Classification (NCBI taxonomy): domain Eukaryota; kingdom Metazoa; phylum Arthropoda; class Malacostraca; order Decapoda; family Parastacidae; genus Cherax; species Cherax quadricarinatus. The sequence continues at coordinate 60,221,558 of NC_069404.1, forward strand.
AAATAGTCAGCCTGTGCGTAAACTAGCTGCAGAACGTTGTGCGGTAAACTAGCTGCAGAACGCTGTGCGTAAACTGCTGCAGAACGCTGTGCTGCAAACTAGCTGCAGAACGCTGTGCTGCAAACTAGCTGCAGAACGTTGTGCTGTAAATTAGCTGCAGAACGTTGTGCTGTAAACTAGCTGCAGAACGTTGTGCTGTAAATTAGCTGCAGAACGTTGTGCTGTAAATTAGCTGCAGAACGTTGTGCTGTAAACTAGCTGCAGAACGCTGTGCGTAAAATTTGTTGCAGAAAAGTTTTGCTGTAAACTAGCTGCAGAACGCTGTGCTGGGAAACTAGCTGCAGAACGCTGTGCTGCAAACCTAGCTGCAGAACGCTGTGCTGTAATTTGCAGCAGAACGTTGTGCTGTAAACTACTGCAGAACGTTGTGCTGTAATAGCTGCAGAACGTTGTGCTGTAAATAAACTGCAGAACGTTGTGCTGTAAACTAGCTGCAGAACGCTGTGCTGTAAATTAGTTGCAGAACGTTGTGCTGTAAACTAGCTGCAGAACGCTGTGCTGCAAACTAGCTGCAGAACGCTGTGCTGCAAACTAGCTGCAGAACGCTGTGCTGTAAATTAGCTGCAGAACGTTGTGCTGTAAACTAGCTGCAGAACGCTGTGCTGCAAACTAGCTGCAGAACCTGTGCTGTAACTAGCTGCAGAACGCTGTGCTGTAAACTAGCTGCAGAACGCTGTGCTGTAAATTAGCTGCAGAACGTTGTGCTGTAAACTAGCTGCAGAACGTTGTGCTGTAAACTAGCTGCAGAACGCTGTGCTGTAAACTAGCTGCAGAACGCTGTGCTGCAAACCAGGTGCAGAACGCTGTGCTGCAAACTAGCTGCAGAACGCTGTGCTGTAAACTAGCTGCAGAACGATGTGCTGTAAATTAGCTGCAGAACGTTGTGCTGTAAACTAGCTGCAGAACGCTTGGCTGAAAAATAGCTGCAGAACGCTGTGCTGAAACAGGTGCAGGGAAAGCTGTGCTGCAAACAAACTGCAGAAAACTCTGTGCTGTAAAATAGCTGCAGAACGATGTGCTGTAAAAATTTGCTGCAGAACGATGTGCTGTAAATTAGCTGCAGAACGCTGTGCTGCAAACTAGCTGCAGAACGCTGTGCTGCAAACCAGGTGCAGAACGCTTTTGCTTTCAAACTTGCTGCAGAACTCTGTGCTGTAAACTAGCTGCAGAACGATGTGCTGTAAATTAGCTGCATAACGTTGTGCTGTAAACTAGCTGCAGAACGCTGTGCTGTAAATTAGCTGCAGAACGTTGGCTGTAACTAGCTCAGAACGCTGTGAGCAACTACCTCAGAAACGCTGTGCTGCAACTATGCGAACGCGTGTGTAAAATTTGCTGCAGAACGTTGTGCTGTAAACTAGCTGCAGAACGCTGTGCTGCAAACTAGCTGCAGAACACTGTGCTGTAAACTAGCTGCAGAACGCTGTGCTGTAAACTAGCTGCAGAACGCTGTTCTGTAAACTAGCTGCAGAACGTTGTACTATAAACTAGCTGCAGAACGTGTGCTGAAACTAGCTGCAGAACGTTGTGCTGTAAACAAACTGCAGAAACGCTGTGCTGTAAACTAGCTGCAGAACGTTGTGCTATAAACTAGCTGCAGAACGTTGTGCTGTAAACTAGCTGCAGAACGTTGTGCTGTAAACTAGCTGCAGAACGTTGTGCTGTAAACTAGCTGCAGAACGCTGTGCTGTAAACTAGCTGCAGAACGTTGTGCTGTAAACTAGCTGCAGAACGTTGTGCTGTAAACTAGCTTCAGAACGCTGTGCTGTAAACTAGCTGCAGAACGTTGTGCTGTTTAAAAAAGCTGCAGAACGCTTTTGCTGTAAACTAGCTGCAGAAACGTTTTGCTGTAACTAGCTGCAGAACGCTGTGCTGTAAATTAGCTGCAGAACGCTGTGCTGCAAACTAGCTGCAGAACGCTGTGCTGTAAACTAGCTGCAGAACGCTGTGCTGCAAACCAGCTGCAGAACGCTGTGCTGTAAACTAGCTGCAGAACGCTGTGCTGTAAATTAGCTGCAGAACGTTGTGCTGTATACTAGCTGCAGAACGTTGTGCTGTAAACTAGCTGCGAAGCTGTGCTGTAAACTAGCTGCAGAAAAGTTGTGCTTTTAAACTAGCTGCAGAACGCTGTCTGTAAAATAGCTGCAGAAACGCTGTGCTGTAAATAGCTGCAGAACGTTGTGCTGTAAACTAGCTGCAAAACGCTGTGCTGCAAACCAGCTGCAGAACGCTGTGTTGTAAACTAGCTGCAGAACGCTGTGCTGTAAACTAGCTGCAGAACGCTGTGCTGTAAACTAGCTGCAGAACGCGTTGCAAATCACTGCAGAACGCTGTGCTGTAAACTAGCTGCAGATCGCTGTGCTGTAAATTAGCTGCAGAACGCTGTGCTGCAAATCAGCTGCAGAACGCTGTGCTGTAAACTAGCTGCAGAACGCTGTGCTGTAAATTAGCTGCAGAACGTTGTGCTGTAAACTAGCTGCAGAACGTTGTGCTGTAAACTAGCTGCAAAACGCTGTGTTGTAAACTAGCTGCAGAACGTTGTGTTGTAAACTAGCTGCAGAACGCTGTGCTGTAAACTAGCTGCAGAACGTTGTGCTGTAAACTAGCTGCAGAATGCTGTGCTGTAAATTAGCTGCAGAACGTTGTGCTGTAAACTAGCTGCAGAACACTGTGCTGTAAATTAGCTGCAGAACGTTGTGCTGTAAACTACTGCAGATGCTGGCTGTAACAGCTGCAAACGTTGTGCGTAAAATAGCTGCAGAACGCTGTGCTGTAAATTAGCTGCAGAACGTTGTGCTGTATACTATCTGCAGAACGTTGTGCTGTAAACTAGCTGCAGAACGTTGTGCTGTAAACTAGCTGCAGAACGCTGTGCGTAAATTAGCTGCAGAACGTTTGTGGTAAACTAGCTGCAAAAGCTGTGCTTGTAAACTGCTGCAGAACGCTGTGCTGTAAACTAGTGCAAACGCTTTCTGTAAACTAGCTGCAGAACTTTGCTGTAACTATTGCAGACGTTGTGCGTAAACTAGCTGCAGAACGCGTGCGTAAATAGCTGCAACGTGTGCTGTAAAAATAGCTGCAGAACGTGTGCTGTAAACTTTCTGCGACGCTGTGCTGTAAAATAGCTGCGAACGTTTGCTGTAAACTAGCTCAGAACGCTGTGCTGTAAACTAGCGCAGAACGTTGTGGTGTTAACAGCTGCAGAACGCTGTGCTGTAATAGCTGCGAACGCTTGCGAAACTAGCTGCAGAATGCTGTGCTGTAAACTACTGCAGAACGTTGTGCTGGGAAACTAGCTGCAGAACGCTGTGCTGTAAACTAGTGCAGAACGTTGTGCTGTAAACTAGTGCAGAACATTGTGCGTAAACTAGCTGCGAACGCTGTGCTGTAAACCCACTGCAAACGTTGTGCTGAAATAGCTGCAGAACGCTGGCTGTAACTATGCAGAAGTTTCGTATACTAGCTGCAGAACGTTTGCTGAAACAGCTGCAGAACGTTGTGCTGTAAAAAAAGCGCAGAACGCTGGCGTAAATTTCTGCAGAACGTTGTCGTAAACAGCTGAAAAGCTGTGGTAAAAAGCTGCAGAACGCTGTGCGTAAAATACTGCAGAACGCTGTCGGGAAACTATCAGAACGTTGTGCTGTAAACTACTTCAGAATGTTGTGTGTAAACTAGCCAGAAAAAGCTGTGCTGCAAACTAACCCCGCAGAACGCTGTGCTGAAACTAGCTGCAGAACGCGTGCGTAAATTAGCTGCAAACGTTGTCGTAAACTAGCTGCAAAAATGCTGTGCGTAAAATAGCGCAGAACCGTCTTAAACTAGCTGCAGAACGCGTGCTGTTCCTACGCAGAAAGTTTGCTGTAAAAGCGCAAACGCTGTGCGTAAATAGCTGCAGAACGCTGGCTGTAAACGCTGCAGAACGCTGTGTTACATAGCTGAGAACGCTTGCTGTAAACTAGTGCAGAACGTTGTGCGAAACTCGCAGAAGTTTTTTGGGTGCAAACAGCTGCAAAGCTGTCGTAACTAGCTGCAGAACGTTGTGCTGTCACTGCGCAAACGTGTGCTGTAACTAGCTGCAGAACGTTTTGCTGTACACTACTCAGAACGCGTCTGTACACTACTGCAGAACGTTTGCGAAATACGCAAACGTTTGCTGTACCTACTGCAGAACGTTTTCTGTAAACTACGCAAACGTTTTGCGTAAACTAGCTGCAGAACGCTGGCGTCACTAGCTGCAGAACGTGTGCTGTAACTAGCCCCGCGAACGCGTGGAAATAGCTGCAGAACCCTGTGCATAAAAATACTCAGAACGTTTTGCGTTAACTAGCTGAGAACGCTGTGCTGAAACTAGCTGCAGAACGTTGTGCGTTTAAAAGCTGCGAACGTTTTGCGTTTTGTTCCTCTCTTTTTTGTATAATTATTTTGAATGTGCTCCTTGCTTCCTTTCATTTTCCTTCTTGTTTTGCAATGAAGAAACAAGAAAAGGAAAAGCTGGGGTTTTACAGAGGGGAGCGCGTAAACTAAATTTTTCGACCAAAGTTTAAAAATTTTTTTCGTATTTTTAATTATTCATTTTTATCGAAGTTCAGTCGGGGCAAGGGGGCGAGAGGGCCGATCCTACTTCCGCTGATCGCGAAGAGCCCACGTTACTCTCTTTTATCTGAATTGAGGAATTGGTGCGGGAAATCTCGACCGTTGTCATGGAATAAGAAATGACTGTAAGGAGGAAATTGTAGATGGAGGGAGGCAGGTGGGAACCATCCAGGTACAAAGGAGAAGAGAGAGAGAAGAGAGGAGAGAGAGAGGGGAAAAGAGAGGAGAGACGAAGGAGAGAGAGGGGAGAGAGAGAAGAGAGAGAGAGAGAGATAGAGAGAGAGAGAGAGAAATGGGGTCTTCGGTCTACCACCCTTCGATTTCTCATATGCATTCCTTACCTGGTATCGCCGTCTTCCGTCACTCATACCTTCCAAACCCATTATCGCCATCCACCATCATTAATCACCCTTCCCTCCATCTGCCTCACTAATACTATCCCTCTCTCCATAACCCCCTTCCCCACCTCAGCTCAGACATACCCACCCACTCCCCTGATTCCCGGTCAGCCTCTCAGTCTCTTATCATTTTTTCTCCTTTACATCTCTTCTCACCCTCACTTTCTCTCCTCTTCCCTCCCACAGTCTGTCATTTTCCTCCCTTTCCAAGATCACTTTTTTTTTTCCTCTCCCTCCATTACATCTTCCTCTGTGTCCTAATTTTCCTACTCCATTTATACCTCATACCTTTCAGCTGCCTCATATACTTTTGCCAGTCATTTGCAGCGAGAAACATTATATCCAAAAAAAAACAGTCTCTCTACAGAAAGAACGAACACTAAACATTCTTTGTAGAACATAGGAGTCCTGAGTCAGAACAAATGAGAGGCTGATGTTGAATACATAAAGGAGGCAATAAATGAGAAAATTTTCTTAAACGAAATATCGATGGGATCTCAACTAAGACTTGTGATTTCAAAGAAAATTAAACATTGTAGATATAGATATAATTACAATGACAATAACCAAATTAACACGAATATTGGCATAAGCAGTCTTCTTCAGGAACTTTCTCGGAGTTATGAAAGAGAGTGGAAAGTGAAGATGTGAAAATTTAAGCACACAATTCAGAAAGAAGTATCGATAAGAGATGTAAGCTCCAAACTGTGTGGATTTCAGACTAAATACCAAGACAAATGGTACTTAGTTCACGGGTAATACATGAAATATAACCCAACCATAGATGATCAAGGCAAAGTTTCGAGACTAACATGGTGACTTACTTAAATTAACTGTCGTATAGAGGGTAAATAGGCAAAAAGAATGGACAAGTCTCCTCACATCTCCTGCCCATGTTCTCCTAGTAATAAATATGTACTTCCTGGGTGCTAGTCGTCTGCTTAGGGTCGAATCCTCGGCGGGAGTCTATCATAGTTTGATCTAGAATTTAAAATAAGCCTAGGGAGGATGCCAGCTCTTATCTTGTGCAAGATAACATGGAGGGCAAAATTACTGGAGTCAGCTACAAGAGTCTGAGTCAGCACGTCAAGGCGCTGACAGGTGTGAGGGATGATGATTCACCAGTCTGGCTAAAACTAACATTTATAGCAACACAAACATTATTTCAACAACATTGCCGCCAATCTTGTAACACACACAATTAATACTGCTTCTAGAACCACACCACGACACTTCTGCAACCACACTGTAGCTCCTACAACCAACTTTTTTGCTGCAACCACACCCTCACTACAACAGCACTAACACTCCTACAACCTTACCACTAATCTGACATCAACACCACCACCATCACCACCCCTAATATCACACAACCACTAACATAATACCTCCTCTTGTATAAGAATTTTATCCCTACCATTACACCATAAATCTTACAATTACACCACACTAGCACAATCACACTCCTATTCAAACAAACACACCTTATGTAATTTCACTACCAATCCAGCAAACATACCACCTCTCCTAAATCCCCCCATTCACTCCTTCAACCACATCATTTCTTATACAGCACCATCACTATTTCTAATGCCTCACCACAATACAAATTTGCCACCTCTCCTGCATCCAAATTACCACAACCAAAGCTACAACATCAAATCTCACCCATACAGTCAGCACAGAGTCACTACTACTACAAATATACCATCACCACCTCAACCACAACTCCACACAAAAAAATCGTAACGCAAAATATGCCTCTCCCCCCCCCCCCCCCAAAAAAAAAGTCCTAATACCAAGCACATATAAATCGTCCGTTTAGGAAGCGGGTTCCGTACCAATCAACCCCTCAGAGCCATCCAAGGCGGTGTCCGTAACACCAGAAAATCGCGGTAAAAGTGCACGATATTGCACTGTTGACATCCTCTAAAGGTCTGCACACTTCCAAGGAGAGAGATATTGTGCTGAGTCTGAGGTGCTCCACTCCCGCCTATGGTGCTCCATTTCCGTCAAGGATGCTCCACTTCTGCCAGATGTGCTCCAATTATTTTTGGGGTACAGTACCTCACTTTCCCGTGCTCCACTTCCGTCTGAGGAACTCCACTTCCGGTTGAGGTGCTCCAGTTCCCTCTGAGGAAATACATATTTTGTTTGAGGTGCTCCAGTTCCGTCTGAGATGCTGTACGAAGTGCCCCATTCCGTCTAAGGTGCTACAGTTCCCTCAGGGGAACTCCATTTCCCACCGAGGTGCTACATTTTTGTCTAAGGTGGTTCATTTTCCAGTGAGGCACTTCATTTCCGTCTGATATGCTGCTCTTCCGTCTGAGATGCTGCGTTTCCATCTGAGATGCTGAATTTCCGTTTGAGATGCTACGTTTCCGTTTGAGATGCTGCGCTTTCCTTGTAATTACTGAAATACATTTCTGGTAAATTTAATAGTTTTACTTGGCAGTCCTTTGCCACCTAAAGTGACCAAATAGCTTATTTTTATTGGCTAGTTAGGAAACTCTTTGTATTCTTCAGCAAAGCATTTCAAGAAAATATGTTAACACTGAATAATAATGAGGGCTCTCACTAGGGCCTGACATGATATACAGTGTAAAACCTTCCACCATTACACCAGCATTCATCGAGCGAGCCATTACATGTCTTGTCTAAGACCTTCATCACGTCTTTAGAGCCTGATCTCTTCCCTCATCTCTCTCTTCTTGTTGGCCACAGGTCGTCACAAGTGCAGGGAGGTGTGGCCGAGTCTGGCAGTGGAGAGGATATTCACCCTGATGTTGACGGCGACGCTGCTGCTGGTGCCCCTGGTGGTGATGGCTGCTGCTTACCTGAGGGTGGTGAGGACGCTCTGGCTTGGAGCCCAGATGCACACACCAGCCGGGGGAACATCTGCCGTCACGTCTCACGCAGGTACGGGATCTATTTTTATCTACCGGTTTAGGGTTTTGCATTCTGATAGGATAACTAGTCTTTCCTTTCTGTCTCGTGAACTTTTAAAAAGAAAGTTAAATCTTGTTATCTTTTACTTACTTTCATCATGCACTTTTATATATCCTAATGTTCATACATAATTCATACTATACAATTATTATTATTATTATTAAAGTGATTATCCCTTGTTATTAAACCATGGGTTTAATATCAATGCACCAAGCAGAAACAAGCGGGTATATACAGAGAAAGATCGCAGTCAGCAGGACTCGATACTGTTACTGGGGACGGTCGAGATTCCCAGGCAGCGCTCTGATCCACTCGGCCACACAAATGCCACATAAGCTGGACAGCCTGGATCACATGCCATGTTTCTTTCCCAGCCCGGGCATTTGTCCGGCTGGGTGGATAAGAGCGCTGCCTGGGAATCTTGTCCGTCCCAGTAGCAATTTACCTGAAGAGAGTTCCGGGGTTCAACGTCCCCGCGACCCAGTCTGTGACCAGGCCTCATGGTGGATCAGGGCCTGATCAACCAGGCTGTTACTGCTATCCGCACGCAGTCCAACGTACGAACCACAGGCCGACAGTATCGACTCCGGCTGAATGCAATCTTTCCCTGTATATACCAGCTTGTTTCTGCGTGGTGCAAATATATATATATATATATATATATATATATATATATATATATATATATATATATATATATATATATATATATATATATATATATATTAGTATCAGTAACAACACTGCACTAGCCAAAGACTCGAACCCATGTTGCTTTGGCCTGCCTCATGGTGGACGAAAACACATGACGCCCTAATCCACTGGACCATACGATCCTTAAGAGTAGCGCATCCAGCGGAACTGGATGTTGTACTCGCTACCCAAGGACACACAATGGTGTGGATGACTCTGGGCTAATTTCATTCTAGTCCCTGTTTGGTGTACTAGTACAACGAGCAGTATTTTATATTATTGTGACCACGAACGAGTGGTATTGATCAGTGCAGAGTTGTCATTGATCAATACCACTCGTTCGTGGTCACAAGAATGTATATATATATATATATATATATATATATATTATATATATATATATATATATATATATATATATATATATAATATATCATATATATATATATATATATATATATATATATATATATATATATATATATATATATATATATATATATATATATATATATATATATATTTATATATATATATATATATATATATATATTATATATATATATATATATATAATATATATATATATATATTATATATATATATATATATATATATATAGGTAGAGGTATTAGAAGCAACAGTAGATGTATACGTCTGCAATGTGATTATAAACAAAGCTGTAATGTTTTACTATGATGTAGATTCATAGGTGTCTTTTTTCTGTCTATAAATATGCAAGATTTCAGGTATGTCTTAGTACTTCACTTACATACACTACACATAATGTATACCAAGCAAGTGATATAAAACAACCTTGGGTATTTGTATTTCTTTTAGTTGCTTGTTCTTTTTTTCTTCTATTCCATGGGAAGTTGGATCAGTATTCTTTCTACACTAAGCATGCTTGTGTACAGAGCTGATATAAAATCTGGTGGCAATGGGCTTAGTACCTTTCCTTGTATAATTTCTAACTCATAAAAGGAAACGTTTCATTTTACTCTTTTGGGCCACACATGCCTTGGTGGATACGGCTAGGTACCCTTGATTGTATAAATATAATATTAAATAAAGTAATAATATATATTTATTTTATATATCTTTATACGGTATAAATATATATATATATATATATATATATATATATATATATTATATATATATATATATATATATATATATATATATATATATATATATAATAATATATATATATATATATATATATATATATATATATATAATATATATATATATATATATATATATATATATATATATATATATATATATTATATATATATATATATATACATCGACCGTTTCCCACCAAGGTAGGGTGGGTCTTTTATTGTTGTTTGTAATAATATTTGTAATGCTAATACGTTTAGTATTTCCAAAATATTGTTGGCCTTAAAAGCTTAACCTAACCTCTAAGAAATATTAATTTAACTATTCTTACTCAAGTACAGCCAGAGCCAAATCTAGTGTCTACTGTTTATTATTTTATTATTTAAAAGAAAAACACATTTGGAACAAAAACAGTGTGTGTATTGAAGATACACAAGATGCACTGTACAAGTTTACTCATTACTTTCAGCATTTCTATCAGTTGTCGTGGTTTGATTTTATCCATCAGTGAAAAATGACGTGTCTTGTTTACCTCAGGGTTGAAGACGTCGGTTCTCCAGCACTGCTCCTCCAACCGTGTTCCTCCACCACCCAACACTAGGATTTCTGTCAGGTAATTAGGCAAAGATGTAGGAAATTACGCAAGAATGCGTGGTAGGAGAGAGAGAGAGAGAGAGAGAGAGAGAGAGAGAGAGAGAGAGAAAGAGAGAGAGAGAGAGAGAGAGAGAGAGAGAGAGAGAAAATGCTGTCAAAACTTAACAGGAATATTTAGTAGTAGTTCTGTTATGGTTTATTAATCTGGATGCCATGGGACTTGGCAGACAAGTCAATATGTTAAACAAACCGTTATTTCGCCCAAGAGAATTAGCTGGATATCGGGAGAATTTTTATGATTAATTTCAGAGTTTTGTGTGTGGCCCAGTGATTTTTCCCACAAGGGTCAACATATCCCTTCCCAGTTGCACTTAAGCGCTCCCACTGGAAAAAGAAGGGCTCCCACCAGGGTCAGTAGCAGTTCCAAAATGGAGGGAGGGACTCCCATTAAAGTCATAAAAACTCCCACCAGGGAAAAGAACACTCCCAGTCAGACAGAAGACCTCTCATCAAGATCGGAAGGACTCCCATCAGAAGTCTCCTTTCAGGGCCAGATAGTCTCCTACCGGAGGCTGAAGAGTTTTAATCCAGGATGTAAGGCAGGAGAAGCTGAAGGACTTAATCCTCTGCAAGCTTTTTAACTAACAAAACCTCACGGGAGTAAAAATATTTTGTAGATGAAGTTCCGTTTTCACTGAAGAAATTTCTGTTTTCTCAAAAGAAGCTTTTGTTAGCCCTTGTGGCTTAGCGCTTCTTTTTGATTATAATAATAATAATAATCAAAAGAAGTTTTAAGGCTGGTGAAGTGCTTCTGATCTAAGGAATTAGAGCTACCCCTTTTTTTGGATTAAATGTAATTCCTACTTATTTTTCAGATGCTGTATGACCCATGTTAGTTTTAACACTTCACCATGAATATAATAATACAAATAACACATATTAAACCATAACTACGTTATATATGAATAAAAATATATATATTCAAGATAATACCTTAATTAAATAGCTTGGTTATTGGTTTAGTCTTACACATATATTTCTTGCAAACCTGTAGAATTTTTCAAGTTCACTATTATGTAAATACTTGTTTCTCTTCCTCAGGTTCCGGAAATTCCGCCAGCTGCGCGGGATTACGAACGAGGGACGCACTTCTCTCCCGTAGGAGGAAAGGAACAAGTCTTTTCCCTCGTTCAAATTACCAGACAACGTCGGGAGGAGAAACCCAATGGAGACTCGACATCTACGACGCCGCCCGTCGACGTCGAAGGCTGTGAAGGAGAAAGCAGAGCTATTCTGTCCGGGAGACGTAAGACTTCGAGAAAGAGTCGATGGCGAAATGACGATGAAGTTCGAGATGAAAGTGCGTCGTGGCGTCCACTGAGGTCGTCGCACACAGAGAGGAGTTTGATAGCAAAACGACGTGTCGTGCGGATGCTGTTCGTGCTTGTAGCGGAGTTCTTCATATGCTGGTCTCCGCTGTTCATCGTCAACCTTCTGTCACTGTATATTCCCCGCCAAGTGTACTCTGCCCTGGGTAGCTTCGGGGTGTCGCTGGTGCAGTTGCTAGCGTACCTCTCCTCCTGTTGCAACCCCATCACCTACTGCTTCATGAACGCCAACTTCATTCAAGCTTCAAGCAGACATTTGGCTGCTCCCGCCGCAGGTCCCACAATTCCTTCCGCAGCGGAAACGGCAGCAGCTTCAGGAGCGTGGCGTTCACCCAGACGCCCATAAGAGTGACCGTAGACCAATCCATGACCCAGCTCCGTCAGAGCCGTCTCTCTCCCTCGCTGTGTCATAATCCACGGCCCGAAACCTTCCAGCAGCAGCAACAGGAGCAGCAGCAGCAGCAACACCTGTCGCTTAGCTGCATTCCGGGGTCTTGTGGACTCACCACAGCCCACGCCACGAAGCTACTGACTAACGTTGCGTCTACTGATCCTCAGATACACACCAGCTCCCTCTAGTAGCTAGAGACAACTGACAGACTTAAAGTGACAGTTTATGGTGAAAGACATTTTATATAAATTCGAACTGCAGTTGAAGAATTCATATTTTTGGCTACAAAGCTCCATAAACGTCTTCAACATTGTCGGTACTCATAGCAGTTTAATTCACTAAGTACAGGAAATATTGAAAAATGTTTTGACCTTAACAATAAGGCCTTGTTTCCCCTAAGATGACCTAGGAACTTTAATCCTCACTGTGTTTTTTTCTAACATAATTAATTCCACTTCATTGTCGTTTATCACCTGTGTACTTGCAATAAAATTTTGCCATTTAATCTACAAAATATTTATACTTGTAGATTAAAAAAAATATATAAAATAAATGCATTTTAACCTCCGCCTTCGGGAAAGCGATGGCAATTATTGTCTTTGTGTCTGTGTACAAAGTAAACGAAAATAAAAATAAAAAATATATATGGTTATTTTAATTAAATTTTACAGAAACTGGCAAATGCTGAGATAGCAACAGTTGACTTATTATTAAGCAAATTACATGAAAAAATACTTCAGGTGTAATACAAAAACATTAGTTCTTTGGTAAGTGCTGTAAAGACTCCCTACAGCTGCAGCAGCAGCAGCAGCTGGAGATATTGTAAAAGATTATAATTACTAGGGTGGATATACTCTAATTTTTATAATATTTCTATGTAGCCCACTTGATCGGTTGGTTACCTGGTTATGGGGGATGGTACGCCTCGTGACGGCCTCTCAAACCCCATGTACAACCCAATCTGACCAACTTTACAAGATGCTGCAGTGTACCCTCATAAATGAGACACTGGCTGGATGGATATGTCTGGGACAGGTCAGCAGCTTATTCAGCTACCATATCCATCTTCGCCCTCTCACCACATAAATAATGAAAGTTATGACTCGAGAAATGGTAATCCCACGAGTGTAAACAATATATTGAACAGACAGAACTGAAATCTGCGGCAATTCAGGCCTAAAATTAACAGATCAATGCTCTGAACATTACAATATGCCACCCTAATAATAAGAGTCTTCCAAGGTTACAGTATATATATTTCTATACTCTAGAAAAATTAACATAGTTCTCACTGAGACCACAACTGAGAATTCCTGTCAATTCCTCTGTAAAAACTTGGTAATGGCGAGTCTTCTGCTAACCTTCTAAATGTATAAAATGCATCCAGTTGGATGAATCTCAAATTGTCGGTATGTTTAGTGGTTAGAGAACTGACCTTAGAAAGACCAGTACTGAATGTAGATTTGAGGTCACTTCAATATGGAGAAAAACAGTTCTCTATATTAAAAAAATAGGACTTATTTTAATGACTTGATAATAGTTTAGGACGGAGTGAAATGTCATCTGTTTCCATATCTGACATGTGTTTAATTTGCAAATTCATGTAAAGTATATAACTCGAGGAGAGCAAGTGCAATAACCACATCCGTCCTGCCAGTTTCATTCTTTTACAACTTCATAATGAATATAATATAATCGAATAAAATGTGAACAGCTCGAGGGATTGCTAGTGCCTCAAAGAAATGGTATGTTAGTCCAGAGGGCATTAGTCCGTTTCTCTACTACTACACCAGAGTAGTGTCAGTGGAAGGAAAGGACTAGTAATCTCAGGACTACCAGATGGTCGATTCGAGATCCCGAACACTGCAATGAATTTATAATGTAAAATCGCCTCTGAAGACAGCACTCACCTCATACTCCCTGGCAGGCACTCAGCGTGCAGTCTCCTCTTAACTTAATATCCACAACCTCTCTCCTTGATCTTTGATGTTCGCTCTCTTTCAATTCCTTTCTGTTCTTCTCATACATTATCCAATCCCTCATGCTTTCTGATCACTGTCTCTTCCCCTTCTTTTCCCGATAAACCTTGTCCAAAATTCAACTTTTTCAAAAGTTTCATTATATGGACATTTACAGCATTCTTGGTAATATAAGAACAATAAATCTATGAGGAATGGTTTCGTGATATGTCTAACTTCATAAAAGTGATTGATTCGTCATTAAAGCGCATGTATATTAATCTTTTCAATGTAGTCAAATCACACACACACATATACACGCACACAAGTGGGTGAGTGGTACGAAAGAATAAAAGAGGCATCACCAAACATCATAGCTCTCACCGAAACCAAGCTCACAGGAATGATAACAGATGCCATATTTCCAACGGGATATCAAATCCTGAGGAAAGGCATAGGGACCAGAGGGAGTGGAGGAGTGGCACTGCTCATCAAAAACAATGGGATTTTGATGAGATGGAGAGAAGAGACAGAGGTGAAGCAAGAGACTACATAATAGGAACACTTTAGTCTGGAGGTCCCAAGATAGTAACTGCAGTGATGTATAACCCACCACAGAACAGCAGGAGGCCAAGGCAAGAGTATGATGAGAGTAACAGAGCGATGGTTGACACACTGGCTGAAGTGGCCAGAAAGGCTTTTGCGAGCAGGGCAAAGCTTCTTCATTCACGAAGAACATTAAAATGGTATAAAATACCGACAGGTTGTTAGGTAAGACACATATGCAACAGTTAGGTATCTTTATTTCGAAAAAAAGATACCTAACTGTTGCATATGTGTCTTACCTAACATTCACGAAGAAACTGACTGGGTGAACTTGGAACCACATGGGGGCCCAGACAAGTGGAGGGCTAAGATGATGGAGGTGGTACTGGAAAACCTTATGTACCAACACGTAAAGGACACTACCAGAGAGAGAGAGGAGGGGATGAACCAGGAAAACTAGGCCTGGTATTCACCTTGAGTAGTGCAGGCATTGAGGACATCACATATCAAAGACCTCTCGGGGCCAGTGACCACATAGTAGAGTTACAAGTGGAGAGGAAAAAAAAGAAGGGCGAGATGAAAGAAGCCAAACTGCAAGAGACGGGATTACAGAGGTATGAAAAATTTCCTGCACGAGGTTCATGAGGACAGAGCACTGGCAGGGAAGTCGTAAATGAGATGATGGAATATGTGACAACAATATGCAAGGAAGCTGAGGAAAGGTTTGTGCCCTAACTTTTTCCCTTTCCACTTGTAACTCCACTATGTGATCACTGGCCCCGAGGGGTCTTTCATACATGATGTCCTCAATGTCTGCACTACTCAAGGTGAATACTAGGCCTAGTTTTCTTGGTTCATCCTCTCCTCTCTTTCTGGTAATGTCCCTTACGTGTTGGTACATGAGGTTTTCCAGTACCACCTCCATCATTTTTTAACTGTAGTGTACGCACGCCACTGGCAAGAGAGTGATGGAGTGGATAATGATGAAAGTGTTTCTTCTTTTTCGGGTCACCTTGCCTTGGTGGGAAGCGGCCGATATGTTTATGTATATATATATATATATATATATATATATATATATATATATATATATATATATATATATATATATATATATATATACATATTATATATATATATATATATATATATATATATATATATACGTGTGTGTGTGTGTGTGTGTGTGTGTGTGTGTGTGTGTGTGTGTGTGTTGTGTGTGTGTGTGTGTGTGTGTGTGTGTGTGTGTGTGTGTGTGAGAGAGTGTGTGTGAGTGTGTGTGTCTAAAACTTCAAATTCAATAACCTGAACCTAGACAGAGGTGGAGCGGGGCTGCACCAGCTGGTTGAAGAAGCGACCTCCAGGGCACAAGAATAGGTCAACTGGTTCATTGACCTGACAGCAGCCGCCAGTTTGGAACATCCAACTGTCGACTCAAGTTAGGGGGATTGGTGACAGCCATTTTACCACATTTAATTCTGAATATTTATGTAAATAGTTTCAGGGAGTGTAGATATTTTTTAACTTATGGGACTTTGCATAATCATAAGTTTTCTACGTGCATTTATGTGTCGGTTATTCTGTATAAACAATGAATCACGTGGAAATAAACTTTAAATTTGAATACTGTGTCAACAGAAGGTTGTCTTCATTATAATGCAAGAAAATATTGCAATAAAGAAATGTTTTTCATTGTATTTGCTAATAATTTCAAAATTCATCCTCTTAAAACGTTACGATTGTATCTCATCACGTTACCATCATTCACCACCAGTGAGTAACATCCTTCCTTGGCCAGACCCGAGAATCTGTATTAAAGACTAGGTAAATACCACAGGGAATGCCAATAAAACACGGCATAGAAAGGCTTTGTATATTTCTATCAACGTCAGAGACCATTTAAACAAAAGTACACAGATAACTTCTGCTCCTTGTTTTATTGGTTTTACGTGTGGGATGCGTCTGTTAGTTGATCATTGTTTATGAAAAGTATATGTATTAACTAAATATAACATCTTAATCAAGTTGATAAATTCGCTTGTTAACAAATACGAGTGTGGGATTAGCCAGAATATCACGAGTTATTTGTAGTGATTTGTTCTTGTTTCGAGAATGCCCCGAGTCATGGCTGGATCATAGCATCAGTGACAATAATTCGTTATGTGCTGTTGTGTATACTCTCCTTACGCTCTATTATTATTATTATTATTATTATTATTATTATTATTATTATTATTATTATTATTATTATTATTACGCTCTATTATTATTCTTATTATTATTATTTCATAGAGAATACTATGCCCATAGTGGGTAATGCCTGGTAAATGAGAGGTAAACAGACCTGATCTGAAGTTGAGAGCAATGCGTATTACTTGAATCAAGAGCCTTTCACCGGCATCAAAGCTCCCTGTTTTGATGAGTCCACAATCGTAGATAACTGTGAGGATAAAGAATCTAAGGACGTCATTAGCTAACAAAATACAGAATTTAAGAATAAACGTAATTTAATCCTGTCCATTATATGGTCAGTCAAAATATAATTAGTGTAATTGCACATATACGAAATATTTTAATTTCGACTTGGGATGAATTTACACTCAATTTAATCGGACTAAATGAGCTTTGCTTAAGCTAACATCAAAAGTACTACCTAAAAAAAAAAAAAATATATAAAATAGTCTGCCTCTTAGCAAGTTATTCTTTTATTGTCAGTAATCAGTTTTACTGGAGTTCCTTGACACCTCAGTTATCTGCCAAAGAGACTGTAACAATTATTTTCATAGAGGAGCGATAAACCCACGAGAATCACGCAGCGCCAGAGAAATATAATGAAATCAGTTTTGACATGAGGAAAGGTAGAGTTGCTCTGATTCCCTGGACCAGAAAATCCTGGTACTGAATTACTGTTACAGCTCACCTGCCTGATTCCACATATGATCGTCTTCAGCATTCTGTCTCAGGTTACGTATATCTCCATTTCTTTTTGAGTTAATTATTATTTTTAAATTAGCCGAAAACGCGCTTCAGTATTGATGAAATATATTTTTTTACATATTCTGAGTCTATGAATGACTCTCCCCTATTAATGATCTGTTGAGCGGCCTTAAAAGTAGCCACAATCAAGTAATTTTTCCCAATTAGCAGATGTAGATTTCCTTTAGGCTGCTTTAGGCTATAGATTTTTTTTAATGTAATTTTTATTGGTGGACAGTTACTCGTTGGAAACAAGAGATGAAGCGAGTCCAAATAAATTCAGTATAAATGCATACAGATCGTTGCAATCAATTTAAAATTGTCAATTTCCATCTTGCCATTTCCACCCATCGGGCTATTCGAATTATTAGCAATATTTCAAAATTTCTATTTTTAAAATATTCATTTAATCGAAGGAAAACGTCTAGGAGTTATTTAGTTTATTAGGTTTAAAGATTAACAACTGTGCATGGTTCATTAAGGTTACAATTTAACTGCACGTTAATATCAGCGATGTTTCCATGCGTGAGTTTATCGAACTCTAAGACTATCATCATCTTACTAAACATGTGAATAGATTAAGGAAAAAATAGTCGTCTCTCATAACTTTGCTGTATTATACGGGAAAGTGGCCAGACTATCGATCGAAGCTTTCTGCTACAGAAAGGGAGGCCTTCCTCCAGGTTGACATTAATAAGAAAGAAAATGCTTGGTCGATTTTTGGCCACCGCTTCCCTAATGTCAAATACTAGCCTAGGAGGAAGAGGAGGAGGAGGAGAAACGAAAACAATCCATACCCCCGGCCGGGATTGAACCCGCGGTCATAGAGTCTCAAAACTCCAGCCCGTTTTGAGACTCTATGACCGCGGGATCAATCCCGGCCGGGGGTATGGTTTGTTTGCAATCGTGTCATTACGATTTCTTAAGTCAACGAAAACAATCACTTACCAACAATGCGAATATTTATAGATGGCACTAAGAACAGTAAACTCTAAATTTTTGTGGTCCTTAGTCAAAAAAAAGAAAAATATATCAGCAGGTACATTCAACCTACTACACAACTCAGCCTTTAATCTGATTGGATGGAACCATCGCTAAAAAGAGAACTAAATCTTTATTAATTGCGAGACACGAGAAAAAACTAAAGCCTTGAAAAAGTCAGGAGAAAAAAACTTAACAGAGTGAGCTAGATGGTGTTGCACCTCTCGATCATCCGTACCAACTCTGCCTAGCGAAGAGAATATACAGAAGAACGCAAATGCATTTCGCAAAAAGATATCTAGACAGTTGGCAGCAACTACTGATCAGTGCGCGTCGCTGATGTCAGTCAGGAGAATTGACGACGGTACAGTATTAAAAGTCGCTCATGAGGTGTACGAAGGCGACAGAAGAGTTGTGTGTGTGCTGTAGTAGTTACTAGTTGTCAAAGGCACTTATCGATAAACACTTGGCCTGTGTATATGTGTGTGTGTGTGTGTGTGTGTGTGTGTGTGTGTGTGTGTGTGTGTGTGTGTGTGTGTGTGTGTGTGTGTGTGTGCGTGTGTGTGTGTGTGTGTGTGTGTGTGTGTGTATGTGTGTGTGCGTGTGTGTGTGTGTGGTGTGTGTGTGTGTGTGTGTGTGTGTGTGTGTGTGTGTGTGTGTGTGTGTGTGTGTGTGTGTGTGTGTGTGTGTGTGTGTGTGTGTACTCCCCTATATTCACTCACTTATATGTGGTTGCAGAGGGTCGAGTCACAGCTCCTGTGACTAGGTTCACTCTCCTAGTTTCGATAAAGCCTTACCATACCTCTTACTGTACCTCTTGTGTGTGTGTGTGTGTGTGTGTGTGTGTGTGTGTGTGTGTGTGTGTGTGTGTGTGTGTGTGTGTGTGTGTGTGTATTGCCTTTCCCATTAAAGTTCATAAAAATCGACTGTAGAATATACATGGAAGTTATAAATTATGGTCACAAACGTTTCAAGTTCTCTTTTCATGTGAAAGGAATTTATTAACGTCCAACTAAATGAGTCTGTCAGTGACAATGGAATCAAAATGAAAATCCCATCCAAACCATCCAGCACCCCAGGTGACACACCTGCCACCCCTGCTGTCACCTTCCCCCTCCCCCGCTGTCACCTTCCACCCCTGCTGTCACCTTACACCCCTGCTGTTACCTTCCGTTCTTATTGTCACCCCCACCCCTGCTGTCACCTACACCCTGCTGTCGCCTTCCACCCTTATTGTCACCTGCCACCCTTTCTGTCACCTGCCACCCCTGCTGTTATCTGCCACCCTTACTGTCACCTGCGACCCTGCTGTCACCCCCACCCCTGCTATCACCTTCTACCCTCTTCTGTCACCTTCCACCCTGCTGTCACCTGCCGCTCTTGCTATCACCCCCACCCCTGCTGTCACCCGCCACCCCTGCTCTCACCTTCCCTCCTGCTGTTACCTGCCACCCCAGTTCTCACCCTTCACTTCTGCTGTCACCTCCCACCCCTGCTGCCACTTCCCATCCCTGCTTTCACCCTAAACCCCTTCTGTCACCTGCCACCTCTATTCTCATCCCCCACCCCTGCTGTCACCTGCCACCCCTGCTGTAACCTGCTACCCTTGCTGTCACCCCATCCCTGCTCTCGTCCTCCACCCCTGCTGTCATTCTGTACCCCTGCTCTTACCCTGCACCCCAGCTGTCACCTGCCACTTCTGCTGTCACCTGCCACTTCTGCTGTCACCTAGAATCTCTGCTCTCACCCTCCACCCCTGATGTCACCTGCCACCCCTTCTGCTACTCCCCCACGCACATGGCAACACCTTTACCCGTACTAACGCATACCCTACCCTTGCAACCACACCCTCCACCCCATCTGCCACACACACCCTTGCTGCCGCATCCGCACACCATCTGCCTCACACTCACCCCATCTGCCACACACCATGCTCCTTCTGTCACACTCCCACCCCATCTGCCACACATCCCTGCTGTCACACCAGCACACCATCTGCCTCACACTCACCCCATCTGCCACACACCGTACCCCTTCTGTTACACTCCCACCCCATCTGCCACACACCATACTCCTGTCACACTCCCACCCCATTTGTCACGCACCCTACCCCTGTAGCCAGACCCATACCCCGTCTGCCCTACACCTTACTCCTGCTGCCAGACCCCCACCACATCTGTCACACACCCTACCCCTGCTGCCACACTATCCACAATCCTATTACTACTCTCCCATTCCCCATCAAATCCCATTCCCTTCTTCTCCTAGGTCTCTTGCCCCTCCCCTCACCTCACCTTCTATTGTACAGTAATCCTTTAAGGCAAAGAAGTGGGTTGATGCTAGCTAACTGAGTTTGATCCAAGGAATTGGAGATAACCTTTCTTTCTGTGGATCAATTCTGATTGCCTTCCATTCATCAGGTGCTTCTGATCCCTAGCTGTCCACAAGAAGAAATTTGAATTGTTCCTTTAATTGGACCCTGCTCAGCCGGGCTGTGGTGCAGACACTGAAATGAGTGAGGCTAGCATCAATAGCTTGGTTGATCAGGATATCAATGGAGGGTCTTGGTCTGTTACCGCGCCGCAGAACGATGATCCCCGAAATCGTCCTCTGTTATTCTTCAGCTTCACTCAAGAATATAATAATAATATTTCACTGCCACAACTCTTTTCCGGTCCTCCATTATATCATTCCCCATACTGTGTAACCACATTACTCTCCCCTTCACTGAATCCCCTTCTCCTTCGAAATTCCCATTCCAGTACCTTTCCTCTCAAGTCCCGATTTTCATTCCCAATTCCTTCCATCAGGTTCCCCAACACTCCCAGCCACGGGCTCCTCCCTATTTTTTCCCTCTCCACATGCAGTCAAATTTCAATAAAATGGCCTATGGTAGTAAAAATATTTATTGTATTTCTCATAGCGAGTTTACGAAACATTTTACATGTATATGGTCTTGTAAATATTGGTCTTTTCTGAAACTTGTCATGGGATGCAAATATGCTAAAAAAGAATAATATATTCATGACTTTCTGGATGAAAGATGTATTCCACGATGAGCGTTATTTGTAGGAGCATGAGATGTTTACTGCTGTAGTGGTTACGTTGTTGCTAGCTTGTCTGTGGATGAAAGGTATGTCGTGGGAGGTTGGGTGTATAACGAGGGGAGACTACAGTGTAGGAGGTATTATGGTGTGGAGGAGTGGGAGAGATGGAGTTGGAGTGAGAGTGAGGAAAAGGGTGAGAGTGTAGGGCACGGGAAGAGAAGTATGTTGGAGTGAGTGAGAGAGATACAGGATATGTAGTTCTGGAAAGGGAAATGTAGAGAAGGAACTACGTCAACCTGTTTGATGTTTTTAGTTTTTCCTAGGTAATTTACATATTTATTATTAGGTCACACAACTGAAGTCATCAGAATATCGTATAATTTTACCTGAATAAACTTACTTACGTCCACATATCTTTCTCAGTTGAAGTCCCGTTCAGCGAAGCAGCTGGCAAAGCACCTATCACATGAGATACACAGTAAGTGGTCTCTCCCGTTCTAATCACATCTCCCTGGGCTAAACAAGGCCACATAATGCATTGAGGTTGGGATTGCTAACAAATATGAGTAATACAAAAACACTTGAGGCAGTCACGATGACTTGATAAAGCTTTAATTAGGGCGGAATGTTATCTTGAAAATAGATTTCCTCTACTCTCAGTGTCATACATTCATACATTCCAAGACTGAATAATAAAGAAGAGAGCTGGAGAATTAATAAATTTGAACTGATAGACATTACACTTGTGACGCTTTTGACGTCCCACTGCTATGACAACACTGTCAGGCAGCGAAACAATGAAATGTACCAATCACGAGGAGGGAGTCACGGTATCCTGAAGCTGCTGAAGGACTTCTGATCAAAGGAATCAGAATTACCTTCCCCTTCCTGAGATGAAACCCATAACTTCCTTTCTTTTCCTAGGTGTTGTATATCCCTTATGTGTTTCCTACTTCCCAATGAATATAATAATAATGACGTAATGTAAGACTATCATTTAGGACAAGGGCTTTGTCACAGTTTAATACTCTCGAGGGCCCGAAGAAAATAGTACACATGGAGACAGTATCATAGACTTTAACCATGAATTAGAGGAAGCGCTCATTCCTCGCCTCCTCACAAGATATACCACGTACAGACTCATTAATCATAAGACCTTCCTCCGCCATCAGCCACAAAGAGCTGTAACATACAAATTAATTTATAAATCCTGCTTTAAGTTTGTTTTAACTTTTGCGAAACACATCCGTCTCTTCTTATCATTTCCTATCCATTATTTCTTCTTTGATTTTCCTTTCATAATTTTTTCTTCTCCCTCTTACATCCCCTGTTCTTCCCCTTCCCATCCGTCTTCTTCAGCTGCTCCCTCTTTCTTCTTCCTTCGCCCCTGTCATTACCATCTTTTCTCATTCGCGTTTATATGCTCTTTTCTCTCTCGTTTCTATATTCTCCTTTTCCTCTCTCTTTCCCTATTCATTTTTTCAATCTATTATCTTCTCATTATATATTTTGTCGCTCGTCAATTTAAACCGCATCTGAGCGACAAACTTTATCTATTAGCCAACAGTAAATAATTTTATAAGTGTGTGTGTGAATGCGTGTGGTCTTGTGTTGTGTGTGTGTGTGTGTGTGTGTGTGTGTGTGTGTGTGTGTGTGTGTGTGTGTGTGTGTGTGTGTGTGTGTGTGTTGTGTGTTCTCATCTTTTTGTGCTCACCTATTTGGGTTGCAGGGGTCGATTCATAGCTCCTGGCTCCGCCTCTTCACTGATCGCTACTAGGTCCTACCTCTCCCTGCATCATGAGCTTCATCAAACTTCATCTTAAAACTATGTATAGTTCCTACTTCCACTATATCACCTTCCAGACTATTCCACTTCCTGACAACTCTCTGACTAAAGAAATGCTTCCTAACATCCCTTGACTCATCTGAATCTTCAACTTCCATTTGTGAACCCTTGTTTCTGTGTCCCCTCTCTGGAACATATTATCTTTGTCCACTTTGTCAATTCCTCGCAGTATTTTATATGTCGTTATCATGTCTCACCTAACCCTCCTGTCCTCCAGTTTCATCAGGCCGATTTCCCTTAACCTTCCTTCGTAGGAGATTCCCCTTATCTCAGGGACTAGTCTTGTTGCAAGCTTTGCACTTTCTCTGATTTGTTGGCGTGCTTGACCTGGTGTGGGTTCCAAACTGGTGATGCATTACTCCAATATTGACCTGATGTACACGGTGCATAGAGTCTTGAACGATTTCTTACTAAAGTATCGGAACGCTGTTCTCAAGTTTGCCAGGTGCCCATATGCTGCAGCAGTTATCTGGCTAACGTGCGTCTCAGGAGATGTGCTCGACATTATATTCACCCCAAGATCCTTTTTCTTGAGTGAGGTTTGCAGTCTTTGGCCACCTAACCTATACTCTGTCTGCGGTCTTCTTTGCCCTTTCCCGATCTTCATGACTTTGCATCTGGTTGGGTGAAATTCCAGGAACCAGTTGCTGGACCAGGCTTGTAGCCTGATCTTCGTCCGATTTAATTCTCCTTATTAGCTGTACATCGTCTGCAAACAGGTACACTTCTGTCATGTCATTCAAATATACTAAAAACAGCACTGGTTCAAGGACTGACGCCTGTAGAACGACGCTCTTCACAGGTGCCATCTCGTCACGTACCATGTCTCGTTGTTGCCTTCCTATCGAGTGTTCTCTGATCCATTACAGTGTCTTTCCTGTTATGCGTGCCTGATCCCCTAGCTTGTGCACTAATATGTTGTGAGGAACTGTGTCGAAGGCCTTGCAGTCCAAGAAAAGGCAGTCTACCCACCCCTGTCTCTCTTGTCTTACTTCCGTTACCTTGTCATAAAACTCCAGTAGGCTTGTAACACAGGATTTCCTTTTCCCCTGAAACCGTGCTAGTTGTCAATTATAAGTTTGTTTCTTTCTAGGTGCTCCACCACTTTCCTCCTGATTATCTTCTCCATGACTTTGCATAATATACACGTCAGTGACACTGGTCTGTAGTTTAATACCTCGTGTCTGCCTCCTTTCTTAAAACTGGGACTATATTTGCCGTCTTCCATACCTCAGGTAGTTAGGTTCAAAAGGAATTCTGCGAAATTATTGCATACACAGATTTTCGCTTGCCTTATTCTGCAGGAAGTGCGTTGTTATTGAAGCCAAAATCGCAAGTTTTACTTATTCGGCACGATATATATATATATATATATATATATATATATATATATATATATATATATATATATATATATATATATATATATATATATATATATATATATATATATATATATATATATATATATATATATATATATATATATATATCGTATCGTGATGTGGTTGTTGTTGCTGTGGTGGGGACGGTAGTAACATGGATGAGGTGATGATGCTGGTTGTAGTAGTGGTGTAAGTAGTGATGCTTATGGTAGTAGTAATGATGAAGGAAGTATCCTCACTAGGGATGTCAAATCACTCATCTGGATTACAACAAGAACACTGCACAACAATAACATGATTCTTTCCCCTCTCTCTGAACTGTCTTTTCCTCGCTAAGACAATATTCCACAGAACAAATTAAAGAAACCGATGAGCTGATGAAACCTATCATACTACTCGCTGTATACTTTCAAATGTTTCGTTTAACTTTACGTGGATTTGTAACTATACTTCGAAGATGTTCAAATGTTCAGATGTTATATGCTATGAAGGAAAGCCATCCATGTTATTATTATTGTTATTACTTATATTGCTATTGTAGCTATTGTTGTTGCACGAGTAAATCTTACAAGTAGTGAAATAAAAAAAATAAATTTAAGTCTAATTAACATTTACCAATGAAGTTTTAACTGAAGACATAATTTACATTATTCTTTAGAATCATGACGTTTACAAAGCCCATCGTTGTAAAATTCCTGCGCATTTATTGTGAGATGAATTGTAAAACTGAGACTTTTTCTGAACATGTTAAAATATCGGGACGCGTGATGGGGAAGCTTGAGTTAAGTGTAATTAAGCCGACATTATGAGGTCATTTGTTTGTAATGGTGCTTGAGGGAGTGTTGAAGTTTGTTATTATGGTGGTGGTGGTGAAGGGGGTCATTATGGTGGTAATTGTGGGATTCGAGAGGGTCATAATTATGATGATGGTGGTGATGAAGGGGGTCATTATGGCTGTAGTGGTGATATACGAGAGGGTCATTATTGTGGTGATGCTGGTGGTAGTGAAGGGGATCATTATGGTGGCAGTGGTGGTCTTGGACAGGGTAATTATTATTATGGGGGACTTTGGGTGAAATGAGTACATTAATTAATAGAATATAATGACCACTCTGTGGTAAGGTGCTCATCTTTATTGATCATAGCTCAAGACCCTGCAGCCTCTACCAGGTTCTCGCCTCCGTTGTTTGCTGTCTAATGACCCACCATGGCTGAAAGGAAGGTGATTATAAACAGGGTTAATACACACCCTGCTGACATATATTATTCATGTTTGTCAGGTATATCAACTGGAAGTCGTGGGTGATCCTTAACTATGTTTTGGGTCTGGGTATACCCATCACTGCCTTGGGTGGTTAGCCCTATTCACCTATCAACGCAATGTGGCCCAGCCGGGGATACCCCAGTCACTTCGTCACATGTTCACTGGTCGAATTCAAGCTGCAGTCCTCCTGTTGCAGGCTCCCGCCCTCTATTTATGGGCAGGTATCTAATGCCATAGTGTCTACAAGCGTTAGGTGCCTCCTCTGGTGACTCAACTAAATCAAAAGGTGTGGATTCCTTTAGTCCGAGGCACAGACTATTGAGTATGATGCCCTTAAGTATATTATCAGGTTCAAGGCATATATTATCGATTTTTTCCCAGTTTTAGGGAATAGCGATTTCCCCAGATTAACATGTGTATGTAAAAGATTGCAGATATTCTTGCAAGGGAGCTGGAGAGCTCTTTACCATTACAATCTAAATACTGCTTAGTAAGATACCCGGGTTAGGATAAATGGGAGCTACGTATATAGGAAATACGAGCTCCCAGATTCGGCTAATGAACAGATTGGACATTCTTTACCCCATCTCGACATTTCTCACACAGTGAGAAGAAAAGGGAGGAGTCGTAGCTCTCTTGAGAGGAGTCGTCGCCGCCTGGGGGTTGGAGAAAATTTCTCCACAATTGTGGTGATGATTGTGGCGGAGGGTGATCATTGTATTGCTTCTGGTGAGAATGGTGCTTGTGGTGGAGGAAGGGCTCCTTATGGTTGTTATAGTGGGGGCGATGCTGGGGAATTGTCAATAAACCCCTGGCTGCCTTCAAGAGAGAGCTGGAGAGATACCTAAAGTCAGTGCCGGATCAGCTGGGCTGTGGCTCGTACGTTGGACTGCGTGCGGCCAGCAGTAACAGCCTAGTTGATCAGGCCCTGATCCATTGGGAGGCCTGGTCATGGACCGAGCCGCGGGAATAACCTCCAGGTATCCAGGTGGTATTGGTGCTGGTAGAGGGGATCATTATAGCGATGGTTGTGATGGAGTGAGTCATTATGATGGTAATAGTGCTAATATAATCACAACTTAATACAATCACAACTTATTCAGTAGAGTAATATTGGCAATAAGGCACTTGCTAATTGTCTGTGTTGACAGCATACCAGGGTGAGCAGTTTTCGTCTCAGGTTCACATAATAATTATAAACTTACAAGTCTAAGGTTCACATCATGTTTCTCCACACATAACTGAGATTCACATCACGTCTGTCCACACATAACTAAGATTTCCGTCATTATTCACCACAAATAACCCAAGATCAAAGATTCACATCATGCTTATCCAAACATTGCTCTGGACCCGAGGTTCACATCATGGTTCGCAACACATTACTAAGGATTTATGTATCCTCTCTGAGGGGAGGAATTACTGGCAAGATATTAATGTCTGACTCTAACTCTATATGCATCATGAGGATAAATGATTCGCTGGTCCACTAAGTTTATTTGACTTCCCGGATACTTAAAAGTCTTCTAATTATAATCAAATTTACATATACATTAATTTCAATAGGTGTATCGCGTGAATAGTTGCTCAACCTTCCAAGGCAGAAAATAAATGTTGCGCATTTTTTAATTCGGATTTTGATTTTTGCGCCATACTAATTTAAAAAGCTAACATGACCTTGCTAAAATTAGCGCAATGTAAAAATGTAAAAGGGATTATTAGTTTACCTATCCTGTCTAAGAATTTATGTAACTTTAATTGTTACCCCTGGAGGAAGGAAAAGTTCAGATTCAGGAAGGATATAGGAAAGCACTGGTTTGGTAATAGAGTTGTGGATGAGTGGAACAAACTCCCGAGCACCATCATAGAAGCTAAGACCTTGTGTAGTTTTAAAAATAGGTTGGATAAATACATGAGTGGGTGTGGGTGGGTGTGAGTTGGACCTGACTAACTTGGGTTACCAGGTCTGGTGCCGTGCTCCTTCCTTAAGTGGAAGTGACCTGACTAGGTGGTCATTGTTCAAGGCATGGTGGCATGGACCTGCTTCGCATGGATCAGTAGGCCTGTTGCAGTGTTCCTTCTTTCTTATGTTCTTATGTTATCTAGACAACATGTTAGTAGAAAACTGCTGTAGGAATGTTGGACAGTCCTAGAAAATATGTGTACTCGTCGCGCTCCTGTTACTTGTTGGCGGTACTCTGCACTCTGCCTAGTCGTTTGTTTTCATATGGACTGACTTCTGTGTGCAGGTTTGGAACCAATCCCTCTGGGACATTCAAGGAGAAAATTATGATATACCTATCCTGTGTGAATGTACACAGGCAGCAAAATTTCTCTGTCATATCTAGCTTAGCAGTATCACTTACGCAGCAGTGGCCCAGCCTGGAGAAAGTAAATGACTTCAAGAGTATCGTCATTTCGCTGGGATACTTAAATGTGAGATCATTTTGACATTATCACTCTCAAGTCTCGACCACGGAAATTTCTCTATATTGAAAGGTTTCAGTTTGTCTTGCAGTCCATTTCAATTTCACTGAACTTCATGTTTTTGTTTGAGGCCTACTGGAAGGTTTGCTTTATTCACTGGAACTTAGACGGACGCCTCTCGCAAAGAGATTTTGGTATGATTAAGAATGTCCTCTACATCAAAAACAAGATTGAGATGGTGGCCAGAAATCAGTAGAGCAGAGTGATAAGAATTTAAATATGGGCCCAGGAGCTAAATCTTTACTCCTTGTAAACAAGCTGGTAACACAAGAAACTATATATTGGAAACAATATGTAGTTTATGCGTAAAAGTGGGATGATTTATTGTCACTGTGTCACTGTGACGACGGGATTATGAATAAGAAATTAGGTCGGAACGATATGAAATTGCATATTAAAATATAATTAATACCGATATTGCTGCATATTAAGAGAGAGAGAGAGAGAGAGAGAGAGAGAGAGAGAGAGAGAGAGAGAGAGAGAGAGAGAGAGAGAGAGAGAGAGAGAGAGAGAGAGAGAGAGAGAGAGAGAGAGAGAGAGAGAGAAAGTGAGAAAACATTGTTAAAGTACTACACTTGGAACCACTTTGAGGACAGCGTGAAGCAAGCTTCTATACCACAAGACGGGCAGAAAGCAGCAACTTCACTCTGGCTGTACCCTTCTCCAGAACATCACTTCGTCTGAGATCATTTATCCCCAGGATGTCTCGAGTCTGGAACACATTCGTACAGCATTATGATGTCAACGAGATAAAGTCAGTTGATCAAATGGAAATGCTGGCCCACAGATGGCTCCAACTTCATCCGGTTCACTACTTGTATGTTTCATAACAATAAATTATTATTATAATAACAAAGAAGCGCTAAACCACAAGGGTTATTCATAACAATAAAAATGCTTTCAAATGAGCTGATGTAGGTAACAGCTCTTAGCTTGTCTATAAAGTTAGGAATCCTTACCTTGTAAATAGCTTGTTAATAAAACTAGGGATCCTTGACCTAACCTTGTCGACTCATTGGCTAGTCGCAGTGTTGTTATTGATCAATACCTCTCGTTCGTGGGTACAATAATATAAAATACTGCTCGTTGGGCTAGTACACCAAACAGGGAGTAGGATGAAATTAGCTCAGCGGCATCCACACCACCGTACAGGTTAGATAAATACATGAGCGGGTGTGGGTGGGTGTGAGTTGGACCTGACTAGCTTGTGCTGCTGGGTCTGGTGCCATGCTCCTTCCTTGAGTGGAGATGACCAGACTGGGTGGGTCATTGGGCCAATCCGGGGGGGTGGGTTATTGGGCTAATCCGGGGGGGAAGGACATGGACCTGCTCCGCATGGGTCAGTAGGCCTGTTGAAGTGTTCCTTCTTTCTTATGTTCTTATGTTCTATGTCCTCGGATGACGGGTACAACACCTAGCTTGGCTGGGTACGTCATTCTTGAGGATTGTGTGGTCCCGTGGACTAGCGCGTCATGTGTCTTCCGCTCACCATTAGACCGGCCAAAACAGCATGGGTTCGACTCCTTGGCTAGTCGCACTGTTTTATTGATAAATCCCAATAGTTGGGGTAAAAGGGGTCCCCAAAAATTCAAAAACACACACAAACATATATATATATATATAATATAAATATATATTTTTAAATATATTTAATATATAAAATTTATATATATATATATATATATATATATATTTTTAATTTTTTTTTTAGCACACGGGCCGATTCCCACCAAGGCGGGTCCCCAAAAAAAAGAAACTCTTTCACCTAATTCACCCATCACTGTTTCCAAAAGGGTGCTTTACACTACAGTTCTTAAACTGAACATTAGCAAACCCCCTTCAGAGTGGGCACTGTTTTCCCCATCTCCAGGACTCAATCCGGCCTCCCGGTTTCCTGAACCCCTTTATAAATGTTACTTTGCTCACACTCCAAAGCCGAAAATTTTAAAAAACGATTTGTCCCCATTCCTCTTTTAAAACCGCTAACGCATCCCCGTGGAAGTAAAACCCCCTCCAAAACAAAACCCCCTTTTTAAACCTTTCCCCCTCTCATACTTTCCCCCTTCTTTGCCCCCAAAAGGACAAGTTTTTTGTCTCCACAACTCTAAGTGCCGTAAACCCTTTTCCCCCTCATAAATTCTAGATTCATCTCATTTTTCTAGCCCCACCCGCTGACACGTCCATTCCAATTTTCTAAATACATTCACCCCCTCATACTCTCTCCTCCCAATCGATACCCAATCTTCATCACCTAATTTTTTTTATCCTATAACCTTCTCTTTCCTGTATTCGCTTTTAATTTTTTCTTTTACTTTCCCTACCAAATTCATCCACCAACCTCTGCAATTTTTCAAATCTCCCCAAAAGACATGTCCATAAAGCCCAAAATGTGACAATCCCTTTATGTGTTATTCTTTATCTTTTAAAATACAAAAGCCTTTACAAGACCCCGCGTTTACTTCTCTTTCAACCCTCTTAAAATTTTTAAACCAACCCTGGGGGACATCCACATCTTTGTCTAAAACCTACTTTTATGGGAAATAATCCCCCTTTCTACTACTCTAGCTTGAGCAAAATTTTCCTCGTAAAAATTTCATGCTTTCAGTAAAACCCACCCCCCTACCCATAACCTGCAAAATCTGCCACATTGCCCCCCTTCTACCTGTATAAGTTTTCTAAATCCATAAATCCACAAAAACCCCTTTTGCCCTTATTAAATACTGTTCATTATAGTTTCATGTAAATACCCGGTCCCACCCCCTACCTTTTTAAAGCCTCCTTGTTCATCTGCGTCTTACTCTTAATTCTTTCAATAATACTCTACCATACACTTTACCAAGTATACTTAACAGACTTATTCACCCCTATAATTTTTAGCACTCTCTTTTGTCCCCTTTGCCTTTATACAAAGGAACTATGCGTTGCTCTCTGCCAATCCCTAGGTACCTTACCCTCTTCTTTACATTTATTAAATAATAGCACCAACACTCCAAAACATATCCCACCTGCTTTTAACATTTATATAATATATATATATATATATATATATATATATATATTTATATATATATATATATATATATATATATATATATATATATATACATATATATATAAAATATATATATATATATATATATATATATAAATTATATATATATATATATATATATATATCAATATATATATATAATATTATATATATTATATATATATTCTAGGTAGTAGGTTGGTAGACAGCAACCACCCAGGGAGGTACTACCGTCCTGCCAAGTGAGTGTAAAATGTAAGCCTGTAATTGTTCTCCATGATGGTAGGATTGCTGGTGTCCATTTTTCTATCTCATAAGCATTCAAGGTTTCAGGTATGTCTTGCTACTTCTACTCACACTTAGGTCACACTACACATACATGTACAAGCAT
The DNA here is from genome assembly GCF_026875155.1 of Cherax quadricarinatus. Lineage (NCBI taxonomy): Eukaryota > Metazoa > Arthropoda > Malacostraca > Decapoda > Parastacidae > Cherax > Cherax quadricarinatus. The sequence continues at coordinate 60,253,667 of NC_069404.1, forward strand.
ATATATATACACCCCTCTGGGTTTTCTCCTATTTTCTTTCTAGTTCTTGTTCTTGTTTATTTCCTCTTATCTCCATGGGGAAGTGGAACAAGAATTCTTCCTCCGTAAGCCATGCGTGTTGTAAGAGGCGACTAAAATGCCGGGACCAAGGGGCTAGTAACCCCTTCTTCTGTATATATTACTGAATGTAAAAGGAGAAACTTTCGCTTTTCTTTTTGGGCCACGCTGCCTTGGTGGGATACGGCCACACACACACACACACACACACCACACACACACACACACACACGCCGTCAGTCAGCAGACGTGGGTCACAAGGCTCCGAGATCCTTAGTGGTTTTTAATGCGTGCAACAACTGCTAGCAGTAATCAGCGGTAGTGACAACGTCAGTGAACAATCCTACGAGTGATAACCAGAGTTATTAGTTAAAAAAAGTCGAGAGGAAGCCTGAAATCTTTAATATTTCAAAGTGTCAAACCGTTAGTGGTTAGTAGGCTTCTGTTGCTACAACAGATCAAATATACAAAGATTCAAGTGAGTGTGGAAGCGGGTGTTCAAGAATTTCGAGTGATTGGATAACAAGTGAAATGTGGGGCACCATACGTAGAGTGAAAAAAAAAATAATAAGCAAGAGTAGAAAGGAAAATATAATATATAACAAGGGAAGGTGGCATTTAGGCTGCTGAAACAGTGACGTCACAACAGTTTGTGTGACATTATACATATAAAGTGTAACACCGAATGTGAAAGTGTATTCCAATTAGTGAAGTGTACTCTATCATAAGTGACACTGAGGGTCGCGGGATGCATGAGACATATACGGTTATAAAGATCACAGGTGAAGAATTTTCAAAATAGTGATAGAAGGATACGTCATCAGCATCTGGCAACTTGTCATCGCATCACTGCCAGCTTAAGTATACACTCACTGTTGGGGTTGTTTTTTGGGGGTCCTGAACCCTGCCTTGAGTCACTGTTAGATACTGGTCACTCACATCCTGCAAGTATTACCAGAATTAGAGCAGAAATATGCATAGATAAGGTGAAGATAGGGTTGACTAGCAGAGGAGCAGCCTAGCGAGGGGAAGCCTAGTGAGGGTGACGTCAACACTCCTAGAAGCTCAGACAAGCTAAATTTTTAAAACCTAATTACTTTCTGTGTTTTATAAGTAGAAGTGATAAGTGCTAGATCATCACTGTTGGTAGTTTTTAGAATTACTGAGTATCTACCGTATTTATTAGCAGTAATGAATACTTAGAAGTGGGGGCACACACGCACAACACGCACAACACAACACACACCACACACATCTACACAACACACCACACACACACACACACACAGAACACACACACAACACACACCACACTGCACATACACATAACACACACCACACACCAACACACACGCACACACACATACACATACACACACACAAACACACACACCACATACACACACAACACACACACATACACACACACAAATACACACACACACACACACATACACACATACACACAACACACCATACACACACATACACACACACAACATACACACACACACACATACACACATCTAACACACCATACACACACACATACACACACAACACACACAACACACATTGTAGCACTAGACACACACATACACACACACATACACAGGATTTCACACCACTTGAACTGAACATCACACTTAAACACACATACGAAACCAATCCACACCTCCCTGTGAACCTCCTCGATACTCTTCCCTCTTAGCCCACATCCATCTTCTACCCTCTGCTCTCTCTCTTGACTCTCTCTCTCCTCCTGCCTCTCTCTTCTCTCTTGCTCTCTCTCTATCTTGCTCTCTCTCTCTCTTGCTCTCTCTCTCTCTGCTCTCTCTCTGCCTCTCTCTTGCTCTCTCTCTCTCTTGCTCCTCTCTCTTCTTGCTCTCTCTCTCTCTTGCTCTCTCTCTCTCTGCTCTCTCTCTCTCCTCTCTCTCTTGCTCTCTCTCTCTCTTGCTCCCTCTCTCTCTCTTGCTCTCTCTCTCTCTTGCTCTCTCCTCTTGCTCTCTCTCTTGCTCTCTCTCTTGCTCTCTCTGCTCTCTCTTGCTCTCTCTCTCTCTTGCTCTCTCTCTCTCTTGCTCTCTCTCTCTCTTGCTCTCTCTCATTGCTCTCTCTCTCTCTCTCTCTTGCTCTCCTCTCTTCTCTCTCTCTCTCTCTCTCTCTCTCATTGCTCTCTCTGCTCTCTCTCTGCCTCTCTCTTGCTCTCTCTCTCTCTTCTCTCTCTCTCTCTCTCTCTCTCTTGCTCTCTTGCTCTCTCTCTCTCTTCTTGCTCTCTCTCTTGCTCTCTCTCTCTTGCTCTCTCTCCTCTCTTGCTCTCTCTCTCTTGCTCTCTCTCTTGCTCTCTCTCTCTCTCGATCTCTCTCTCTGCTCTCTCTTCTCTTGCTCTCTCTCTCTCTTGCTCTCTCTCTCTCTCCTCTCTCTCTTGCTCTCTCTTCTCTTGCTCTCTCTCTCTTGCCCTCTCTCTTGCCTCTCTTCTCTGCTCTCTCTCTTGCTCTCTCTCTCTTGCTCTCTCTCGCTCTCTTTGCTCTCCTCTCTCTCTTGCTCTCTCTCTCTCTTGCTCTCTCTCTCTCTTTGCTCTCTCTCTCTCTCTCTCTCTCTCTCTCTTGCTCTCTCTCTCTCTCTTCTCTCTCTCTTGCTCTCTCTCTCTCTTGCTCTCTCTCTTGCTCTCTCTCTCGCTCTCTCTCTCTCTCTCTCTCTCTCTCTCTCTCTCTCTCTCTCTCTCTTGCTCTCTCTCTCTCTCTTGCTCTCTCTCTTGCTCTCTCTCTTGCTCTCTCTCTCTCTTGCTCTCTCTCTCTTGCTCTCTCTCTTGCTCTCTCTCTCTCTCGATCTCTCTCTTGCTCTCTCCCTCTCTTGCTCTCTCTCTCTCTTGCTCTCTCTCTCTCTTGCTCTCTCTCGTCCCCATTTTCCCTGCTAACTCTCCCCTCTCCTACACTTAAAAAAAAAAAAAAAAAAAAAAAAAAAATGGTGGGGACTCGCAGGAACCAAGGATCAGATGAGAATGGTTCGGGTAGGGAGGAGTGGATGGAGGAGCAGTGGAAAAGGATGGAACAAGAGTGGGAGAGAAAATTAGGAGAGCTTTCTGAAAAAAATGGAGAAAGAGCTCTCTGTGAAATTGGAAAGGAGGTTGGAGCAGGAAACAAAGAATTGGGAGGCACAAGTCGAAACTGCAGTAGCCAAGATAAGGGTCCTAGAAGTTGAGATAAATAGGCTGGAGCGAGTTACAGGGGCAGTGACCAGAGAAGACACAGCATATGAAGCTGCGAGGCTGAACAGGAAGGAAGGAATTATGAATTATGCTAAGGTCACATCAATCTGTCAAGGAGGACCAAGGAGTGAAAGGGAAGATCAGCTGGTTGCAGATGGAGAGGGTGATAGGTCGAATGCTGAGGCACAACAAGTCTATCAAGAGCCACTGGAAAAATCAAGGGAGAAACTGACCACATACAGGCAGGATCCAGAGTCACAGAGGGTGAGGCAATGGGAGGAAGAAAGAGCAAATTCAGTGTTTATCCATGGGCTTCAGGAGAGAGAGGAAAGGACACACACTGAAAGGAAGCAGGAAGAAGGAAAGGAGATTGAGAAAATCATCACGGAAATAGGTGAAGAGATGGACGAGATTGTAAATTTTCAGAGAATAGGGGGGTACTCGAAGGGGAGAAACCGACCAATCAAGCTGATTCTCAGGACGGAAACAGTGCGGAACAGGATGCTCCAAGAGAAACCACGATTGAAATACTCGGAAGAGTACAAGAGGGTGTTCCTAGACAGAGACAGAACAAAATCAGAACGACAGCAGCTGAGGGAGAGGACAAAAAAACGAAAGGAGCTAGGAAAAGAGACAAGGAGGGAATCAGCAGAGGTCAGTCAGAGCAGGACAGAACAGCAAGGGCAAGCACACACACAACTACTCTCAGAACCATACAACCTATCACACCATCCCAACACACACTACAATCCATACCCACAGCCTCCACCCAACATCGAGCTATAGAATCCCACAGTATGCCACAGGTCTCCCACCCCCACAGGCCCCCCAAACCACAGTGTTGGAAAGGAAACTGAAGGTATGGTACACAAACGCTGATGGAATAACAAATAAGTGGGAGGAGTGGCACGAAAGAGTCAAAGAAGCATCACCGGACATCATAGCTCTTACAGAAACCAAGCTTACAGGTATGATAACAGATGCCATCTTTCCAACGGGATACCAAATCCTGAGGAAAGACAGAGGGAACAGGGGGGGTGGAGGAGTGGCGTTGCTGATCAAAAATCGCTGGAATTTTGATGAGCTGGAGAGAGGAGATAGCGGAGAAGAAAGTGATTACATAGTGGGAACACTTCACTCTGGAGGTCCCAAGGTGGTAATAGCAGTGATGTATAACCCACCACAGAACAGCAGGAGGCCAAGGCAAGAGTACGACGAGAGCAATAGAGCGATGGTTGACACACTGGCTAGAGCGGCCAGAAGAGCTCATGCATGCAGTGCAAAGCTCCTGATCATGGGGGACTTTAACCACAAGGAGATCGATTGGGAGAACTGGACCCACATGGGGGCCAAGATACATGGATGGCTAAGATGATGGAGGTGGTACTGGAGAACTTCATGTACCAACACGTAAGGGACACTACAAGAGAGAGAGGAGAGGATGAACCAGCAAGGCTGGACTTAGTATTCACCTTCAGTAGTGCAGATATCGAGGACATCACATATGAAAGACCCCTTGGGGCCAGTGACCATGTGGTTTTAAGCTTCGAATACACAGTAGAGCTACAAGTGGAGGGAGAAGCAGGAAGGCCAGGACGAATGAAGCCAAACTACAAGAAAGGGGACTACACAGGAATGAGGAACTACCTGAACGGGGTTCAGTGGGACAGAGAACTGGCAGGGAAGCCAGTTAATGAGATGATGGAATATGTAGCAACAAAATGCAAGGAGGCTGAGGAGAGGTTTGTACCCAAGGGTAACAGGAGTAATGAAAAAGCCAGGATGAGCCCATGGTTTACCCAAAGGTGCAGGGAGGCAAAAACCAAGTGTGCTAGGGAATGGAAGAAATATAGAAGGCAAAGGACCCAGGAGAATAAGGAGAACAGTCGTAGAGCCAGAAACGAATATGCACAGATAAGAAGGGAGGCCCAAAGACAATATGAAAATGAACATAGCAGCGAAAGCCAATCTGACCCAAACTGTTGTCAGCCACATCAGGAGGAAAACAACAGTCAAGGACCAGGTAATCAGGCTAAGGAAGGAAGGAGGAGAGACAACAGGAAATGACCGTGAAGTATGTGAAGAACTCAACAAGAGATTCAAAGAAGTGTTCACAGAGGAGACAGAAGGGACTCCAGAAAGACGGAGAGGTGGGGCACACCACCAAGTGCTGGACACAGTGCACACAACCGAGGAAGAAGTGAAGAGGCTTCTGAGTGAGCTAGATACCTCAAAGGCAATGGGGCCAGATAACATCTCCCATGGGTATTGAGAGAGGGAGCAGAGGCGCTATGTGTACCCCTAACAATAATATTCAATACATCTATCGAAACAGGGAGATTGCCTGAGGCATGGAAGACAGCAAATGTAGTCCCATCTTTAAAAAAGGAGACAGACATGAAGCGTTAAACTACAGACCAGTGTCACTGACATGTATAGTATGCAAAATCATGGAGAAGATTATCAGGAGAAGAGTGGTGGAACACCTAGAAAGGAATGATCTCATCAACAGCAGCCAGCATGGTTTCAGGGACGGGAAATCCTGTGTCACAAACCTACTGGAGTTCTATGACATGGTGACAGCAGTAAGACAAGAGAGAGAGGGGTGGGTGGATTGCATTTTCTTGGACTGCAAGAAGGCGTTTGACACAGTTCCCCACAAGAGATTGGTGCAAAAAATGGAGGACCAAGCAGGGATAACAGGGAAGGCACTACAATGGATCAGGGAATACTTGTCAGGAAGACAGCAGCGAGTCATGGTACGTGGCGAGGTGTCAGAGTGGGCACCTGTGACCACGGGGTCCCGCAGGGGTCAGTCCTAGGACCAGTGCTGTTTTCTGTATTTGTGAACGACATGACGGAAGGAATAGACTCTGAGGTGTCCCTGTTTGCAGATGACGTGAAGTTGATGAGAAGAATACACTCGATCGAAGACCAGCAGAACTACAAAGGGATCTGGACAGGCTGCAGACCTGGTCCAGCAATTGGCTCCTGGAGTTCAATCCCACCAAGTGCAAAGTCATGAAGATTGGGGAAGGGCAAAGAAGGCCGCAGACGGAGTACAGTCTAGGGGGTCAGAGACTACAAACCTCACTCAAGGAAAAAGATCTTGGGGTGAGTATAACACCAGGCACATCTCCTGAAGCGCACATCAACCAAATAACTGCTGCAGCATATGGGCGCCTAGCAAACCTCAGAACAGCATTCCGACATCTAATAAGGAATCGTTTCAGGACCCTGTACACCGTATACGTTAGGCCCATATTGGAGTATGCGGCACCAGTTTGGAACCCACACCTAGCCAAGCACGTAAAGAAACTAGAGAAAGTGCAAAGGTTTGCAACAAGACTAGTCCCAGAGCTAAGAGTATGTCCTACGAGGAGAGGTTAAGGGAAATCAACCTGACGACACTGGAGGACAGGAGAGATAGGGGGGACATGATAACGACATACAAAATACTGAGGGGAATTGACAAGGTGGACAAAGACAGGATGTTCCAGAGTTTGGACACAGCAACAAGGGGACACAGTTGGAAGCTAAAGACACAGATGAATCACAGGGATGTTAGGAAGTATTTCTTCAGCCACAGAGTAGTCAGTAAGTGGAATAGTTTGGGAAGCGATGTAGTGGAGGCAGGATCCATACATAGCTTTAAGCAGAGGTATGATAAAGCTCACGGCTCGGGGAGAGTGACCTAGTAGCGATCAGTGAAGAGGCGGGGCCAGGAGCTCGGACTCGACCCCCGCAACCTCAACTAGGTGAGTACAACTAGGTGAGTACACACACACACACACACACACACACACAACACACACACATATATATATATAATATATATATATATATATATATATATATATATATATATATATATATTAATATATATATGTATGTATGTATGTATGTATAGCGAAAATTTGTTTAGTTACTCAAGAGTCTTCAACAATTCAGTTGTAAACATCCTAGGTTATTATAATATATTAATAATTTATTTAATCTATTATTCCTTTCCCTAGATAGTGCATCAAAATTACGATAATTTTCTCTATCTTTATTGTCATGAATATATATTAGAGTTCCTTAGTTTATATCCTGGTGCATCTCTGGGAGGTAATTAATAAGATGTTATGCATAACATTTAGTGAATAAAATTCATATTCAGTAGGGGTGAAGCTGTTTAGGGAATCCATATACTCACTCAGTATTCAGAAGCATTTCATTTTGTGGTAGACTTCTGAGTGTGGGGTTCAAGGTTTATCAGGTCTAGTAGAGGAATGGTGCCATTACATTGACTATGGGTTAGAACATTCACGTCACGTGAATATATATATATCTACTTCCGTCCTACCTCACTCAATACAGTGCTAGAAATTGATAGTAAGTATAACGGAGACAGAATGGACGGAGGATTTTTTTTATATATTCTGTCATGGCTCGAGATTCGAGGCCTTGAGTCTCTTGTGGAGAAATTTTCTCCAGGAGAGGGATATCAGCCCCCTTCAGCCCTTTTCAGCCCTGAGGGGCCCAGCCCTCTCAGAAACAGCAAGTATCTTGTATACTTCCACATCAAGTATTAACAAGCAGATGTTTAACCTGCATGTACCAGTCACAGGTCATGTGACTCCTTGCAAGAGACCATTGTTACCAATAGTGTAGTTTAATGAAAGACAATCTCTTACTTTAACAGGAAAATTAAGGAAAATCCTGCACCCACTTTATTAGCAAGATAAAGATAGTGTACATTGTTGTATATGCCCAGACAGCAAAAATCAAGCATTTTGCATTGCCTCATGGTGGAAGTTTGGCAAGGAAGGGAAATTTGCTTGAATCAGCTTTGTCTTTGTAGGTGGGGACAAGCGAGGTGCGGCGAGGTGCGGCGAGGTGCGACGAGGGGCGTTATAGCTCAGATGACTTTTAACGAACAAAGAACACTGATCTGCGCGTTTTTGTACGTGAAAGTATCTCAATAGACACAGCAGATACAGAGAAGCGTGATCAGCATGTTTAGTGATAAGACTGTGAATGATAAACAATACTTGATGAACAATGTGTAACAACGAGTGCTGCGATCCTGACGGAGAGTAGTGCGACATTCTTCAAAGAACACGTCTGCTTCAATCAAGACATCGATACTTGAGTGAAAATATGGGTCCGATACAGACACCCAGGTAGGTATAGTAATTAATGAGACTAGCTAGGTCAGCTGCACAGCAGATAGCTGGTTCATTTCTTTCTAGATGTACCATACACTCGGTTACAGGCGGGTTTTTTGGCCCAACACAAGTAAGTATATATTCCCATCAGTATTCAGTTATTGAAATACTGACACAATACACCCTAGGGGTAATTATATTTATACAACATTTTTTTCACACAACCTTTAGGGAGTGCATACGACAGCTTCTCAAGACATCGCCTACAGGGATGGCTCTGTAGGCGAGAACTGTCTTCAAGATAAATCCCATTTCAGTCCATTATTTACTCTTTGACTTAGCTTGTAGCATTTCCCTAAAAACTTTCGCCTCTAAGATAATGAAAAAGGCAATGTTTGATATCTAGGTCGGTAGGATCTATGAGACTTGAAAAAGTCTGCTATGTAGGCGAAAAGTTGTCTGAATAGCGTTTTAAGTCTTTATCATCAGCATCTAAGAAGTAATTGAAGTGAGGCGGGATATACTGGTGGCCGAAGAAAGATGAATGAGTGAGAAGACGCACAGTCTCGTCAAGAATATTCAGACGTGTGTTGACTGAAAGGATCAAGAGAATAGTAGTCTATGAAAGCAGAGCTCTACCCCTCTGGCGTATTTCAGCATCGGTGACAATAACTCTGCCACCATAAAGAGGGCATACCTCTACCCTGAGGTATAATTGTGTCAGAGTACAATGTCAGAGAGTATAATACTATCAAAGTACAATATCAGAGGGCATACCACAACCCACTGCTGAAGTATAATAGTATCAGAGTACAATGTCAGAGGGCGTACCTCTTCCCACTGCTGTGGTATAACAGTATGAGAGTACACTGCCAGAGGGCATAACAGTATCAGAGGGCATACCACAACCCACTGCTGAGGTATAACAGTATCAGATTACAATGTCAGAAGGCATACCTCTACCCACCGCTGAGGTATAACAGTGTGAGAATACAGTGGAAGGGACGTTACTATACTTACTGGCGTGTACCAGTGTTATGTGAGGAAAAAAAGCCTCACAACGAGGTTGCCAGCAGTAAAGTTTTTTGTATTTTGTTTTTAAAGATGAGACCAGAGTTAAAATAACTATGAATGAGGAAATTTGGAGAAAATGTGATCAGAAAAATAGAGGAATAAGTGGAAAAGTGTATGAAGTGTTTAGAAGTTAGAAAAGTAAGTAGGAACTTGCTGATAAAAGGGGAAGAAAGTCATTGCCTAAAGCAAAATGGAATTGATAAAAAAAGGCAGAAACAGAAAATTAATAATAGTTGGAGTAAAAATAGTGAACGCTGAAGAAAAGGAATAGCTAGGATGGAGAAAAAAAACAGAAGGAAATGTAATAAACTAGGAGAAAACGAGGTAGGAAAATATTTTGTATATTTTTGTGAGAGAGATAGAGAAGCAAGACGAGAGTGTGTGTAGTGTGTGTGTGTGTGTGTGTATGTGGGTGTTTTATATATATATATATTTATATATATATATATATATATATATATATATATATATATATATATATATATATTATATATATATATATATATATATATATATATATAATATATATATGTTATAATTATCACACAGTATACATAATACATAGGTATGTCACACATAACAGGAAACATAATATTGCTATACAACAACAACAGCCCCCCCTCCCTCCCCAAAAGGAAGCTATATGCACCACAAGAAATTCACCCCCACCTATTTGCACCTCCTAGTGGCTTAAAAACAATGTGCACCTCCAATGTACTACATCTACTCACGAAGACTTTACTAAATAAATACATATCTGTATGTAAAACGTGAACATGAGAAAGGTAAACATTAAGTCAGTCACATGCAGCGTTAACGTATGTATAAGGTAACAGACAATGGTAACGTCAGTTATGAAAGACTTCTTAATAACGCAAAAAAAAACCCAACCACATTCACTCAACACAAGGTAACAAACTACCACTGTAAGGACACGCAGGTCTCGACATAATGTTCACCTTCACTACCCCAAAACATTTGTGGAAATCTATACATTACTTAACAAAATATTATTACATGATAAGAAAACACACCAGTCACTGCTACAAATAAAAATAGAAAAACACAAATACAGAGGTGAGTATGATCACACAAAAGTTGTCACCATTACGCACCCATGCCAAAGCATAATATTAATTAATCCAATAGTACATTGCAACCTCTCCAACTTTGTACAACATCCTATCACCAGCCACGCTTACAAAGGTTATGTCAACACACCCATTCACACTCTGTAAGCACGCCCGTCCGATATCACCATCACAAAGCGCCTTTCAACCACAGTTACACGCACTCTCACTACGCTAACCTCCAATGGCATCCCACACACCCTCTCCCCCAGAGCTCGTACCAAGGAACGCGCTCATCCCGGGCAACAGCGTCAATAAACCACCTACGAAGATGTCCACATAACCACCTGGGAAAATTACCCCCACTGACTCCCATACACAACCATATTTCTATACCTGGTTCAATAAATCTTCGTTAATAAATAACAAAAAGGCACAATACCGTGACTGGAACGATACACAAATAACCCGCACATAAAAGAGAGAAGCTTACGACGACGTTTCGGTCCGACTTGGACCATTGACATGTCAATGGTCCAAGTCGGACCGAAACGTCGTCGTAAGCTTCTCTCTTTTATGTGCGGGTTATTTGTGTATAAATCTTCGTTGCTAATATTTGACACCGTATTTCCAACTCCTCACTCCCCCTATACACCCACGTGATAAAAGCACAATCCACAACCACATACGCCGCCGCCCTCGTCTCTGTCTCTGACAACCCACCCAGGTCCAACCTAAGCGACTTCGAAACGGACATCCTTCCCCCCCCCCTCCACCACCAAAGTTAAAACAGGAGCGAACCATCTCCTTAGTCCCTCCAGGCGATCGCAAAAATACACAGCGTGAAAAGCCGTTTCCTCCTCTACAGACTCCATATTCCACCACCCTTCTACTCCGTAACACCACACCCGACGGCAAGATTTCATGCAGGAACCTGAAAATCACCTCACGTTCCCTAGGTTAAACTCTCAACTTCGTAAACCTCCTCCAAATCCCTCCCCAATTGCATAGAAACACAGAGGCCCCACCACCAGGGCCTCTATATGTCTCACTAAAGTCCTATACAGCACCTTCACCCTGATCCTTTCCGGCTCCCTTACCGTCATCATCACTCTCAACAACCATTCACAATCACGAAAACCGCTATCCCGAAAATTCTGCCTAAGCACCTCATACATCTTCCCTAGGCACCCTCCCGCCCCCACCCCTTGGAAGCTCCGGCCCGCATCACCACCCTTTTAACATATACGCACATCACCCGTTTACGCAGATCGAACAACCCAAATCTCCCCTTCATTCACCGGCAAGAAAAGCATCTCCCTCCTCAGCCAATCACACCTTGACGTCCATAAGAATCGAAACACCTTCGCTTGAATTCGAACTATCACCTCTGGGTGAGCAAAAGTTAGCTACATACCACACTTTACTATACAGGAGGACATTGACAACGATGGCCCTCTGCACCAATGATAAATGATACAGTCTCAACCCCTGCAATCTATTCACCACACTATTCACTACCCTCTCTGAATTAACCTCCTTCGCCCTATCCCTGTCGCCCACAAATCTTTAAAGAATGATCCACATTTTTGACTACCGAGCAACCCCACACCTCTCTACCCTCCCACTCAGCCAACCCTGTGATTTACTTAGGTTAACAGCCATACCCGTCGCCCTCCCATAAATCTCAACTACCCCACCCAGCACGTCCAGCCTCGTGCATTCGTTAACCAATAACGTGGTGTCTTCCACATACCCAACAATCTCCTGGCAAACCCTGTCTCCCCCACCCACTACGCAAAAAAAACTTTTCCCCCACCGACCTATAAAAGGGATATGTACACATGCAAAGAGTATCTAAGACAGAGGACATCCCTGCCTCAAATCCCTCCCCATGTCTACAACCTCACCTAGGGCCAGATTAAGAAGTCTCCGGGCCCTAGGCTATTCAGATTGGCGGGGCCCCTTTGAGTTATGGGTAAGCGAAGCGACCCCTTCCAGCTTGGGGATGGGGGGGGGGGGTCGGTGTGAGCCTGTTTAAGGTCTAATTAAATACATTCTGATGTAGATGTAGCGCTGAGTCACCTATGTTGTTTTACTTTCTATCGTATTTTTTGTGAATGTTTTGTCAATGTATTTTGTCTTTAAATAAAATATACATAAAATATAGGGGGTGGTAGGAGAAAATTCTCAAACAGCTTCAGGGAGAACCTTGAGTTTTCCCTGAAGCAAGTTTATTCTTTTCTCTGAGGATGAGGGTCCCTATAACAGTTCTAGAGGTGGTACCTCCCTATATTTTTCTGGCTATTTAGATTAAATTTAATAGGGAAAGTACATCAAGACAACCAAAACCATTTACCAACAGCCATTATAACTATCTTGTTAAATCATGCATTTTAAAGAGAATAAACTCAAGACAGCATAGTATTACTAGATTAGGCTATTAAAGTAGTGACATCATGTACCTATTATATTCAGCATAACCACTACAGCACTATTATTCCCTTTATAAATCACTGACCATTATTGTTATCATTGCATCATGCATAAGACTATCAAATCACATAAACTCAAGAAAGTAAAGAATTGTTTATATTCACAGGCACTTCTTAAATAAACTTTTTTCTGGATTTCATATTGGCAAAAATCATCAATTATATTCTGAAAATCAATATTTCTTGTTAGATCAGACTCAATGGTCAACAAGGCTAGGTTACACAATTTGTCTTGGCTCATTGTTGAACGGAGCTGGTTTTTCACTCTTTTCAAAACAGAAAATGAACGTTCTCCTTCACAGTTAGTAGCTGGAAGTGTTAGGTAAAGGCGATACACTATGTCAACATTAGGGAAGGTTTCTGAGATACCTGCATTTCTTAAATGTTTCAAAGCAGCTGAGGGCGCACATTTTTCAGGTGGAGCTTTAATCTGATTCATATACCCAGAAAAATGAACTATTTCTTCAACAAATGTGTCCTGAACATGTGCTGAAAGGTGTTGTTGCAACTTTAATGCAGCTTCTCTCAATTCTGCATCTGGCATAGTAGTAATTTTGAACAGAAATCCAAACTTGTCATTGAGATTCTGGTAGATTTCTTTTCTTTTCACCAATTCTGTAATCAGTGAATCCAGAATGTCCGTTGAGACATTGAGAGGAGACACAAAAGAAGTAGATGCTGGCTGAGAAATAATGGAGGGAGGGCTTCCTGTATGATCTGACGTATCTGCAGATTCAACTGTACTGGTAACATCAGAAACTGTTTTCGTGAGCATATGTCTGTGATCTTTCTGCAGCTTCCTACATCTTTCTTTTTCTGTTCCTCTTCTTGAATTTTCTTCTTTCTTTTCTGTGACCCACTCGCATAAGAACGTCCAACATCACGTTCACGAGATGCCATAATGAGGATGTATCACTGTCTGTAATCATGCAAATACAGATTTTTCATTATCAATTATTATTAATTTTTTAATTATTATTTTTTTTTCTGTCAATTGGGGGGATATGGCCCTTGTAGCCCCCTTTCCTCTGGCTGCGCATCTAAAAATTCAAAACGTTACCAGAAAGGAGTCATATACAGAACTTTTACCATAGATTAGGTTAGTGATTTGGGCTACGAATATTTTGCTAATTCATCCTCCTTAATCTCCAATTTACTTAAACAGAAATCATACTGAGTCCAAGAACAATGCACAATGGTATTTATATTACCACTTTCATAACTAAACTAATCATTATGTTTTGCATGATATATGGCCTACCACCATAGATAAGGACATGAGAATTAAAGAATTCAGGGACAATTTTCAGTTTCACCCAACCAACGATTTTCTAATGTGGCTTATGTGTTTCTGGGGAAATATGTAGTAAATTAATTGATGTTCTACATCACTTCCGTCGCAACTTGAAAACTAAGCATTTGCGACGGAAGTGATGTAGAACATCAATCAATTGAGATCTGTTATTGAAATGATAAAGACTTAAAGACAGGACAAAGTGCTTTTAAAACCTACTAACGGAAGTCAGTTTGCGTTTTTATGTTTTTCTTTATAGTATTTTTACCAAAAATGCGTCTTTACTGGTCCATGCGTCTTTACTGGTCAAGTAACCCTATCAGGTACCTCCCTTAACATTTAGAGGCGAAAACAAACATTTATCCATACACATCAATGTCTATCAACAACACTTCAGTTAATTTGTCACAGTACAAGTCTAGATAACGTGTAATTACTACAGAAAATTGGAGAGGAATCTCCCATACTCACCAATCAGCGGGAAAACACAGCTGTTCTGATGTAAACAAAGGCGTGTTGAGTGTTGCCATCTATGGTTAGGTTTATTTATTTTTATTTTATTTTATTTCATTATTTATTTTTGTTTTGATTAATTTTTAAAAATCAATTTCACTCTCCAAACACTTGAACTTTTTAGGTAGGGACCCCTTTGCACTTGCACCATGTGCGCAGTCTTGGATGAGCCCCTGAACCCCTTGAACCGCGGGGCCCCCAAATGCGCGGGGCCCTAGCCAAATGCCTAGTTTGCCTATGCGGTAATCCGGCCCTGACCCCACCCACCCTACCATTAATTTGAGCCCTCGCTTTGTTCCCCCCCCCCTCCCCGGTACAACGTGTCAACCCACCCCACTATTTTCTCCCCAAAACCTTGGCTGATGAGAATTCTTCGCATAGCATCCCGTTCAACAGAATTATATGCCCCTCTCCAGTCTAGGGTCAATAAAGTTCCTTTTCTCCCTTTGCTATTTATGTCACACACAAAATCATCAATAAGAGAATGGCCAGCAAACATTGGCCTACCCGGAAGGCCATACTGTCCCAGTGAGACTACACGATCCACGATGCACTTACTACGGTTTCCCAACACCTTGGCAAACAGTTTGTAGTCAGCACATAACAGAGAAATTGCCCCATAATCCCCAAGATTCCTCTGCCTCTCTCCCTTCAGCACCAACATTACCACTGCCGTCGACTCACCGACCCCAGCCTACTCAGTCTTTCATCGTATTCAGCAATCACACCAAAAACCCACGCAAAATGTTCCAATGTTGTACATAAAATTCCACCGAAATCCCATCCAACACCGGGGATTTATCCTTCGCCATCGCTATCAAAGCACTCCAAATTTCTCTCCCCTCAATCACCCCAGTCACAAAGCATTCCTGTCACTCTGCCCCAGGTTGCACGGTATTTGCAACTTCCACCATGTCCCCTTCCCCCACACCTTTCCACCCAAAAATCCTCATACCACCTATCTGCAAACACACCCACTGCCTCTGTATTGTGTAAACCTGCCCCTTCCTGTAGACCCTGACCTTGCAATGTACCTCTAAGCTCGGTATGGTAGTTGCTCTCCTCTGCTGTTGCACCCTCGAAACACAGTCTGAAGGCTTGTCACTCCATGACACCTCTACCGCCGCTTGTACCTTCACAGCACCAAAAAGCTCATTATGGATGCTCCTAATCCGTTCCTTCAATCCCTCAATTTCATCAACAAGGTACACCCCCGTCACCGCCCCCTGCCTATGACATTGATTCAGTATGTCCTTGCAATAATTTGCCAACCCGTATTTCATATTCTTTACCCTGGTCCCCTCCTCCTACACAAAACTTATGTATCGCCGGTTTGTCCGCCTCTTCCCACTAACACACCAACTCCCCCCAACCCCCACCAACCCCTCTCGCTTCCCCTCCACCAGGGAATGAGATGAAACAGGCCCGGTGGCCTGGTGGCTAAAGCTCCCGCTTCACACACGGAGGGCCCGGGTTCGATTCCCGGCGGGTGGAAACATTTCGACACGTTTCCTTACACCTGTTGTCCTGTTCACCTAGCAGCAAATAGGTACCTGGGTGTTAGTCGACTGGTGTGGGTCGCATCCTGGGGGACAAGATTAAGGACCCCAATGGAAATAAGTTAGATAGTCCTCAATGACGCACTGACTTTCCTGGGTGGTTAACCCTCCGGGGTTAAAAATCCGAACGAAATCTTATCTTATCTAACACCACCTACCTGAATGCTGGCTACCTTGGACCAAAACGTCTAGCGTTGGCTGGGCGCCAATGTATTGGCCAGTGTGGTACGACGGTGAGCACTGCGTACCTTGTTCAAAGGTTTGAGTCTCCTTCGGCCAGAGATTAGCGTTTGTGAACATTTCGCCTGGTGTGCGAATTATATATATATATATTATATATATATATATAATATATATATATATATATATATATATATTATCTCGTGCCGAATGTGTAAAACTGGTCAATTAGCAAGAACTCATTTAAAATTAAGTCCTTTCTAAAATTTTCTCTTATACGTTTAAAGATATATTTTTTTCATTAATGTTAATGTAAAAATTTTTAATTTTGCACCAAAAGAATCTTAGAAAACTTACCTAACCTTATTATAACAGGAACAATTTATTTTAGCCTAACCCAACTTAATATATTTTAGATTTGTTTAAAATAATTTAATACTAAACAAACACAGTGAAATATGTTTTTTTCGTTAGGTTCAGAATGATTTTGGCGAAATTATTGCTTACACAAATTTTCGCTTGTCCTATATGGCAAGATGAGCGTTGCTATTTAAGCCAAGATCGCAAGTTCTGCCTATTCGGCACGACATATATATATATATATATATATATATATATATATATATATATATATATATATATTATATATATATATATATATATATATATATATATATTTTTTTTATATATAAATACATGGAGGTACCACCTCTAGAACTGGACTGGGAAATCTCCTCCCCAGAGAAGACAATGAACGTACCTCAGGGAAAATTCAAGGTTCTCCCCGAAGCTGTTTGAATATTTTCTTCTCCTACCACCCCCTATATTTTTAAGCTACATGTGAACTTTATTAACAGACTGAATACATTGATATAAAACACAAACATGAATATACTGGTACAATATATCAAAGGTTATGAATCTCCTCCAGCTCCTCCGAAGCTGGAGGTGAGCCCAGTATTCAGCATGCATTTACCCTCTGGATGGCCACGCTGAGGCGCTGGTGGTGTCGATGAGTCTGGAACCCAGTTCTTTAAGGAAACGTGTGGCATGTTTATTTATTTATTCATTTATCTTTATTTATTTATTTATTTCTGGTTCAAAAATGTCTCAATGAAATTGTGTGTCCCTCTCAATTTTCATTTTTTTTGTTGTTGTTCTGTGGCAACTGCCTTGGTTGTGTGTAAGTCAATTACATGTGTAGCATGACTTTAATGAAGTGAAGGATAGTATTAAAAATAAAGCAAAAATATTGTCTTCTAGCTTTATTAGTGAAATTTAAGATGAGAAATATCACGTCTCCAATATCGTCAACGAAGCAAAACAAACGATTTCAAAACCAGTGTTTCAGGTGATCTTCACACCACCTGGAGACATGAGACGTGTGTGAAATGACTTGGTAGTTGAATCATCTCGAGAGTTTGTGTTTTACCCAAAGACAATTTATGAAAAATTGTATATAACTGTAATACATAAGAGTCTTAATATTATTAAATCCTATATATATAAATTAACAAATGCCTCCTTTATTATGTAAAGTTTTTGTATAAAATGGAAAAAGAAATCACATAGAAAGCAGTAATTAATATTATTTCAAGACAGGATAAAGTTTTACTCATAAATATGAGGCATTTAGGATATTTAAATATTTTCCTTAAATTCCACTTAATTAGATGTTTGGAAACAACGTGTTGAAAGGAATATCAATACAATTTTATTAGAAAGGTGCTAATTATAATTTTATTCTAACCAAGGACTATGTAAGTGAGATAAAATGTAAATAAAGCATACTATGGTAACAAATCTTTGTTGGCATAAATCCGTTCTGAAAGTAACATTCGTATTGGATATTGCATGTTACCTCCACAGCTGTCAAAACCAAGTCGTGTTAATACAAGTGCTCCCATATACCTGCATATTTTCTACCTGTGATGATAGAGAAGGTTCGGTAGATTGTATTTTTTGAGACATGAGACTAGAGCAAGAGGTTGATGTGCAGGCAGGAATAACAGGGGACATCCTTCCGTGAATTAAAGAGTAACTTAGGGGAAAGAGAAGTAAAAACTGCCGTGTCGGAAGGATCGATATTAGTGCTATTACTGTTTTTTATTCATATGAAAAATATTGTAGATGGGATTGAGTCAGTTCAGCCATCATCAGTTTAAGTTGATCGCCTACTACTCTCTACCTGTTTCCAGGTATCAGAGTTATAGCCTTCCAGGAGTTTTCGATGGTCTAGCATCTTACACCAGCACAAATAACCCGCACATAAAAGAGAGAAGCTTACGATGACGTTTCGGTCCGACTTGGACCATTGACAAAGTGACTTTGTCAATGGTCCAAGTCGGACCGAAACGTCGTCGTAAGCTTCTCTCTTTTTTGTGCGGGTTATTTGTGCATCGTTCCAGTCACGGTATTGTGCCTTTTTGTTATTTATCTTACACCAGGCTTTTTCTTATATCTACTTTCTTTTCCAGATCATTGCTCATTGTTACTCAGCTCTCTTGTTTCACTCAGTATTAGAGTACCTGTATTCGTCAAAGGTAAAAGAGACTTCAGTGACAACAAGTCGGATTATCGCTCGTGTGAGTGTGGAGATCGAAGTCTTGAGCCACAACTTTTACATATCCCTTGTTTATTATATTTGTTTTTATAAAGCGTAATTTATTTTATGGACCAGTTCATTTCATTCGTACATAAGCTGTACGAAAAAAAAATATTTAAATTCTTCGCATAACATTTCCATCATTCATCTATGTCAAATGCCTCGATTTCTCCCAGTGAGATTTAAAAGAGAAAAAACAAAATATATTTATAAAAAAATATTAATGCAAGAATATATACGCATGAATATATACAAAAAATAATTCAGAACTTACGAATACAAGCACCTAAATGCAGTGTTAGGTTCTTACAGTTTAAGACTCCTAGAAAACAAGACTTGCCGTAGGTTATCCCGTCCGTTTCACAGGATTGCCAGACAAACTGCAAGCTCCTGGACACTTGTTTTTCCGCTCTGAAAAGAAAAGAGGCACTTATTACAATGCCACCGCTGTGTAAAAGTTGTAGAGTACTCAAAGTTCTTAAGTAATTTGACTAAACCCAGGGATGCAGCTAGCATTTTCTATGATGATCCCGCTACTGTGGTGCTGGAAGAGAAAGAATGAGACCCCATTTATCTCTTGGGTATCAGCTTCTTTGAGGAAACTTGTGAGAACTTTTTCCAGCAGCAAAGTAAGAGAACGAAAGTATCTCATCTCTTTCTTTCACATACTCATACGGTTTTGTGTATATTGGATTTAATATAATGTATAAATTTATGAAAAATTATTTTTATTAGTCTAATTTTTTAATGAAAGTAATGATATACATAATCACACTGTCTTCAAAACTCACGACATTCGCCCTTATGTGTAATACTCAAGTTCAGCTGAGGATTGTTGCAGGCCTCAACGTCCAGGGAACAGGAGTTGTAGTAAGTATTTCCGTCTGATCCACACACAGGGTCGTATGCGAAAGGACAGTTTTGCGGACACTGAGTTGTATTCTCTGGAAAGCAGAGTCACATGCTATAATGTGAATTTCTGGGTCTATTCGTTTCTTTGTATAAAACTCTAAATATTTCCTATGGATTATAAAATTCCCTTATGTCTTCATCTTATATCTATATATCCTTTTGCTGGCCCCGTCCATGGTGAATATTCTGAAAGTGCGTATTTATAAATTTAGATTCATATATAGTTCGAGATGCATAGATCATGAAAAAAATTATGCTAATATCAGTGCAATGGAGCTAGGTCCCTTGCAGTGGTCCTCTTTCTTAGTCTTTGACTGACTACATTACTAATACTACTATCACCTTTACCACTACCTCTCTGCTTCCTTTCCGACTATCTTGTCCCGTCCCTCTCTGCTGGCCTATATATACTGCCTCTTCTCCTTTTTGTAAGTGTGACTTTGTAAATGGTCCAAGTCCGACCGAAATGTCGTCCTAAGCTCCTCTCACATGTGCAGGTTATTTATTTTTTGTTAGAGCCATGATATTGTGCCTTTTTGTTATTTAGTGGCTACTAAGTCCACTCTCTCCCTGCTCTAAGAGTCTTTTCATACCTCATCTTAAAGTTATGCATGGATCCTGGGTGTGTGTGTGCGTGTATGTGTTTGTGTGTGTGTGCGTTTGAGGTGTTGTGTGTGTGTTGTGTGTGTGTTGTGGTTGTGTGTGTGTGTGTGTGTGTTGTGTGTGTGTTTGGTGTGTGTGGTGTGTTTTGTGTGTTGGTTGTGTGGTGTTTGTATGTTATGATGTGTGTTTGGTGTGTGTGTGTTGTGTCACAGTTCTCCTACGTCTAGAGGTGCGTTGAGTGATGCTCCGAGTCCTTCGCCCTGCCTGCTTTATGATCGCTACTAGGTCACTCTCCGAGCCGTGATGTTTATTCATACCTCTTTAATAGCTATGTATGGATCCTGCCTTTCTTCCACTACATCGCTTCCCAAACTATTCCACTTACTGACTACTCTGTAGGTACAGAAAAAATATTCTTTCCTAACTCCACTGTGATTCGATCTGGTGTTTTAGCTTCCACTTATGTCCCCTTGTTACTGTGTCCAATTCTCTGGAACATCCTGTCTTTAGTCCACCTTGTCAATTCCTTCAGTATTTTGTATGTCGTTATCATGTCCCCCCTATCTCTCCTGTCCTCCAGTGTCGTCAGGTTGATTTCCCTTAACCTCTCCTCGTAGGACATACCTTTAGCATTGGGACTAGTCTTGTTGCAAACCTTTGCACTTTCTCTAGTTTCTTTACGTGCTTGGCTAGGTGTGGGTTCCAAACTGGTGCCGCATACTCCAATATGGGCCTAACGTACACGGTGTACAGGGTCCTGAACGATTCCTTATTAAGATGTCGGAATGCTGTTCTGAGGTTTGCTAGGCGCCCATATGCTGCAGCAGTTATTTGGTTGATGTGCGCTTCAGGAGATGTGCCTGGTGTTATACTCACCCCAAGATCTTTTTCCTTGAGTGAGGTTTGTAGTCTCTGACCCCCTAGACTGTGTGTGTGTCTGTGTGTTTGTGTCTGTGTCTGTGTGTGTGTGTAGGTTTGTGTGTGTGTGTACTTACTAAGAGACTCTGTAGTGGTCGACACTGATTTCCTGTGTGAATTCATTTATAGGATTATTTGTATATTTATAAATGTGCGTGCGTGCATCCGTGTGTGTGCGAGAGTGCTGTGTGTAGCGTGCATGAGTACGTGAATGCTTGTCTATGAAAGATATGTGCATCTACTCTTTCCGGCTTTACGCACTATATTTGTGGATTTTTTAATGCATCTCTGGACACACGTACAAACTGCTTGTGCACTTGTAATAGTTTAAACTACTTTGGCATCAACTACTTTATAATCAGTGTCTTTGCCTGTCTATTACTTGGCTTCTGTTGCGTATTATTTGCTTTTTTTTCACAGCCATCTGAAAGCTATACACTAAAACACTAATACTATTGACCAGGTTGCTCCACATATAGGTTAACATCGTATGTCAGTGAATAAGTGTTTTTGTTTGTATGGGCGGGTGAGTTTGTGTATGTGGGTGGGAGTGCATTTGTGTATGAATGTGAAATCCCACATTTACACTTGCCCACTTACAATCCATCTCAGCACCTTGTCTTGTCTTTAAACTGGCCTATTAAGAGTTTACTCCTTTTAAGCCTGGCGGGCCCTATCATACCTTTGCTTAGACCTGACGCCTATTTAAGCCATCTTCACACCTCTGACACATCTGTGACTAACTTCCAACTGTGTTCTCGTGTATCAGTTTTCAGTATCACAAACACTCTTCCCATGTACTGATTATCCCGATCTCTTAAATATGGAAAAAAAACCCAGAAGAAACAAAAACAAACACACGTATGTTATGACATACTACATTCGTTTTCATGAGCAATACTCAGGTTCCAGTGAGGGTTATTGCAGGCCTCGACTTTCAATTGGCAAGGATTGCTGTAGGTGTTCCCGTCCGTTCCACACACAGGCTGGTACTCCTTGGTGCAACCCTTGGGACACTGAGTCGTTTCTGGGAAGTAGAGTAACTTGCTCAAGTCTATGGAAACAGAGAGATGAAGGAGGGGAAAGGTATAAGAAATGATTGTGTGAATTGGTGTAAGTTTAGGTGTGTGGATGAATGGATGTTTGCTTCTTTGCTTCATAAGTTTACTTCATTGTAAAACTGATTCCTCAAAATTTTTAAACTCAGTTAACTGTTTATCTTCCATATCTTGCTCACCCAATTAAATATTCTTTTGTTTCGTAAGGAAGCACAGACACAGAGATACGCTGAAATACAAAAATGTGTAGTTAAATGCTTTAACAACAACATTCAAAATATATAAAACAGGAAACAAGAACATTACAAAAACGAAAGTAAAAACTCACGACATGAGCCATTATGGGCAATGCTTAGATTTGCGTCAGGGTTCATGCAGGCTGTAATTTCCAGTAAGCAAGAGCTGTCATAGGTCATTCCATCCGTCCCACACACAGAATCAAATTCCAAAGTGCAAGGCTTGTTACACTGATCCTCGTCTCTGTGAAGTAGCGCATCACTTGCTACAGAGTCATCACCAGATAACTGATTTAACAAGTAAATGAAAATAATGGTAATTTATTCCTGTCTTTTCATACTTAGTATTTTTTAAATGTAAAGATTTATTTACTATACAGTTTTAATAATGAAAGCTTTCATACACGGTTATTAAACGTATATGGTGATATAATTTAAGTAGTGAAAATATTTAAATTACTCAGAGGCTGGCCGAGAACTAAGCATTCAACAAAAAATTTGCCTTTATTCTATTACACAAAGGTATTGGGTATGAATATGGAAGCCATTTTTTCTGTTGTTGTTGTTAGATGAACCTGGAATCAAGGTCACCGAGGAATCGGCACGCTAGTATATGGTCCCCCAACTGTAAATATTTACAAGGCTGTTGTGGTTGTAAATACAGATTCCAAGTATACCCTGAGATACATGAGATAAATTATGGTTGAAATAAAATCATTGCATATTATATTATCAAATTTGGAAATATAAACAGTTACATGAATGTCAACACTTACCACAACTGCCGTTATGTGCAATGCTCAGGTTCAGTTGAGGTTGTTGCATGCCTCAATACTCAGGAAACAAGAGTTGCTGTAAGTCTTTCCGTCCGTACCACAGACTGGATCGTATTGCAAAGTACAAACGTTGGGACACTGAGTCGTCAATTCTGATAAGTAGATAAATAGCTGGATACAGTTTCATAAATGCGTTGTCCTTCTGCCTCCACAAATGTAGTTGTCAACCTCATCCTTCTCACGGTAAATATTCTGTGTTCATGAGTATTTGTAAATACATTTATATGATATATCAAGAGAAAGAGATTATATAAAATCAGGTAAAAATATAGTTATGTTCATTAATAAAACAAGAAAATATAAACTCTCAAACGAAAGTCGGCACTCACGACATTTGCCTCTGTATGCAATGGTCAGGTTCAGAAGAGGGTTGTTGCAGGCCACAGTTTCCAGAAAACAGAGTTGCTATACGTCGTTCCGTCCGTCCCACACACTGGATCGTATTGCAAAGTGCATATTTCGGGACACTGAGTTTCCAGGCCTGGGAAAAAAAAGAGCTACTTTTTGCAGAATCAAAGTTATGCAACGTTTCTGCCTCAACAAGTGTCAACATTTCAATCTTTGGTTATTGGTTTGTCGGTTTTGCTGTTAGTTACCATTTTGTCCTAGGCACATGTCGATTAGACACTAGGCCTGTTGTATATACGTGTGTGTGTGTGTGTGTGTGTGTGTGTGTGTGTGTGTGTGTGTGTGTGTGTGTGGTGTGTGTGTGTGTGTGTGTGTGTAACTGAGTCCCTGTGATAGCCAGTGTAACAAAACATTGTCACAAGTTTTCTTATAACCAAGCCATCTTATTATATTAACTGGCATTAATAAATTCAATGAATTTAATATAAAATAATTCTCCATGATGATACAAAGAATTCTTTAAAACTTGTCCAATCTTTGGACGAAGACCTACTTAGACTAGTGGATGGTTCAACTATGACCCCGCCGCCTCCTCCTCCTGCTTCGCCTCACCTGACTACAGTATATAAGCCACGTCTACGGCCCTGTGCTGTACTTTCTACAAGATTGTTGGACTGAACACATCGACTCCAGGCTGAGGGACTGATTACCTCAAACTCCTCCTCTCCTTATACCTTCCTGCTTTGTATAAGACTGATGAAGCCACTGTGTGGCGAAACGTTTCTTCAATAAAGATTCCCATATGTTGCATAAGTGTCTCAAATATTCAGAAATGTTCTTATTAGTTAGGTATAGAAAGTAATGTGTCAAATTCATTAAAAATATGTCGATACTGGATTCCATACAAAATTTTGAGAATAACTCTTCTAATCATCTTGAAACGTTCAGAGACGTCGTATCTTATTTTTAGAAAGAAATTTAGAAATTTAGCCTGTGTAGTAACAAATTTGCCAGTTTGAAAAAACAAAATGGGATATTGGTTTCCGAGAGGAGGAATTATGTTATACAAGGGATACCTCTCTCGGTTTGCACTTGTAACTGAAGAACATAGTCACAAAAAAATGAAAAGAAGTGATTCTAACAAAACTCTAGTAACTCGCTTTCGAGGTCGTGTTCGCCATTCTGGACTCTTATGGTTAATATTCTGCTTGAGTGCGTTTCCTAACAGATACATAAATGCATACATAAATAGGTAAATAAATATAGTAGGAATAGAATGTAGGAGGATGTAGGAATAGAGTGTAGGAGAAAATTCTCAAACAGCATCAGGAGAACCTTGAGTTTTCCCTGAAGCAAGTTTATTCTTTTCTCTGAGGATGAGGGTCCCTAGGACAGTTCTTGAGGTGGTACCTCCCTATATATATATATATATATATATATATATATATATATAATATATATATTATATTATATATATATTATATATATATATATATATATATATATATATATATAAATTAGGTAAAAAATATAAGCAAAATTAAATGTATAAAGTCTTTGGAAACATAAATAAGCAGACGAAATTCAGAACTCACGACATACGCCCTCATAGGCAACTTTCAAGTTCAACTGAGAGTTGTTGCAGGCCTTAGCTCTTAGGACGCAGGCATTACTGTAGGTGTTTCCGTCCGTTCCGCATACGGGCCGGTACTCCCTAGTGCAAGCCTGGGGACACTGAGCCACTGGATCTGGGAAGTAAATTATTACTTGCTAAAGTGTGGGAAGAGAGAAACTGTTGCTGGGAAGTGAGAAATGCTTGTGTGTGTGTGTGTGTGTGTGTGTGTGTGTGTGTGTGCTTGCTTAATACTTATCGTGTGGCAAAAGTATAATATTCAAATAGCCTCAAGGAGAAATTCTTGATATTTTTCTTTGAAATCTTTTTTTTTTTTTTTTACATTCCCAGAGCTATGGGTTTCCACACCTACTCTTAGCGGACCCCACCTATTATAAAAATTAGGTTTATATCCTACTTCAAAAATGTATATACAGTAATATATAGGCAATGCTCAGGTTGGAGTGGGGGTTGTTGCACTCCATGATGCCCAGGAATCAGGAATTGCCTTAGATCTTTCCGTCCCTCCCAAACACATAATCATATTGCAAAATGCAAGCATTGGGACATTGAGTCATCGGTTCTAGAAAGTAGAAAGTCACTTTCTACAACTGCAAGTTGCATAAATTACTACCGTTAGTAACTTCTTATAAAACATGAACCGGTTTGTCCAACAAGCATAGATTATATTTAATTTACTTAAAACTTCTCAGAGATTCATGTATTTCATTGGAGTTAATTAATGACAACTAAATTTCTGCTGACATTAAATACTCTGGTTGGGAATAAGTTATGTTATATTACGTAATTAACACAAGGTTGGGCTTTGTGTCTGTGATAGATTTGCTGAAAAATAAAAATGATATATAGTTCTAATTTACATGGATATATTTCCAACTCAATAAAAACAACATTTGCGAAGCCTATAACTGAAAGACTTACTATTTTAAGACCTATTATTAAAAGATTTATTATTTCAAGACCTGTTATTAAAAGATAACTTAATGGTTTTGAATCACAACGTATAATTATTAATTTTCCTCTTGAGTTAATGGAGAACAGAGGAAAAATATTAAAGCGAACAGGTCTAAACGATTTTTTACAAATGCTGCTGCCTTTAAAAAGTTTTTTTTCTAGCTCCTTAAAATAACAGACTAGAACTTGATAAAGTACAACAATAGTCATTAATCACCTGAAACCAGAAATGAAACTACATTTAAACAGAATGCACACTGGTTAAGAAACATTATATTTTCTATAAACGGATATTATTTTCGCTGTGTAAGAGCGGTATCACTAAGAGCTATGTTAAGGCAAGGGCTCTTATTATTATAAATAAATTAATTGCATTCTAGTTTCTGCTGAATGTTAGAAAAAATATAAAAATTAAACAGGAATAAGGACCAGAAAAAAATTAAATAGAAAGCAAGAGCATATATATATATATAATATATATATATATATATATATATATATATATATATATATATATATATATATATATATATATATATATATATATTATATATATATATATATATATCGGATAATACACAAAGGCAGAAGGTGAAAGGAAATCTTCCCATTTTTCTTTCCCCGCCTTGGAATCGATCCCTGGTCCCTTCGACTGCGAGCCAATAACTTGCACTGAAATGCTGTCACTTATTACTTGAGTGGCAAGACTAAAACCTATGTACATACTTACTACAAGAGCCGTTGTGCAGCTTCCTGAGTAGTTGTCGGGCTCCACAAGAAGCCTTACGGAGCTTACAATGGTTCTCGTACGTTATGTTGTCAGAGCCGCAGATTGGTTGGTAATACTCTGGACAAAAGCGAGGACATCGGGCCTTACTAATTGCTGGGTCAGAGCAGGGAAAGTTATGGTCAGTTTCATGTCTTCACTTTCTTCAGAATGTGATTATATGTCAGAAATTTAACTTTAAATCTACGTACTACAAGAGGCCCAGTAAGGCCAGATGTAACCTGGAAACTTCCATTCATGGATATTTTAATCCCTATAATAAAAAAAATAAGTAAATCCTTAATCTATATGCACTGAGAGATATCCACTTTACACTTTTCGGTGTATATACCGCTGAGTTTTATGTGATTCACATTTTAATGAAATGTAGCTTGATGACTGTCCACTTTAACCAACATGTTATAAGAAATTTTTCACGATGTATTTTCCCACTTCGTTGAAGATACTGTTAAACAAATCTAATAATTAAACCATTTACACATTAAGAACAAAACATTTTAATAATTGTTGGAT
This sequence comes from Cherax quadricarinatus, assembly GCF_026875155.1. Taxonomy (NCBI): domain Eukaryota; kingdom Metazoa; phylum Arthropoda; class Malacostraca; order Decapoda; family Parastacidae; genus Cherax; species Cherax quadricarinatus. Next base: position 60,281,670 of record NC_069404.1, read on the forward strand.
CATACATGAAAAACTCTCGCCTAACATAATGTCTATTATTTTAATCTTTTCGTTTTAGATAAATAAGATTATATTAACAGGACCCAGTGTCCTAAATTATCACAAACTAGCTATTAAGAAAGGGAATTCAAGTTCACTCTAACAAAATATCGTCTTGTCAGACTTAAACATTCTCTTGCCTCTTTCCTGTTTTCAAATGCACAGTAGTGGACCCCCGGTTAACGAACTTTTTTCATTCCAGTAGTATGTTCAGGTGCCAGTACTGACCGAATTTTTTCCCATAAGGAATATTGTGAAGTAGATTAGTCCATTTCAGACCCCCAAACATACACGTACAAACGCACTTACATAAATACACTTACATAATTGGTCGCATTTGGAGGTGATCGTTAAGCGGGGGTCCACGTATATATATGCATATTGGTTTCATTTTTAATATTAGAATTATTGAGCACAAAATTCTTACCCCTCTAGAGTCTAGACAAACCAAACAAAGTAGCAGTTCCAATCATATTAAAATATAACCATAAACATGAGAAGTCAAATTTAAAAATTAGAGATTATGCACAGACTTAAAGATTTTTGAGAATTTTTATTTTAAACATTTAAATCTGGACTCGATGGCAGTTAATCTGCAACTATTTCAGGTGTTTTTTAAATAAGTTCAATATATGTATATTCTCATCGTGATTCACTTTAGTAGTGATTTGGAATCAAAGTTTAAGATCTTAAAAAGCAAATTATACTTTTCTAAGAAAAATAAAAAATGAAACTGGTTTTCATCAGGGTAACAATGAACGTTGCTATTTAAGCCAAAATTGCAAGTTTTACCTATTCGCCACGACACACACATACATACATACTTTCATATATATTATATATAAAATATATATATATATATAATATATATTATATATATATTTTATATTATATATATTATATATTTTATTTATTTTTATATTTATATCTAATAGGCAGACTTGCCGAATAAGCAAGTTCTAAAATTTTCCTTATACGTTTAAAGATGATATGTATTTTTTTCATTTATGTTAAAGTAAAAATTAATAATTTTGTACCAAAAGAACCTTAGAAAACTTACCTAACCTTATTATAACAAGCGCAATTTAATTTAGCCAAATCCAACTAAATATATTTTAGATAAGTTTACAATAATTTAATCATACACAAACACAATTGAATATATATTTTTTTCGTTAGGTTCAGAATGATTTTTGCGAAATTATTGCATACACAAATTATCGCTTGCCTTATTCGGCCTATTATTTGTTCGTTATGTTCTGATACATTTTCACCGATTTACGGAAAAAACTTATTTTCATTTTGCTGATTCGGTAAAGAAGTCCTTTGCCAAATAGGTCAAATAGGAAAGTTTGGTTTAAAGGGCCCACCCACATACATACTACAACATAACACACGTGAAGAGGGGCAGGACAAGGATCGCCCCGAAACCTCAACAGGTGATACAACACACACACACACCACACACACAACACACACACATTTCCCACAGTTTCCACCCAACCCCCACTATAAACCCACAGTATGCTACCGGGCCCCACCCTCACGGCCCCCCAAACCACAGTGTTGGAAGGAAATGAAGGGATGTGCACAAACGCTGATGGAAAAAAAATTTAAGTGGGAGGAGTGGCAAAAAAGAGTCAAATAGGCATCCCCCCGACATCATAGCTCTCACAAAAACCAAGCAACAGGAGATAACAGTGCCATCTTTCCAATGGTACCAGATCCGAGGAAAAAAAGGGGAAAACAGGGGGGGAGAGGGAAAGCGTCAAAAACGAGGAATTTTGATGACTGGAAAGAAGACGCGGAAAGCAAGAAATTACATAGCGGGAACATTTCACTCTGGGGCCCCAAAGGGGAAATTTGCAGTGTGTAAAAACCCACCACAGAAAAACAGGAGGCCAAGGCAAGATATGAGGAGAGAATAAGCGATGGTTGACACATGGCTGCAGTGGCCAGAAGAGCTATGCATGCAGGCAAAGCTCTAAACAGGGGTGACTTTAACCAAAGGAAAACGATTGGGAACTTGGAGCCACTGGGGCCAAAGACACAGGGAGCTAAGCGATGGAGATGGAACGGAAAACTTCATGTACCAACACGTAAGGGACACTACAAAGAGAGAGGGGGGTGAACCAACAAGACTGGACTAGTTTTTTCACCTTGAGAAATGAAAGATATAAAGGACATACATATAAAACCCCTTGGCCACGATCTGTGGTTTTTAAGCTTCGAAAACACAGTAGAGCTACAAGTGGGGGGGGGGAAGCAGGAAGACCAGGACGAAGAAGCCAACTACAAAAAAATGACTACACGGGGAAGAGGGAAATTTCCGAACGGGGTTTGTGGGACAGAGAACTGCATAAAAGATTAATGAGAAGAAGGAATATGAAAAACAATGTGAAGGAGCGGGGAGGTTTTACCCAAGGGAACAGGATTTAAAGAAAAAACCCCGGATGACCCATGTTTACCAAAGGTCAGGGGGCAAAAACCAAGTGTGCTGGGAATGGAAGAAATATAGGCAAAGACCCCCGGAAAATAAGGAGACAGTCGTAGAGCCCGAAATGAATATGCACAGATAAGAAGGGAGGCCCAACGGCAATATGAAAACGACATAGCAGCAAAAGCCAAATCTGACCCGAAGCTGTTATATAGCCACATCAGGAGGAAAACAACAGTCAAGGACCAGGTAATCAGGCTAAGGAAGGAAGGAGGAGAGACAACAAGAAATGACCGTGAAGTATGTGAGGAACTCAACAAGAGATTCAAAGAAGTGTTCACAGAGGAGAGAGAAGGGGCTCCAGAAAGACGGAGAGGTGGGGCACACCACCAGGTGCTGGACACAGTACACACAACAGAGGAAGAAGTGAAGAGGCTTCTGAGTGAGCTAGATACCTCAAAGACAATGGGGCCAGATAACATCTCTCCATGGGTCCTGAGAGAGGGAGCAGAGGCACTATATGTACCCCTAACAACAATATTCAATACATCTATCGAAACAGGGAGATTGCCTGAGGCATGGAAGACAGCAAATGCAGTCCCAATCTTTAAAAAAGGAGACAGGCATGAAGCACTAAACTACAGACCAGTGTCACTGACATGTATAGTATGCAAAGTCATTGAGAAGATTATCAGGAGAAGAGTGGTGGAACACCTAGAAAGGAATGATCTCATCAACAGCAGCCAACATGGTTTCAGGGAGGGGAAATCCTGTGTCACTAACCTACTGGAGTTTTTTGACAAGGTGACAGCAGTAAGACAAGAGAGAGAGGGTTGGGTGGATTGCATTTTCTTGGACTGCAAGAAGGCGTTTGACACAGTTCCACACAGGAGATTAGTGCAAAAACTGGAGGAACAAGCAGGGATAACAGGGAAGGCACTACAATGGATCAGGGAATACTTGTCAGGAAGACAGCAGCGAGTCATGGTACGTGGTGAGGTGTCAGAGTGGGCACCTGTGAGGAGTGGGGTCCCACAGGGGTCAGTCCTAGGACCAGTGCTGTTTCTGGTATTTGTGAACGGCATGACAGAAGGAATAGACTCCGAAGTGTCCCTGTTTGCAGATGACGTGAAGATGATGAGAAGAATTCAATCAGACGAGGACCAGGCAGAACTACAAAGGGATCTGGACAGGCTGCAGACCTGGTCCAGCAATTGGCACCTGGATTTCAACCCTACCAAGTGCAAATTCATGAACATTGGGGAAGGGCCAAGAAGACCGCAGACAGAGTACAGTCTAGGGGGCCAGAAACTACAAACCTCACTCAAGGAAAAAGATCTTGGGGTGAGTATAACACCAGGCACATCTCCTGAAGCGCACATCAACCAAATAACTGCTGCAGCATATGGGCGCATAGCAAACCTCAGAACAGGCATTCCGACATCTTAATAAGGAATCGTTCAGGACCCTGTACACCGTGTACGTCAGGCCCATATTGGAGAATGCGGCACCAGTTTGGAACCCACACCTAGCCAAGCACGTAAAGATACTAGAGAAAGTGCAAAGGTTTGCAACAAGACTAGTTCCAGAGCTAAGAGGTATGTCCTACGAGGAGAGGTTAAGGGAAATCAACCTGACGACACTGGAGGACAGGAAAGATAAGGGGGACATGATAACGACATACAAAATACTGAGAGAAATTGACAAAGTGGACAAAGACAGGATGTTCCGGAGATGGGACACAGCAACAAGGGGACACAGTTGGAAGTTGAAGACACGCATGAATCACAGGGATGTAAGGAAGTACTTCTTCAGCCACAGAGTAGTCAGGAAGTGGAATAGTTTTGAAAGCGATGCAGTGGAGGCAGGATCCATGCATAGCTTTAAGCAGAGGTATGATAAAGCTCATGGTTCAGGGAGAGTGACCTAGTAGCGACCAGTGAAGAGGCGGGGCCAGGAGCTCGGACTCGACCCCTGCAACCTCAACTAGGTGAGTACAACTAGGTGAGTACACACACACAGGAGGACAGGACGGTCAGGGTAGACATGATATAAAATACTGCGCGGAATAGACAATGTGGACAAAGACAGGATGTTCCAGAGATGGGACACAGAAACAAGAGTTCACAATTGGAAGTTGAAGACTCAGATGAGTCAAAGGGATGTTAGGAAGTATTTCTTCAGTCATAGAGTTGTCAGGCAGTGCAATAGCCTAGAAAGTGACGTAGTGGAGGCAGGAACCATACATAGTTTTAAGACGAGGTTTGATAAAGCTCATGGAGCGGGGAGAGAGAGGACCCAGTAGCAACCAGTGAAGAGGAGGGGCCAGGAGCTATGAATCGACCCCTGCAACTACAAACAGGTGAGTACACACAGATACATACATGAGACACTTGATGATAACTGTCATGCTTCGAACAGTAACGATGAAAAACAATAAGGCTTAACTTACATGTGGCAGGCACTAGCACCAGCAGTGTCGTCATCCAAGCTAGTGAGGAGCGCATTATCTCAGGTCAGTAGTATACGTCCGCTGAACAGATCCTAACGTTCGGAAAATATCAAATTATTGTACCCGGGTTGCCCTGCAACGTGAGACAATTCCGCTTGGGAAGGAAAACCATTACAGCATTGTACCAGCTGGCAACCTTGCACCATGAGATGATAAGGAACATTTATACAGAGTTTTGGATATTGACACTCTCCACAGCTACATCGGAGAAGAAAGTGGACCAGTGGAACAGTAGCGCTGTTATTGCAGCTACTATTACTGCATCTACTTTTAAGTCTAATTCTGCTGTTATTATATTAATAGCGAACGTAAAAATTTAAATATATTCCTAGCTAAAGGGGAGGAGGCGTCCACAACTCTTGCCACACTGAAGGTACAAGAATCATCGTTGTAAATTTCCGAAAAGTCTCAGGATTAATAACCAGCACTGAAAAAAAATGCATTTGAACAACAGCACTTCTTTTGAAAATAGTTTGTATTCATATACATTTTGGCGTGATAATAGAACACAATCTGCTCAAGTTAGGAGATACATCATATTTATGAATATTATAGTAATTGTAATTAAGAAATAACACATCTATGAAAAGCAGTTTTTATAATCATTTGACATATTCACCAATCATAGGAGAAATTTGTAGCTTCTGTAAATATAGTGATTGGCCATTTCATTACGTAATTTTTTCGCCTAATCGGCCAATCACGTGGCAGCATCGCAATACCAAAAAAGCATACAGACATGGACATGAGGTTAAGTAGTTGTTAAAAATCATACACCAGAATGGAGAAAATAATGTGATCAAAGTGACTCTGACCGAGGAATGTTTGTTGGTGGCAGAAGGTTTGTTTGAGGATCTCAGTGGCTGCTGATCTTATGAGATTTTCACGCACAACAGTCACTAGGGTTTACAGAAAATGGTGTTTTAAACACAAAACATTCAGTGAGTGTAATTCAACATCGACACCATGCCCAGCCCTTCTAGGGTAGGGTAGGTGCCTGAGCCCGTGCTTACAGCTCATAAGACTGTCATTCCCATTAGCCCCCTTGTGCGGGGATGGCAGACCAGAGAGGCCTGGGGGCAGTTGGTCCCTAAGATGAGGGGGTACTTGTGCCTCCTCCCATGGGAGACTTAGGTCTCAGACACTCCCTAGAGAGGGAGCCAAAACCGGGCCACCACTTGGAAAAGGCCCAGGCCTGGAGAATACCGGCGAATCTTTAATAATAATAATAATGAGTGTAGTTCTGTGGACGAAAACGTACTGTTTATGAAAGAGGTCAGAGGAGAATGGACAGACTGGCACAAGCTGACAGGAATGCTACGGTAACTCAAGTAACCATGCGTTTCGACAGTGCAATGCAGAAGAGCATTTCTGAACGCATATCACGTCGACCTTTGAAGTAGATGGGCAACAGCAACAGAAGACCACACCGGATTCCACTCATGTCAGTTAAGAACAGGAAACAGGTTGCAGTGAGCACAGGCTCATTGGACACTTGAAGACAGTCTGTCAAACTGAGATTTCTGTAGAACATACAGTATTATATATATATTATTATATATATATATATATAATATATATATATATATATATATATATATATATAGGAGAATAGGATAGCAGATGAACAAGGAGGCTTTATGAAAGGTAGGGGGTGTGTGGACCAGGTGTTTACAGTGAAACATATAAGTGAACAGTATTTAAATAAGGCTAAAGAGATCTTTGTGGCATTTATGGATTTGGAAAAGGCGTATGACAGGGTGGATAGGGGGGGCCAATGTGGCAGATGTTGCAGGTGTATGGTGTAGGAGGTAGATTACTGAAAGCAGTGAAGAGTTTTTACGAGGATAGTGAGGCTCAAGTTAGAGTATGTAGGAAAGAGGTAAATTATTTCCCAGTAAAAGTAGGCCTTAGACAAGGATGTGTGATGTCACCGTGGTTGTTTAATATATTTATAGATGGGGGTTTTAAGAGAAGTAAATGCGAGGGTCTTGGCAAAAGGCGTGGAGTTAAAAGATAAAGAATCACGCATAAAGTGGGAGTTGTCACAGTTGCTCTTTGCTGATGACACTGTGCTCTTGGGAGATTCTGAAGAGAAGTTGCAGAGATTGGTGGATGAATTTGGTAGGGTGTGCAAAAGAAGAAAATTAAAAGTGAATACAGGAAAGAGTAAGGTTATGAGGATAACAAAAGATTAGGTGATGAAAGATTGGATATCAGATTGGAGGGAGAGAGTATGGAGGAGGTGAATGTATTCAGATATTTGGGAGTGGACGTGTCAGTGGATGGGTCTATGAAAGATGAGGTGAATCATAGAACTGATGAGGGGAAAAGGGTGAGTGGTGCACTTAGGAGTCTGTGGAGACAAATAACTTTGTCCTTGGAGGCAAAGAGGGGAATGTATGAGAGTATAGTTTTACCAACGCTCTTATATGGGTGTGAAGCATGGGTGATGAATGTTGCAGCGAGGAGAAGGCTGGAGGCAGTGGAGATGTCATGTCTGAGGGCAATGTGTGGTGTGAATATAATGCAGAGAATTCGTAGTTTGGAAGTTAGGAGGAGGTGCGGGATTACCAAAACTGTTGTCCAGAGGGCTGAGGAAGGGTTGTTGAGGTGGTTCGGACATGTAGAGAGAATAGAGCGAAACAGAGTGACTTCAAGAGTGCATCAGTCTGTAGTGGAACTGGAAGGAAGGCGGGGTAGGGGTCGGCCTAGGAAAGGTTGGAGGGAGGGGGTAAAGGAGGTTTTGTGTGCGAGGGGCTTGGATTTCCAGCGGGCATGCGTGAGCGTGTTTGACAGGAGTGAATGGAGACAAATGGTTTTTAATACTTGACGTGCTGTTGGAGTGTGAGCAAAGTAACATTTATGAAGGAGTTCAGGGAAACCGGCAGGTCGGACTTGAGTCCTGGAGATGGGAAGTACAGTGCCTGCACTCTGAAGGAGGGGTGTTAATGTTGCAGTTTAAAAACTGTAGTGTAAAGCACCCTTCTGGCAAGACAGTGATGGAGAGAATGATGTTGAAAGTTTTTCTTTTTCGGGCCACCCTGCCTTGGTGGGAATCGGCCAGTGTGATAATAAAATAAAATAATATAAATATATATATATATATATATATATATATATATATATATATATATATATATATATTAAATTTTTATATATATATATACTCACCTAGTTGTGGTTTCAGGGGTTGAGTCACAGCTCCTGGCCCCGCCTTTTCACTGGTCGCTACTAGTACACTCTTCCTGCTCCATGAGCTTTATCATTTGTGCGTGTTCGTGTGTAATCACCTAGTTGTACTCACCTAGTTGAGGTTGCATGGGTCGAGTCCAAGCTCCTGGCCCCGCCTCTTCACTGTTCGCTACTAGGTCACTCTTTCTGAACCATGAGCTTTATCGTACCTCTGCTTAAAGCTATGTATGGATCCTGCCTCCACTACATCGCTTCCTAAACTATTCCACTTCCTGACTACTCTGTGGCTGAAGAAATACTTCCTAACATCCCTGTGATTCATCTGTGTCTTCAGCTTTCAACTGTGTCCCCGTGTTGCTGTGTCCAATCTCTGGAACATCCTGTCTTTGTCCACCTTGTCAATTCCTCTCAGTATTTTGTAAGTCGTTATCATGTGCCCCCTATCTCTCCTGTCCTCCAGTGTCGTCAGGTTGGTTTCCCTGAACCTCTCCTCGTAGGACATACCTCTTAGCTCCGGGACTAGTCTTGTTGCAAACCTTTGCACTTTCTCTAGTATCTTTACGTGCTTGGCTAGGTGTGGGTTCCAAACTGGTGCCGCATAATCCAATATGGGCCTAACGCACACGGTGTACAGGGTCCTGAACGGTTCCTTATTAAGATGTCAGAATGCTGTTCTGAGGTTTGCTAGGCGCCCATATGCTGCAGCAGTTTTTTGGTTAATGTACGCTTCAGGAGATGTACCTGGTGTTATACTCACCCCGAGATCTTTTTCCTTGAATGAGGTTTGTAGTCTCTGGCCCCCTAGACTATACTCCGTCTGCGGTCTTCTTTGCCCTTCCCCAATCTTCATGACTTTTCACTTGGTGGGATTGAACTCCAGGAGCCAATTGCTGGACCAGGTCTGCAGCCTGTCCAGATCCCTTTGTAGTTCTGCCTGGTCTTCGATCGAATGAATTCTTCTCATCAACTTCACGTCATCTGCAAACTGGGACACCTCGGAGTTTATTCATTCCGTCATGTCGTTCACAAATACCAGAAACAGCACTGGTCCTAGGACTGACCCCTGTGGGACCCCGCTGGTCACAGGTGCCCACTCTGACACCTCGCCACGTACCATTACTCGCTGCTGTCTTCCTGACAAGTATTCCCTGATCCATTGTAGTGCCTTCCCTGTTATCCCTGCTTGTACCTCCAGTTTTTGCACTGATCTCTTGTGTGGTACTGTTCAAACGCCTACTTGCAGTCCAAGAAGATGCAATCCACCCACCCCTCTCTCTCTTGTCTTACTGCTGTCACCTTGTCATAGAACTCCAGTGGGTTTGTGACACAGGATTTCCCCTCCCTGAAACCATGTTGGCTGCTGTTGATGAGATCATTCCTTTCTAGGTGTTCCACCACTCTTCTCCTGACAATCTTCTCCATGACTTTGCATACTATACATGTCAGTGACACTGGTCTGTAGTTTAGTGCTTCATGTCTGTCTCCTTTTTTAAGATTGGGACTACATTTTCTGTCTTCCATGCCTCAGGCAATCTCCCTGTTTCGATAGATGTATTGAATATTGTTGTTAGGGGTACATATCGTGCCTCTGCTCCCTCTCTCAGGACCCATGGAGAGATGTTATCCGGCCCCATTGCCTTTGAGGTATCTAGCTCACTCAGAAGCCTCTTCACTTCTTCCTCGGTTGTGTGTACTGTGTCCAGCACCTGGTGGTGTGCCCCACCTCTCCGTCTTTCTGGAGCCCCTTCTGTCTCCTCTGTGAACACTTCTTTGAATCTCTTGTTGAGTTCCTCACATACTTCACGGTCATTTCTTGTTGTCTCTCCTCCTTCCTTCCTTCCTGTGTGTGTGTGTGTGTGTGTGTGTGTGTGTGTGTGTGTGTGTGTGTGTGTGTGTGTGTGTGTGTGTGTGTGTGTGTGTGTGTGTGTGTGTGTGTGTGTGTAAAATACCTAGAATTCACTAAGGAATCACACTTATCGCTAGACAGCAGTAGATTCAATATGAAATACAACCTTCTTTTCTCTAAGTAATGCGTGAGATTCGAACCAGAGGAATATCGCATACTAATCTTGCACTCTAGGAACCTGGACATTAAGCCTACAATAAGCCTGGTAACTCTCAACACAGCTATTGCGTCAATTACAATTTTTTTTATATATATATAGCCAGACTCTTATCATCAGCATTCTCTCTTACCTGTTGTAGTTCTTGCACCTCTAAGCTTTGTCACTGCTTCTGAAAAAATTGTAATTAATGATTGTAACATTTTCCAGGGAATAGGTGGGATTCGAACCTGATGCAAGCATTACGGGATTTTTGTTTTTTAATGACTTAACTGTGAAGATTGCAACATGTTCTGTAAACGTTTACCATATTTTCCTTCTGCAACTCATACTGTACATAGCAGACTCCCAAAAGCGACAATTTAATAAACCTATGTATTGTCTCAAACTGCTCCACCGCTGCTGTCTTCTTAAAGAAAGAGACTCGTTTTGACTCGGTAGTTTGCTGCTGTTGATATTACTAGGCATTGAATTGTAATTCTTCGCTTCACTATTATATCATTACTAATTTTGCTAGTACTTGAATCGACACTATAAAGTTGTAATATTCTATAAGTTAATCAGGAGCAAAATCAACATCTCAAATCTTAAGGATTTTTATTAGATATACACTACCATAAAATAAAAATTATTTCTTAAATTTATAAATAAATCCTTGTATTGAGCAGGGAAAAGTCAGACGAATCAACCTCAAATATAATACATTTGTTATTCATATTATTAATTAAGTATATTTAGAGGTTCAGTAAGTTGTGTTCGTGGCACTAACCTGTGTTGCTTCCTTGAGAGTGAGCAACACTGATGGCACTGACCTGTGTTGCTTCTGTGAGGATGCGTCCCAAACTGAGGAAGAACACACAACAAATCCCCATCTTATATACCTCCTCCACCTGACACCTACAGTGTCTTCATCTAACTTATACGAACTTATATTTAACCGCAAATTTACAAATTAAAAACAAAATGTATTGGTTATATATGTCTTACATCGAGGTAGCCGATAACAACCAGGAAACATTCAGGTTTGCATGACTATCACTAGTGGAGCGAGAATTGGTAGCCTGATCATAGCTCATCAGTCTTAACGCTAACAAGACTGTTTCCGACTACTGAATTTTTGTGTAACTTGTGAGGATGCCAGAACTGTGAAACATGTGAAGAAATGCTCAAGAACTCAACCAATATCTTAGAAATCTTCAGATAAGAAATGCTGCCTAGGAGAGATTTGATGATATAGGTAGAGACAGAGGATACTTACACCGAGAGGTGTTCCTCCATCAGTTTACATACGCTAAGAGTTCACTTGACGTACAATTTCAAAGAAAAAAGTATCATTGATTAGTGGTGCGCAGGTTACATACAGCCTTAAAGATCCTTGTATTAAACATAATAAAGCAACCACCGAGCCAGGGTATGCTTCATGACCAGTCCTTCACCAGTAATTATTCCTATTTTTTATTGTGTCGTAAATTTTATGTGTGCGCTTGTGTGCGCTTGTGTGTGTGTGTGTGTTTGTGTGGTGTGTGTGTGTGTGTGTGTGTGTGTGTGTGTGTGTGTGTGTGTGTGTGTGTGTGTGTGTGTGTGTGTGTGTGTGTGTGTGCGTGTGTGCGCTTGTGTGTGTGTGTGTGTGTGTGTGTGTGTGTGTGTGTGTGTGTGTGTGTGTGTGTGTGTGTGGTGTGTGTGTGTGTGCGTGTGTGTGTGTGTGCGTGTGTTTCTGTGTGTGTGTGAGTGTGTGTGTGTGTGTGTGTGTGTGTGTGTGTGTGTGTGTGTGTGCGTGTGCTTGTGTGCGTGTGTGTTTGTTTGTTTGTGTGTGTGTGTGTGTGTGTGGTGTGTGTGTGTGTGTGTGTGTGTGTGTGTGTGTGTGTGTGTGTGAGTGTTGTGTGTGTGTGTGGTGTGCGTGTGTGTGTGTGTGTGTATGTGTGTGTGTGTGTGCGTGTGTGTGTGTGTGTGTGTGTGTGTGTGTGTGTGTATGTGTGTGGGTGTGTGTTTGTGTGTTTGTGTGTGTATGTGTGTGTACTCACCTAATTGTGGTTGCAAGGGTCGAGACTCAGCTCCTGGCCCAGCCTCTTCACTGAACGCTACTGGGTCCTCCCTCTCCCTGCTCCATGAGCTTTATCATACCTTGTCTTAAAACTGTGTATGGTTCCTGCTTCCACTACATCTCTTGCCAGACTATTCCACTTCCTAACAACTCTGTCGCTGAAGAAATACTTCCTAACATCCCTTTGACTCATTTGAATCTTCAGCTTCCAATTGTGACCCCTTGTTTCTGTGTGCAATCTCTGGAACATCCTGTCTCTGTCCACCTCGTCTATTCCACGCAGTATTTTGTATGTCGTTATCATGTCTCCCCTGACCCTCCTGTCCTCCAGTGTCGTCAGACCGATTTCCCTTAACCTTCTTCATAGGACATTCCACTTAGCTCTAGAACCAGCCTTGTTGCAAACCTTTGCACTTTCTATAATTTCTTGACTTGTTTGACCAGGTGTGGGTTCCAAACTGGTGCTGCGTACTCCAGTAAGGGCCTGACGTACACAGTGTATAAAGTCTTGAACGATTCCTTACTGAGGTACCGGAACGCTATTCTCAGGTTTGCCAGGCGCCCATATGCTGCAGCAGTTATCTGATTAATGTGTGCTTCTGGTAATGTACTCGGTATTATACTCACTCCTAGATCTTTCTCCTTGAGTGAGGTTTGCAGTCTTTGACCTCCTAGCCTATACTCTGTCTGCGGTCTTCTTTGCCCTTCTTCGATCTTCATGACTTTGCATTTGGCTGGGTTAAATTCTAGGAGCCAACAGCTGGACCACGCATTCAGTCTGTCCAGGTCTCTTTGTAGACCTGCCTGGTCCGCATCTGATTTAATTCTCGTCATTAACTTCACATCATCTGCAAACAGGGACACTTCTGAGTCTATCCCTTCCGTAATGTCGTTCACATATACCAAGAATAGCACTGGTCCCAAGACTGACCCCTGTTGGACCCCGCTCGTCACAGGCGCCCACTGTGATACCTCATTACGGACCATGACTCGCTGTTGCCTTCCCGTTAGGTATTCTCTGATCCATTGCAGTTCTCTTCCTGTTATATGTGCCTGATCCTCTAGCTTCTGTACTAATCTCTTGTGAGGAACTATGTTGAAGGCCTTCTTGCAGTCCAAGAAAATGCAATCAACCCACCCCTCCCTCTCATTTCTTACTTCAGTTATCTTGTCATAAAACTCTAGTAGGTTTGTGACACAGGATTTGCCTTCCATGAATCTGTGCTGGCTGTCGTTTATATTCTTGTTCCACTCCAGGTGCTCCACCACTCTCCTCCTGATAATCTTTTCCATGACTTTTCATACTATATACGTCAGTGACACTGGTCTATAGTTTAGTGCTTCATTTCTGTCTCCTTTCAAAGATGGGGACTACATTTGCCTTCTTCCATACTTCAGGTAGTTGCCCCGTTTCAAATGGAAGAGTTGAAGATTTTGGTTAGTGGCTCACGTAGTGTCTCTGCTCCCTTTCTAAGGACCCATGGAGAGATGTCTGGTCCCACCGCCTTTGAGGTATCAAGGTCACTTAGGAGCTTCTTCACCTCCTCCTCAGTTGTGTGTAATTCATCCAACACTTGTAGGTATATCCCTTGTTGGTGTACCCCACTGTTTAGTCTTCCCAGTGTCCCTTCAGCCTCCAATGTGTGTGTGGTGGTGTGTGTGTTGTGGGTGTGTGTGGTGTTGTGTGTGCGTGTGTGTGTGTGTGTGTGTGTTGTGTGTTGTGTGTGTGTGTGTGGTGTGTGTGTGTGTGTGGTGTGTTCTGTGCTGTGTGTGTGAATGTATGCAGGTATGTATGTATGAACGTATGTTTGTAATTGAGAGTGTGTATGTGTGCAATATAACTTTCACTATAAACTAGTTTAACGCCTAACCTAGCTTTATTAAACAAATTTAATGTAACACAGCTTAATGTAGCTCAATTAAACATAGGTCATACGAATTGTATTTTGCCTTAGTATGAGTACAGTGTCTTGGTTTCGTGATATCCAGGCTGGTTATCAAGGAGTTAGTATTTGAAAAAAAAAAAATATTTACTCTCTTTGATGATGACATTAATAAATTGCACTTTCAATGTTAGCAAGACAGACAAACATGAAATATAGACCCGGGCCGGGAGAGTACCGGAGAATAAAAAAAATATATATATTAATTCCCAAGAGATTACAATTCCAGTTCCAACAGAACTGGAATTACTACTTCTTAAGCTAGTAAGTGATGAAATATGAGAGGGAAACTGCAGTGGTTAAAATAACTGTAATTTTAAATATTACAAAATTTATGTTTCATAGATTCAAGTGTAACGCAATAGATAGCTGATCAAGTTCATTTTTTTCTTCATAAATCGTATTCTTAACAATAATGCAATTTGTCATATGGAACAGTATTTTTTAGAACCTGTGTTTAAGAAGTTGAATTTTCGAAGATATCTAAGACATCAAGTTGTAGAGTTTGGCTCTATCTTTGTCAACACAATTAACGTTGCAAACGACTGAGATCATCGTATATGATGACAGTGTAGTCTTGGAAGTGTTCCATCAAGTAACACGAGGAGAGAGACAGGCGGCACTAGCGACTGTTTACACAGGAATCACGAGAGGGCACCTATGTTCGCTGCATAAGCACCTGCAACAAGGCCAAGACTATCTCTTCCTTTCCCTGGTTGCTGTAGCAGATGAGTACATGCCTAGAGGGACGGAGCAACGAATGAACACATCTATCATCAGGATGCTGGAGAAGATAAGCACATCCTTCACCTGGATGTTGCAGCAGATAAACACATCCCTCACATGCATGCTTTACCAGATGAGCACATGCCTTTCCTGGATGCTGTAGCATCCAGGAAAGGCTACTTTCTACAGACTTCTCATGGCCGGTGGGGAAAAATGTTGCCTTCCAAAAACCCGCCGGACAGAGCAGGGCGCCATAAGAGAAATCAGATGTGTGATACCATTAAAAGTCGAGAGTTAAAACAACGATAAACAGAAAGCAGAATCAGGGACAGAATGTTATTTGTAACAACTATTGGGGCAAATGACTATTAAGAGGCTCGTATATGAAAAAAAAGAGAGTTGAAGATGATGAGGCCAAAAGTAAAAGTTTGAAAGAGAAAGATAACGTATTAAATCAACTTCATTAAAATAATTAAACATCTTTAACTGCAATTAAACCAACAAAAAGCAGAGAAAAGATAAATACGTCCAAGGGACATGAGATCAGATAGAGACAATAATACTGTCAGTTTAATAAAACCCCTGTTTTCGCAGGCATTACATTTTGTGAATTTCAGCTCTATCTAAACAATAACTAAATATTTGTTATTCTTGGTTTGATTAAGTCACGTTATAAATTAACCGGCAAAATCGATAAAAAACAAGCTGGCGACATACATCTGGCAGCGTTCGGCATATCGTAGTCTCTAAAGGAGTTAGTATACAAACCCCATGTTGTTGAACTTCAGTGATTGGCTGCATGCTTAAAGGACAACATTACTTCGCAGAAATGATCGACACCATGCCTAACCCTTCTAGGGTAGGGTAGGTGCCTGATCCCGAGCCTTCAGCTCATAAGACTGTCATTCCCATTTGCCCCCTTGGGGCGGGGATGGCAGACCAGAGAGGCCTAGCTTGTGGCTAGGCCTGGGGACAGTTGGTCCCAAAGATGAGGAGGTACTTGTGCCTCCTCCCATGGGAGACTTAGGTCTCAGACACTCCCTAAAGAGGGAGCCAAGGCCGGGCCACCACTTGGACAAGGCCCAGGGCCGGGAGAATACCGGCTAATCTTTAACTAACTAACTATTCGCATAAATTGTCATATCAGATCCACATAGTCTTCAAGTACTCAGGGAAGAGACACAGTAAACCACAACAAATATAACGGTTAATGACTTATAACAGGAAATGAGGGGTGATACTAACAAGTGAAGAGTAATGATTTTAGTACGTAGAGATTAGTGATTCTAACAGGTACAGACTGGTAATTGTGACAGATACAGGATATCATGACAGGAATGTAGTGAACATCAGGAAAACAACTTTAAATTCATTAATAACTCTTCATTGAACGGGAGATTGAATATTAACCATTTTAAATCCGGTTCAAAAATAAAAGATGAAAAAGATTAGGAACTGAAAAGAAACTGTAAGTTCTAGAGATTACTGAATTCAGAATTATGTGTTGTTATGGTCATCTATGGGAATAACGTCCCTTGACAAAGGCCACCACATTTTTATGCACAAAATCCATCCTGCATGTTGAAATATGACAGAGGAACATAGCTAACTTTAGTCCTCACAATACAACTATCATATATATGATCAGTGTTGGATGGTTGGTTAGCCGTTCGACTACACAATGGGTCACAAAGTCCGCATGCCACCTGATCATCGGTCAAGGACAATTTAATCTCAGATATTCGCCTACGGAGATAAAAGCAAATTTCACGTGATCATCAAATACACATCTTTCCACGTGAACATGCACTTTCCTCTCAGTGCATGTACATCAAGAAATATATACACATCAGAATACATACAGATTGTGTATTAGTTGGAAGTTTGGATAATTAGTTATAAAACTTATCGAGTACTAAAAGGGTTATAGAAGCTAGAACACTAATCCCGAAAATAGGGTTTGGTTAGGTAGGTTCGTCAGGCAACAGCACAAGTGTTTCCTGATGCGGGTCTTAGTCATATGATGACTCGCAGCTGGAACTTTTCGTCATTTGACCGAGGCCTTCCTCTGGCTTACCGGTCCACCCCTTTACAAATTAAAGTTATATGTGTATTAAGGTTATATCCTAAAATAGTTATGTAACTCTCAACATATATACATTGAGATAGACATGCACACCTCTTGGTAAATATATATATATATATATATATATATTATATATATATATATATAATATAAAATATATATATATATAAATAATATATAATATATTTTTATATTGCGGATGAGCAAGGAGGTTTCAGAGTGGGTAGGGGATGTGTAGATCAAGTGTTTACATTGAAGCATATATGTGAACATATTTAGGTAAAGGCAGGGGAAGCTTTTGTTGCATTTATGGATTTAGAGAAGGCATATGAAGAGTGGAAAAGGGAAGCAATGGTGGCAGATGTTCAATTTATATGAATAGGTGTTAAGTTACTAAATGCTGTAAAGAGTTTTATGAGGCTAGTGAGGCTCAGGTTTAGGGTGTGTAGAAAGAGGGAACTATTTCCCGGTAAAAGTAGGTCTTAAACAGGGATGTGAAATGTCCCCAAATGGTTGTTTAATATTTTTATAGATGGGGTTGTAAAAGAAGTAAATGCTAGGGTGTTCGGGAGAGGGGTGGGAAATTAAATTATGGAGAATTAAAGACAAAATGGGAGTGACACAGTTATTTTTTGCTGATGATACTGTGCTTATGGGAAATTCTAAAAAAAAATTGCAAAGGTTAGTGGACGAATTTTTGGGAAATGTGTGTAAAGGTAGAAAGTTGAAAGTGAACAAAGAAAAGAGTAAGGTGAAGAGAGTATCAAATTATTTAGATAAAGAAAAATTGGATATCAAATTTGGGAGGAGGAGTACGGGGGAAATGAATGTTTTCAGATATTTGGGAGTTGACGTGTCAGCGGATGGATTTATGAAGGATGAGGTTAATCATAGAATTGATGGAAGAAAAAAGGTGAGTGGGGCATTGAGGTATATGTGGAGGCAAAAAATGTTATCTATGGAGGCAAAGAAGGGAATGTATGAAAGTATAGTAGTACCAAAAACTCTTATATGGGGGTGAAGCTTGGTTGTAAATGCTGCAGCAAGGGGGCGGTGGGAGGCAATGGAGATGTCCGTTAAGAGCAATATGTGGGAATGTTATGCAGAAATTCGGAGTGTGGAAATTAGGAGAAAGGTGGAGTTAATGAAAGTATTAGTCAGAGGCTGAAGGGGATTGTTTAGGTGGTTGGTCATTTAGAGAGAATGAATCAAAGTTTGAAGAATGGGACGTAAACTGTAGGGGAAGGAGGCGGGGTAGGGGGGGTTTTCCTCGAAAGGTTGGAGGGGGGGGTAAAGGTGTATATAATATATATATAAATAAATTATATATATAGAATTATAATATATATTATATATATAAAATATATATTTATATAATTATAAATATATATATGTCGTAGCCGAAATAGCAGAACTGCGACTGCTAAATAGCAACGTTCATCTTGCCATATAGGACAAGTGAGAATTTGGTAGCAATAATTTAGCCAAAATCATTCGAACCTAACAAAAAAAATATATTCCTGTGTTGTTTAGTATTAAATATTGTAAACAAATCAAAATATATTTATTTGGGTTAGGCCTAAAAAAATTTTCTTGTTATAATAAGGTTAGGTAAGTTTTCTAAGATTCTTTTGGTGCAAAATTAAAAAATTTTTAATAAAAATTAATAAAAAAATATATCTTTTTAAAAGTATAAAGAAAAAAGAAAGGAAATTTTGGTTTTCTTTAACAGTTTTTTCATTTACCCCAAAATTTTTAAAAAATATTTTTTTTTTTAAAATAAAATTTTTAATTAATAATATTAAAAGTTTAAGGGGGAATACATGTGATTAAATTTAAAATTTTTAAAAAATTATTAAAAAATTTAAAAAAATTATAATTTAAATTTTTTTGGGATTTTGGGGTTAATATTTATAAAATAAAATAATAAATAATATAAAATAAAAAAAAATATATATATAAAAATATATAAAATAAAAATTATAATAATATATATATAAAAAAAATAAAAAATTTAAATATTAATAAAAAAATAATAAAAATATATATATAAAAATATAAATTAAAAAAGTAAAAAATTTTAAAAATAACCCCCCCTTGGTTTAAATTGTAATTGTAAATTGATAAAAAATAAAAAATATTATTTATTTTTTTAATTTAATTTTATTTAAATTTTTAGTATATTTTTTTTTTTTAAAAAAAAGAATATTTATTAATAATAGGGGGTAAAAAATTTAAAATACATTGTTAAAATATAAAGGTGGCATAACGGCAGTTGTTTACGTGTGAATCACCGATTAAAAGGCGAAAATCTCATCCAGCCCTCAAGCTGGGGCGTTTCCCAAAATACAGCGGGCCCTTACCCCTCTGAAAGCCGCCTGGCCCGGGAACAAAAAACTAGCTGCCCGGGGACCCCTAGTTACCCTGATGGTTTTTTTCCCACCCTTTAAAGGGAAATTTAGATGCACTCTTTCCCCATGAGCCAAGGGCCCTCTACCCTGGGGGAACAAACATAAAAATAGGGGCATTTCCCATTTTTTTCTAGACTTTTGGACTCCCTGAACTGGCAGCTCCCCCTCCTTCCCCCCTTGTTTTGGAGATGGTATCACCCAAAGGAATCACATGTTAGCCCACACCACCTCTTCCCATCTGTCCGGGCTTGAAGGTGATACCACTGGACGCTTCTGGCGCATCAACTGCATATTTGGGGGTGGCTCCCTTACGCGGCATCCACTGTTGTGAGGCTCCTCTTGATAATGTTATTAACCTCCTCAGTCTTCAACTTTCCTGGGATTTAGGGCACACAAGCCATGGTACCCGAATGGGTCGCTCTTCCTGCCACAAAAAACCTGTGTTCGCGAAATAGGGGGGGCAACAAAGGAAACACCGATGCGAGGTCGTGGGCGAGACTGTCCCAAAGGGCTGGATTTGGGGAACAGCCAACAAAAATCCCAGAAAGAGGGGCTCTCACCCCAGGAGGGGGGCTCTACCCTTTTCCCGACACACTCTGAAGCTTTGTTGGGGGGCAATATTTCCACTTTTTGGACCATCCCATGCGATGTTTGTAGTTTTTGGGGGGGAGAGGTCGGGCTCCAAGCCGTTGATATCCAGATCATTGCCCGTCAATAAATTTTTGGCCCTGGACCCCCTACCTTGTCCCTAAGATGTTCAGGAAATCGCTGCTACAACTCTCTGGGCAATACAAGGACAGAAAAGCGGGGTAACGCAATCTGTGATGACTTGCGGACACCAATCCCTCCTAGTCGACGGGAAGTTATTTGGGTTTCCCGCCCGCTTCTAAAAAGGTTTAAAGTATTTTTCTAAAAATCTCCTCAGAATACTGTCATATCGTGCAGAAAAGGGGTTATCATATGAAGGTGCACATTTTAGAAAATGTAACCCTGGCAGACTCAAGCACTTTGTGAGAAGGTAAAGGCCGGGGGCCGTTTGCCTATCGTTGTTCCATTCTCCTTAACTTTTCCCAATTTTTTTCCGAGAATTGTGCAATGGCATTGTTTCCCCCAGAGGCCCTCAAGCCTTTTTTGGGGGGGCAATGACGCGCTCCTGGTTTTTTTGCTCTCACTGAAATTATCACTTGTTGACTGACTGAGATATTTCCATTGGAGGGATTCAGGATGAGACCCTTTCCTGTCCCGGTCATTACCTGTGTAAGGTCTGTGGGGAGGACCTTTTTACCTGCTATGTGCCATCATCTAGAACCAGGGTTTTTTTACCGCTGGTCAGTCTGACTGTGATTTCCTAACGTTCCCGAAGAAAAATGGTGCAAGAGGATTTTCCTTGTTGGACCCCCTCCCGATGTGTTTTTCATTTTTTTTAAAAAGGAAAAGATTGATTCCTTTTTCCCCTAACAAAAAACCTTTTTTTCACCCCCCAAACCCCACCCCCCCTTTTCAAAAAGATTCTTGAAACAATTTTACCACTGCTTTTTTCCTCAGCAGGTTTGTTGATATACGCCCTTGTTGCATAACCGCTGCTTCATTTCCTTGAGAGCCCAAACCCAAAGCGGTTTGGGTTAAAGCTCATGGCTGCCCGGGACGAATACTTTGGACAGCAGCTTTGGAACAGGGGGCTAAGGTGTTTCCTACTGCAAATTGGCCGAATTCCTCCATCCTTTTTTTAAGGCACAAATGTTGCACCAAAAAAGAAAGGCCTAATTTTATCGGATCAGACCACCAAGGAAATTGTTGACGAACCTTTGACTCTGAAAGCAGTGTCTCGCAATTTCCCCCCAAAAACTGGATTAACCTTCCTTTTAAAAGCTGTGGCCTTTTTCCATGTAACCCCCACAAGCCGATGGGGGAAAGACATTATTGCTTTGTAAATGCGATCTTTCCCCATCAATGGTTCCATATGGGGACAGAGGTGTTGGGGAAATGTTTGGGGCCCCGGTTTTTCCCCGGGAGGGTGCTTCCTCTAAGTGCTTTAGCCGGCAGCACCCGGGGGCAACGAACTTCCTGTAATAATTCTTATTTTCCCCCACTGTGTTTTCCCCTTCATTTTCTTGCTCACCTGGACCCCTTTTTTATGTCATAGAGTGAGTGGGGGTTTTCCTCTCCCTTTTTTGTGTTGACGGGAAGGCGAATGAGTATCAAAACTAGAAAATCTCTTAAGGATTTAATTATCATTGAGGCTACCTCTTTCCCCCTTTTTCCGGCACAGCTAACAACATTGCCAAAAAATACAAGTTGTGCCATGCCTTTATGGTTGGTGGGGCATTTTAAATAGTGGGAACCCCGTTTACTTTTTTCAGGGGGTCTGTAATTTCCCAGCTCGGTGGGCGGGCTGCTTTTGGGGAAAATTGTGGGTTTCCTGTACCTGTTGCTTTTTAAATTTCTTCCAAGGATTGTCTGATGAATGAAATCTGTTGGGGAGGGGTTAGGGCCTAGGTGGCCTGACACACTTTCCACAGAGGACATCCCGAACCCGGGCAACTACCGTGTTTGCGGGGGAAAACCCTTTGAGTTGAGACAACGAAGCTGTAACATGACCCACTTGCCCCCCTAGTATGCCAAACCTGCCATTTCCCTGCGCTTGCTTCCCCTGGTTGGGATCCATCTGCTAGCTAGACAATAGGAGTGAATATGACATGCTGGGGGGGTATGGTCTGGAAGGTATGAACTTGACCGTGGTGGCCTGGGGAGTTTTTAGGGGCAGGGAGGGAAGGGGGAAAACTTCCCCTGGGAAAAGGTGGGGGAGGGGCAGGTTGTTAGTGGGTTACCCGGAAGTAAAAACATGGCTTGCGCACTAAAAATTGTTCACACTTCTTACAATACACAATAACTTTATTTTTGTTTCCCCAAAAACTAGAACAATGTGGGTATGGGGCCCGCAACCAAGTTTCACTCACCACTAGTTACACATCAAGTTACCATCCCCCCTCTTCCACCCACCCGTGACGTGGGGTGGTTCCTGACTGGTCACTCCCCCGAACATTAATTTACATTGTTTTTCCATAACATATGCCTCTAAATAGTCCTGATCGACACAATCATTTTTAATTTAAAGAAAACATGTGCATGGTGCTGGATATACATGTTTTTTTAAACTTTTCGAGGGTTTTTAAAGTACATAATTTGCCGGGACTCTACACAGGTAAAGGCCCTTTTTTTGTACCCCCCACCCCCCACTCCGCTTCCTCACTACCACCCCTCACCAACATTTACAAACGCACAACTTTTCCCCAATTTCCTTGAAAGGGGCACTGAAATGTCTCTCGCTTTACTGGGAATCTCCCCGAATATTCCAAAAAAAGTCCCGTTATCCTTAACCGGTCACCTCGTTTATCCGGAGTTATAATTTAAAAACCCGCAGAAGCCCGCCACACCTTTTCCATGCCACGCAAAAAATATATATATATATATATTATAAAATATATATATATATAATATATATATAAATAAATTATATATATAATAATAAAAACACTTTCCAGATAGAAGCCAAGGCCGGGTCACCACTACTTGGAAAAGACCCGGGCCGGGAGAATACCGACGAATAAGAAAAAAAAATAGAATTAAATTATTATTATTATTATTATTATTATTATTATTATTATTATTATTATTATTATTATTATTATAATAGCCTCGTGTATCACAAAACATTAAATATTAACCTGTAAGGATATTCAATTTGCCATTTCGCCTAAAAAAAAAAAAAAAAAAGTTTCATTTTTTTATTTTAGTTGCCCCTTAAAATTCTGTGTTGAAGGTTCTCTCGTAACCAACCTTAACAAAGCACTGAAGAAGAAAACGATATATTTAATTACTAACCCAGGGTAACCCGAGAAAGCCGATTTGCGTGGTTTATTTTTATGAGGGGGCCTTGGTGCTAGTGAGGCGCTTTTGATCCATGGAACTGAAGTTAACATAATAATACTGCATAGGAAAAGACCTCTCAGAATGCATCGAATGTTAACGGTCTCTCCTTACCGAAGATGTGAAATTAAAGAGAGAGGAAAGACCTAAGACGAAGTAAAAGACCTAAAGGGAAAGAATCTACAAATATCGTTGAAAGAAAGAAGTTCAGAGAGTTAACATCACACAAAACATATCGCTGAAGGAGGACGTCAGTTAGAGAACGTATGAGGCATATTCATTCTGGAAGGTAAACAAAGAACTACTCGTGCAAATCAGAAAGTATGTGGCCTCAGCATGGAGCCTGCATATGCCCAAACACTTGTAGAAATTCAAAAAAGTCTAAAAATTTGTAAGCAGATAAGTCTTAGACATGAAGTTTATGAATAGGCTTAATTAATATCGTATTCAGAAAGACGTGCTTCAAAAGTCAGAGAGAGAGAGAGAGAGAATGAAGGAACTGAACCCTGATACATCATAGGAGAGAGGGAAGCGGAAGTGGAATGTTTGGGCAAAGTTCAAAGAAAATTTGATAGGATGAAATTCAGAGACAGATGTGCTCTCGTTGAAGCTAAATTTGATTATACAAAGTACACTCCCAGCAAAGAAGCTCCCAAAAGAGAAGCTCCCACCAGAGAAGCTCGCACCAGAGAAGCTCCCACCAGAGAAGCTCCCAGCAGATGACCGCCGTAAGATAACCTCCAAGCAGACAATCTTCCAGCACATAACCTCCCCAAAATATAATATTTCCCTCAGATAACCTCCCCAGCAGAAATCCTCTCCAGCAACCTTGTAAACAGATAACTCCCAATCAATGTTTACTTCGAATCAATCATGGTACATACGTCTAGTATTAAATAGTCTGCTAAGCATTAAGCTTAGTTTGCCCGGAATGCCCCGGCATAACAGTGGCTTTCTATGCACTTAGCAAACCAATATTGCTATTACACATTGTAAACTATGCGAGGAAATAAAATCCTTAATCCTTAAGCACATAAAACCTCTCCAGCAGATAACCTCCTATGAGAAAACCCCCAGAACATAACATTACCGGATACTAACCTCCCAGTAAATAACGTTGCCAGCAAATACCCTCTCCAGCAAATAATCTCTCCAGAAAATAACCTCTAATATTTATAATAAATTTTTCTTCACAAAAGAAGTCGCTACAGTAAGAAAAATCTAATTTGAAAGTGGAACTGAGATTTATTCAAGACGAAAATTTAATGTAGTCATTATGAATATGCAAAATAAACTGCTAACAGCATTGACGGAGACCAAAGAGAACTCACGGTATATTGAGTAAGCAAATATTTTATATATGTACTCACACACACACACACACACACACATACACACACACGTATAACAGGAAGGGCACTACAATGGATCAGAGAATACCTGACAGGGAAGCAACAACGAGTCATGGTACGTGATGAGGTATCACAGTGGGCACCTGTGACGAGCGGGGTCCCACAGGGGTCGGTCCTAGGACCAGTGCTGTTTTTGGTATATGCGAATGACATGATGGAAGGGATAGACTCAGAAGTGTCCCTGTTCGCAGATGATGTGAAGTTAATGAGGAGAATCAAATCAGATGAGGACCAGGCAGGACTTTAAAGAGACCTGGACAAGCTGGACACCTGGTCCAGCAACTGGCTTCTCGAATTTAACCCCTCCAAATGCAAAGTCATGAAGATAGGGGAAGGGCAAGGAAGACCGCAGACGGAGTATAGGCTAGGTGGTCAAAGACTGCAAACCTCGTTCAAGGAGAAAGATCTTGGGGTGAGTATAACACCGAGCATGTCTCCGGAAGCACACATCAACCAGATAACTGCTGCAGCATATGGGTGCCTGCCAAACCTGAGAACAGCGTTCCGATACCTTAGTAAGGAATCGTTCAAGACACTGTACACCGTGTACGTCAGGCCCATACTGGAGTATGCAGCACCTGTTTGGAACCCGCACTTGATCAAGCACGACAAGGTTAGTTCCAGAGCTAATGGAAATGTTTTATGAAGAAAGGTTAAGGGAAATCGGCATGACGACACTGGAGGACAGGAGGGTTAGGGGAGACATGATAACGACATTCAAAATATTGCGTGGAATAGACAAGGAGGACAGAGACAGGATGTTCCAGAGATGGGACACAGAAACAAGGGGTCACAATTGGAAGATGAAGATTCAAATAAGTCAAAGGGATGTTAGGAAGTATTTTTTCAGTCATAGAGTTGTCAAAAAGTAGAATAGTCTGTGAAGTGATATAGTGGAGGCAGGAACCATACATAGCTTTAAGATGAGGTATGATAAAGCTCATGGAGCAGGGAGAGAGAGGACCTAGTAGCACTCAGTGAAGAGGCGGGGCCAGGAGCTGAGTCTCGACGCCTGCAACCACAATCAGGTGAATACAATTAGGTGAGTACACACACACACACACACACACACACACACACACACACACACACACACACACACACTGGAATTTTGATGAGCTGGAGAGAGGAGACAGCGGAGAAGAAAGTGATTACATAGCGGGAACACTTCACTCTGGAGGTCCCAAGGTGGTAATAGCAGTGATGTATAACCCACCACAAAACAGAGCCAAGCAAAGTACACGAGCAATAAGCGATGTTGACACACTGGCTAGAGGCCAGAAGAGCTCATGCATGCAGGCAAAGCTCCTGATCATGGGTGACTTTAACCACAAGGAGATCGATTGGGAGAACGGACCCACATGGGACCAAAATACATGGAGGGCTAAGATGAGGAGGTGAAATGGAAAACTTCATGTGCCAAAACGCAAGGGACACACAAAAGAGAGAGGAGAGGATGAACCAGCAAGGCTGGACTTAGTATTCACCTTGAGTAGTGCAGATATCGAGGACACACATATGAAAACCCCTTGGGGCCAGTGACCATGTGGTTTTAAGCTTCGAATACACAGTAAGCTAAAAGCGGGGGGAGAAACAGGAAGGCCAGGACGAATGAAGCCAAACTACAAGAAAGGGACTACACAGGAATGAGGAACTACCTAAAAGGGGGTTCAGTGGACAGAGAACTGGCGGGGAAGCCAGTTAATGAGATGATGGAATATGTAGCAACAAAGCAAGGAGGCGAGGAGAGGTTTTGTACCCAAGGGTAACAGGAATAATGAAAAAGCCAGGATGACCCATGGTTTACCCAAAAAGGTGCGGGGGGCAAAACCAAGTGTGCTGGGGAATGGAAGAAATATAGAAGGCAAAGAACCCGGGAGAATAAGGAGAACAGTCGTAGAGCCAGAAACGAATATGCCAGATAAGAAATGAGCCCAAAGACAATATGAAAATGACATAGCAGCGAAAGCCAATCTGACCCGAAACTGTTGTACAGCCACATCAGGAGGAAAACAACAGTCAAGGCCAGGTAATCAGGCAAAGGGAAGGAAGGAGGAGAGACCCCCAAGAAATGACCGTGAAGTATGTGAAAACTCAACAGAGATTCAAAGAAATGTTCACAGAGGAGACAGAAGGGACTCCAGAAAGACGGGGAGGTGGGGACACCACCAAGTGCTGGACACAGTGCACACAACCGAGAAGAGTGAAGAGGTTCTGAGTGAGCTAGATACCTCAAAGGCAATGGGGCCGATAACACTCCCCAGGGTATTGAGAGAGGGAGCAGAGGCCCCTATGTGTACCCCTAACAACAATATTCAATATATCTATCGAAACAGGGAGATTGCCTGAGGGAGGAAGACAGCAAATGTATCCCAATCTTAAAAAAGGAGACAGACATGAAACATTAAACTACAGACCAGTGTCACTGACATGTATAGTATGCAAAATCATGGAGAAGATTATCAGGAAAAAGAGTGGTTGGGAAAACCTAGAAAAAGGAACGATCCCCATCAACAGCAGCCAACATGGTTTCAGGGACGGAAATCCTGTGTCACAAACCTACTGGAGTCTATGACTGGTGACAGCAGTAAGACAAGAGAGAGAGGGTGGGTGGATTGCATTTTCTTGGACTGCAAGAAGGCGTTTGACACAGTTCCACACAAGAGATTGGTGCAAAAACTGGAGGACCAAGCAGGGATAACAGGGAAAAGGGACTACAATGGATCAGGGAATACTTGTCAGGAGAACAGCAGCGAGTCATGGTACTTGCGAGGTGTCAGAGTGGGCTCCTGTGACCAGCGGGTCCCGCAGGGGTCAGTCCTAGGACCAGTGCTGTTTCTGGTATTGTAACGACATGACGGAAGGAATTTGACTCTGAGGTGTCCCTGTTTGCAGATAACGTGAAGTTGATGAGAAGAATTTCACTCGATCGAAGCCAGGCAGAACTACAAAGGGATCTTGACGGGTGCAGACCTTGTCCAGCAATTGGCCCCTGGAGTTCAATCCCACCAAGTGCAAAGTCATGAAGATTGGGAAGGGCAAAGAAAGGCTGCAGACGGAGTACAGTCTAGGGGGTCAGAGACTACAAATCTCACTCAAGGAAAAAGATCTTGGGGTGAGTAAACACCAGGCACATCTCCTGAAGCGCACTCAAACCCAAAAAACTGCTGCAGCATATGGGCGCCTAGCAAACCAAACAGCAATTTCCCACATCTTAATAAGGAATCATTCAGGACCCTGTACACCTGTACGTTAGGCCCATATTGGAGTATGCGGCACCAGTTTGGCACCCACACCTAGCCAAGCACGTGAAGAAACCCAGAGAAAGTGCAAAGGTTTGCAACAAGACTAGTCCCAGAGCTAAGAGGTAAAGTCCTACGAGGAGAGGTTAAGGGAAATCAACCTGACGACACTGGAGGACAGGAGAGATAGGGGGGACATAGAAACGACATACAAAATACTGAGAGGTAATTGGACAAGGTGGACAAAGACAGGATGTTCCAGAGATTGGACACAGTAACAAGGGGACACAGTTGGAAGCTGAAGACACAGATGAATCACAGGGATGTTAGGAAGTATTTCTTCAGCCACAGAGTAGTCAGTAAGTGGAATAGTTTGGGAAGCGATGTAGTGGAGGCAGGATCCATACATAGCTTTAAGCAGAGGTATGATAAAGCTCACGGCTCAGGGAGAGTGACCTAGTAGCGATCAGTGAAGAGGCGGGGTCAGGAGCTCGGACTCGACCCCCGCAACCTCAACTAGGTGAGTACAACTAGGTGAGTACACACACACACACACACACGCACACACAAAGTGAGGAATTACTGTCGTGTCAAGTTAGCGCTGACACGGAAATCTGGTTCATTAGTTTCTCTCTGAATTCATTTTCTATCTCACTAACATTAAACTATAAGTATAAGTATAAGAACATAAGAACGAAGGAACACTGCAGAAGGCCTACTGGCCCATGCGAGGCAGGTCCAAGTCTCCTACCGGCTTAAGCCAATGCACCCAACCTAGTCAGGTCAGGTCACATTGACTTAAGGGAGGAACACGGCAACCGACCTGGTAGCACAAGCTATCAGGTCCAACTCACACCCACCCTCATCCACTCATGTATTTATCCAACCTATTTTTAAAGCTACACAACGTTCGGCCTCTATAACTTACCGGGGGTTTTTTTTCCACTCATCCCAACTTATTACCAAACCAGTACTTTTCCCATATCCTCCCCGAATCTGAAATTTTTCCAACTTAAAACCATTTGCTGCGAGTCCTGTCTAGGCTAGCTTTTTTCAGCACACTTTTACATCCCTTTATTTTCCCTCTTCCATTTTACACCTCAAACAATTCCCCCCTAAAACCACGTCTTTTTAGAGGTGAGATTTAGGGCCATTAATCTATCCTCATAGGGAATGTTTCTGATACATGGGGTCAAATTTGTCACCTCCTTTTTACATTTTCCAAGAATTTTTATCCATCCTGTAATACGGGGCCAAAACGTGCACATAAACTAAAAGAGGCCAACCAAGGAGGGATAGAGTTGAAAACAACCCGAGGACTCCAAAATTTTTTATGCTTTTGATTAAGCCAAGGATTCTATTAGCTTTATTGCGAACACTTATGCACTTTTTCTTGGTTTCAGATTACTGCTAACCGGAAACCCCAATCTTTTTCGCAAACCGTATATTAAGATCACATTATTTAGTTTTTTATTGGGATGGTTATTGTCCTGTCCAACATTTTTTAAATTTGCATTTTCTATATTAAACGCATTGCCCCTTCTCCACCACGCATCAGTCTTTTAAATCTTCCCGGATGCCGAATGTTCCCGTCAGAATGAATTCGACGGCCATTTGGTGTCACGGTAAACTTGCCGATGTCGCTCTTTTATGCCCCCATCATGCGTTTTGTGATTGTGAACCGCAGGGGGGCCCCAAAACTGACCCCTGGGAACCCCGCCCAACGCTTCCCCCTCTGATTTCCCCCATTTATGCAAACTCTCTGCGCCTTTGCAATCATGTCACCAAAAAAAATTTCTCCTCCTATCCATGTGCTTCAATTTTCCTCAAAGTCTCTGATGGGGACCCTGTCAAAAGCCTCACGAAGCCCTATACACAATATCATATTCATTACCAGACTACCTCTTCAAATACCTTGGGAAAAAGTTAAAAAAATTCGAAAGGGGGAACGCCCCTTTGTAAAACCCCTGCTGGATTCGTTGTTTAAATTTTATGTTTTTCAAGGGGGCTACAACTGCCTGGGAAATTTATTGATTCCAAAATTTTTCCCACTATGGAGGTTAGGCTTATTGGTCTATAGTTAACAAGGCCCTTTCACCTTTTTTGAAATGTACACTTTGCCTTTTTCCCTTATCTGGCCCCATGCCAGTTTGTAGTGATATTTGAAAAGATTACCCAAAGTTGGCAACCCCTCTTTCATTTTTTTAAAACCCCCTTCATACAGTTCATCGGGGCCTGGGGATTTTTTGGGGTTTTAATTAACTATTTGCCTAAGGCCATGCCTTTGGACCCTAATCGGCCAGTTATTACGCCTTTTTCACAAAATTTTTCCATTACGAAAATCGTTTTTACCCCGGGAAAAAACGAGAGGAAGAAAGTGTTAAAAATTCTACACATTTCCTTATACTGTCATGACTGACCCAGGAATTTTTGAGGGGGCCAATCTTTCCCCCTGCTTACTTCTTATACTTAAAAATCCTTTTTGGTTAGCCCTTCGATCTCTTGAAAACTTTAACCCCAACTCTTTTTGCTTTTCTAATTTCCCTTTTTTTTTTTCTTCTTTAACTGAATATATCGATTTTTTATTTCCCCTCTCCTCTTTTTATTGCCTTAACCCCCTTTTTTACCAATCAATATTTTAAAACTATGTTCATCCATTTAGGACATTTTGTTTGATCGATTTTCCCCATTTGGAACATAATTTTACTGAGCACTAGAACTATGCCCTGGAAAGCAAAAAAAAAAAACGGCAACCCCCACCACCTACCTGACCCTTTTTCAGTCATTCCCGTTCAGCCCACCAAGTAAAATTTTCAGTCCATGAAATCAGCCAAGCGAAAGCAGGGGCGGGGACTTGATTGCCATATTAGGGAATTCCATGTATATTAAAACTGAGTATTTGTGATCACTTTTTCCCCCCCCGCTCACATTAACCTCAAGATTATTAATTAGTGTTTCCCCACTGGCAAAAACCCAAAGTCAAGGAGGTTATTTCCCCTAGTAGGCTCGTCACAAACTGTTTAAAAAACAATCCTGGATCGTATCAAGAAAGTCACCTGACTCTAAATTCCTGTCAAATTGCTCCATTTCAATCTTCTATAGTTGAAATCTCCCATTAGCACAACATTTTCGTATGTAAAATGCCTTACGAATTTCGTCCCAATAGAAGTTTACTGACCCCCTATCAAGTTTTGGGGGCCCTGAAAATCACACCCAAAATTAGTTTTTCTCAGCCCTCGAGAAGCTGTAACCAAACAGATTCAGTGGCTGACGCTTCTAATTAATATTCTTGTCTAACACAAAAATTTAAATTGCCCTCTGACATACATCGCTACTCCACCACCTTTCCTGTTGACCCTGTCAGTGTGGAAAAATTTATACCCTTTGTATGTGACATTCAGAGGCATCTCTCTATCTTTCAGATTGAGCCAAGTCTCTGTTATAGCAATAATATCTATGTTTCCGCACTTGCAATTAATCTTAGCTCATCTATCTTATTTTAACACTCCTGCTATTAGAAATAGTAAACCTTAAGGGAGCTAGTCCCTTGCGCCCTCTGCTGTCCCCCTTTGTTGCTGAACTAAATCAAATTGTCTTTATTTATAACTTCATGCTGAATGCCTTTTATACATTTACTGTTTCCAACCCTAGTGTTGCAACCTGCTTGTTTCCCACACACACCCATACCTCTATCTTCCATCAGTTTTAAATCATAGGCATTTCACCAATGGCCTTCTAAAACGAGTCTGCAAGTTGCTACCACCCCCTGCCCCAGAGAGATGTACCCCATCCCTTGCATACATATCATGTTTGCCATAAAAGTTTTCCATTTTGTCAATGAATGGGATTGCAAGTTCCTTGCAGTATCTGTCTAGCCAGCAATTTACACCAATTGCCCTAGAAAAACCCCTTTCATTTCCTACTCCCCTTCTAGGCAAGATGCTACATATGATTGGGATCCCTCCCTTAGACTTAATTAAAAACCCTATAGCTGACCTGTACTTATCAGCAGCTCTTCTCTCCTACCCTTCCCAATATCATTTCCACCAACACTGAGACAGATAATGGGCTTGTTCCCATTACCTGACATGATATTATCCAGCCTTTTTAACTATGTCCCCAACACCAGCTCCAGGGAAGCACACTCTATCTCCATCTTCTTATTCCTATTACAAAAAGCATGGTCAATATATCTTACCTGAGAGTCACCAACCACAAGAATGCGCTTACCCCCAAATTAGCAGGGGCAAGTACCCTTACCTTCACTGGCCACTGAAATACATTCATCCTGAAGAACAGAGAAGCGATTTCCTACCTTCAGATCTTCACTCTTAATTTTTCCTTACTCTGATGCGCCCCCCCATTACTGTGAACCACTCGCCACTTGTAGCAGGTGCTGGGCTGCACCTCACTGCTGGTAGCCGTTGCTACCTCCCCAACTACAGCCTCCTCACAGCGAGAGACAGACTGCACCTCACTGCTAGAAGCCTCATTCCCCACAACTCCAGCCACCTCACACTCTCTCCCAGACCCATTGAGGTGGACCTTCAGCCTCCTAATCTCCTCCTGGAGAAGCAAGACCTCCTCCTTCAACTCTCCAACCTCAATTTTTAAAACACTGCAGAAGCAAGCCATGCTTTGTAACCGTCCACGCTAATCCCCAAAGCAGCTCAGGGTCTTGGACTTTCCTGGCCTGTGCTGAGCCAGTCATCCTTCACTGGAGGTGGCATAGGAGTGGACACTGTTGCTATGGAAACATCTCCAATAATTTTAAGTGCTTCTTTACATGCATGGAACATACGCAGCATTTCTTCTCGTTTACGTGCCTCCTCTGGGCTCTCCTCCATCATGGAATTCTGATCACCTGAGGCATACAGGTGGGCAAGGAGCTCCCCCATAATGAAATCTTTGGTGTTGTTTATCATAAGATGCATGACTATCTTTGGTACTAAATCTCGTGTAGTCTTCGTGACAATCTTCATGTAAGAATCGACTAAGTTGCGAATGGTCTCCACTTGACGTTCAAGTTGAGGGTCCATAGACGTGGAGCCTTCACTAGAACCCTCTTCTCCATTACTAGAGTCAGAAACTTTTTCTGGGTAAACACCAGCACGTAGGAATGATGCTTTCCAAGAGTCCATGTCATCTTGGGTTTCAACGCCCAACTGTAGCTCTTTGTAATCCTTGTAGACATTTTTCTGATCAGGATTGTAAAGGGCAAAGACATGGCGGCGGGACATAAAGCCTTGCTCTACACACAGACATTACACAACGTTCACTTTCCTATAATCAGCAAGCAGTTCTGGGTAAGATAAAGCACTATGAATATCAGAGGTGAAATATTCCAATAAATTCTCCGTGCTGCACAAATTATTTATGTGCAAAATAAACAAATTTCACTATGCAACATATGATTTCTATCATGCAATGTATACGTTTCCGATGCTACAAAGATAAGTTCTTCATGTCACCAGTAAGTTCCTCCACGCAAGAGAAATGTTACTCTATGCAACATTAGTAAGCTCCTACATGCAACATCAGTAAGCTAGTCCATGCGACATAAACTCCTCCATACAACTTTATTAATTTCCTCTATGAAACATTAGTAAGTTCCTCCATGCAACATTAATAAGTCCCTCCATGCAACATTAGTAAGTTTCTCCATGCAACATTAATAAGTTCCTCCATGCAACATTAGTAAGTTCCTCTATGCAACATTAGTAAGTTCCTCTATGGAACATCAGTAAGTTCCTCCATACAACATTTATAAGTTCTTTCATGCAACATTAGTAAGTTAGTAAGTTCCTCCATGCAACATTAGTTAGCTCCTCCACGAAACATTAGTAAGTTCCTCTATGCAACATTAGTAAGTTCCTCTATGCAACATTAGTAAGTTCCTCCATGCAACATTAATAAGTTCCTTCATGCAACATTAGCAAGTTCCTCCATGCAACATTAGTAAGTTCCTCTATGCAACATTAGTAAGTTCCTCCATGCAACATTAGTAAGTTCCTCTATGCAACATTAGTAAGTTCCTCCATGCAACATAGGTAAGTTCCTCTATGCAACATTAGTAAGTTCCTCCATACAACATTTATAAGTTCTTTCATGCAACATTAGTAAGTTAGTAAGTTCCTCCATGCAACATTAGTAAGCTCCTCCACGCAACATTAGTAAGTTCCTCTATGCAACATTAGTAAGTTCCTCTATGCAACATTAGTAAGTTCCTCCATGCAACATTAGTAAGCTCCTCCACGCAACATTAGTAAGTTCCTCTATGCAACATTAGTAAGTTCCTCAACGCAACATTAGTAAGTTCCTCCATGAAACATTACTAAGTTCCTCCATGCAACATTAGTAAGTTGTTCCATGCAACATTACTAAGTTCCTCCATGCAACATTACTAAGTTCCTCCATGCAACATTAGTAAGTTGTTCCATGCAACATTATCAAGCTCCTGCATACAACATTAATTCCTACTTTCCCCAGCAACAAGTTCCTCCATGCAACACAGCAGTTTCTTACAAACCTGTAGATCTTTCCCTGTTATTATGCCTCCACTTTTCATTAGTTTTAATTCCTGCCTGGTGTCTCTACCTGTAATGAATTCTGTAGAATGGTTACTTACGTTTATACTTTGGCTACAACCATGAACAAATTATAGAGTAATGAGCAATTCACACTTCCACACCCGGTCACAACTGTAATGAGTTATTGGTGCAAATATTGATTGTTGAGTCACACACACCACACACACACACACACACACACACACACACACACACACACACACACACACACACACACACACACACACACACACACACACACACACACACTTTAGTTATAATATCTTTATGCACCCCATACCCATCCTGTGGGCGGTAGTCAAAAGATACAAAGGTACATAATGGGTCCAGTGACTGGACCCCAAAGTTATGATAGCTGAACTATTA
>NC_069404.1:60317159-60348979 GCF_026875155.1 Cherax quadricarinatus
TTTTTTTTTTATATTTAAATTTAAAACTTCATTACAAATATTAATAGTACATATATAAAATAATGAACAAGGACAACATCAGTAAAAACAATATATAAACACAAAACAATCCAGGCAACATCTGACAGTCTACTATATACAAGTTTTTAAAACATATCACAATTTAAAAGGAATAAAGTTATAATAACAAAGGCCACAAAATGGCTATAACAAAAACTCCTAAAATTCAACCTCAAACACAATAATGCACCAAGCTTAATGACAATCACCCATAATACAACTCGCAACAAATACACCAGACCTACAATATGCCTTATTAAGAAACCTGTGCTGCAACACAGGTGACCCATCATCCCCCCCCCCCCCACTCACACACACACATTGAAAACTAACCCTATCACCAACCTGAATAATCATGACATTAATTATCCTCAATTTAGGATTATTATGACACATGTCACTTGAGGAAACATTATTTACAACCATGAATGGTACAGGACTACCAAAATTACAATACCTTAAATAAGAATAATAATAATAGGTAATTACGTCAAAACTGATGCTGGACCCCGTTACAAAAAAAGGCAAAAATAACTCAGTGCTTCAAGGAAATAGTGAAAGGAAAACCCTCTCAAGAAAATTCAAATTCAATTGCAATACCAGTGCAAGTGGAACATAATACGCTACCAAAGAAATATACATGTTATATAATTTATAGGTTATACATTAATACATGTTATATATTTAATCTGCTCCTTACACCTTCCCCATCAAGGGAACTAAGCAAAACTTATCTTGCACAACCTCTCATCTGGTCACACACTAGTACCTCCAATCACACCCAACCACATCACTGCATTCCCAAGGAGGTGAGCCCGTTGAAATCCCCTGAACCCCCCCCCCTTTTACCAACCCACTCACCCCGGCAGTTAAAGCCCCTTATAACGCCAATAAAGTCCCTATTGTTAGTCCTCTATAACCCTCAGAAAAATACTCTTCCCACCTTTTCCCAAAAATGTCTCTATTGCGACACAAAGTTCGATAAAACGTCGCCGCCAAAGTCCTTCTCAGCACATCCCCACCCACCTTCCCCCTCATACCCATAAAACATATATGTAGTCCACGATGACATATGCTAAACCTCTTACCACACTCTTCTCCACACCACTCATATCAAGACTCAACGCTCGCAATACCGACACACCTTGACCCCCACCCTCACCACTACCTTACGCATCCATACCCTGATGCACTCCAAACCTTCACAAAAATAGACGACATGATACGCAGTCTCTTCCCCACTGCATCTGCCACACCCCCCACCCTCAATAACCCTCCTATCTCGGAGCATCGCTCCCGTTGGCAAAATCCCATGCAGGAAACGGTACATAACCTCACGCGCCCTAGGTCGTATCCTTAATTTACTAAATCTTCGCCATATTACATCCCATGCATACATGGGGTAGATCCCTTCAACCGGCGCCACTACATGTCTCTCTAACAATTTACACAAAGTTCCCACCTTTACTTTTCCTGGTTCCCTGGCTAACATTAAGGCGAGTAAAACACTGTCTCGCATTCCTTCATTTCCGCCCCTCCATACCATTTCTCAGGGTGAGCATGTACCTTATCTAGGTGACCCTCCTCCCCATCCACCTCATCATCACTTCCCCTCTTTATAAACAACATTTCACGCGCTTCTCAAGTTCCAACAACCCAACCTCCCCTACATACCGGCATGTTACTTCCTCCTTCGCAACCAGTTGCACCTTGAACCCCACAAAAATTTTGAACACCATTCTAAGTATACTCGTGATTGCCGTTCATGTTAACGGCATCACAAGCCGAAACAAACCAGACTTTACTATATAGTAATACATGATGACAATTGCACGTTGCCTTAAAGGTTAAAATTGGGTGAGGTCGCATCATTCCCAACCGTCGTTGCACCTGTTCCACCATCCTATTTCGAATTGCTAACCCTCGCAGCAATCAGGTGTCAGCCTCATACATGACACCGCCAGATTTTCAGACTCCGGCCCTCCGCTGCACAACATCTCATCCCCAATCTAATCTCTCTGTCCACTCTCCAGGCCCCATGATCATTGACTTTTCCAGATTTACCTTCAATTCCCAGTGTAAGCTCTCCCAAATGTGTGTCTAAACTTCCCCCAAAAAAGTCTAACGTGTTCCTCACTTGCCAAAATAGTGGTATCATCAAACATAGCCCACGAAACCAGGCCACGGCTTCAGGCTCACCATCCCTCCCCCCCGTCCTTTAGACGAATCCTCACCATCATAAAAAGGATCATGAACACATGCAAACAATATTTGTGGTTAAAGGACATCCTGCGAATACCCCGCCTCCTGTTGACTCCCCCCCCACCACCCTTTAATTTGCCACCCTTACCTTCTGCGTTTTGGTACAGCGTGTCAACCCACCCCACTATTTCTTCGCAAACCCCCTGTCGTAGGAGAATATCCCTCCAAGCCTTTCTTTCCACCCTATCTAAGCCCTGCCAATCCAACGCCACCAACGCCCCCTCTTCCCCTTTCCAGGTCCTCCCAGGAACCCCTTGATAATTCCGTGGCCCACGCTCATGACCTACCAAGGTAACCCCAAACTGAGACTCAAAAACACGACCTCCCCACAACACATTTTAAGCGATTCCCAAGAATTTTCGCAAATAAATTATAATCAGCAAAAAGCAACGAAAATGGCTCGGGTAATCCCGAAGGGTCTCTGCTGGTTTAACCCTTTGGGACCACACCCACCACCGCCCGTTTTGCCTGAGTTCTCCAATCTTACCTCGTCTTTCATGGCAGTCAATTAACCTTACTAGGAAAACCCCTAGCAGACCCCCCCAGTGACTGTACTAAAATTCGCTCTAGGTTAAAACCATCGTACCGGTGGTTTTGCCTCTTACCTTTCCTCTTGTCCATAAGGGCTCTCCATATTTCCCCCTCCCAATGACCCCCACCCCAGTGCCTCCCGATCACTCCATCCCAGAATTTGCCCGGCACATACTCACATACCTTCCCAGGAACCTCCACCATCCACCCCACTACTTTTCCCGTTCTTCCTTCAAACCATCTATCTGCCATATTCACTATCCCCTTGGTGTCCCTTAATACCTGACCCTCTCTAAAGCCCCCCACAGAAGATATGGACTTGCAAAACTCGGTATCGCAGTCGTTCGCGTCGTACCTTCTGTCCCCGCAGCTCACAAGCTGTGGCTTGTCGCCCCAGGAGTACTTCGTCCACCCCGCTGTTACCCGTACAGCTTCAAAACGTTCTTCCTGCAAATCCGTATTCTGTCTTCAACATGTGTTATATCCTCCACCGGGGTACACCCCGGCCACAGCCCCCCCCCTCGTAACAATTCCGTAATCTAGATTCTAAGTAATTTGACAAACCATACCGCAATTGATTAATGCGTTTGCCCTCCCTCACATAAAATTGACGTATTTCTTAACTTGCCACCACTTCCCACCATCCTACACATCGTCCTCAGTCCTTCTGTCGGCACAGAGCTGTTCCCAAAAATATTGCAAACGCTTCCCTCCCTCCCTATCCCCCAAAACCATCGTGTTCAGTTTCAATAACTTCCTGCCTAACCGAGCCAAAGCATCCCATCCCACCCACTAATACTGCCCTATGATCGGGAAGACACCATCTCAATAGTTTTTAAAAAGACTCTACCAAAACCCTCTGAGATAAATATAACCTTGTCCAAACGAGCCGGCATATCCCCTTCTTATAAAAGTATGTTCCACCTCCCAAAGACCTCCCCGAAGGCATCAGTTATACTGAAGATCTCTTTTAGCAGGCCCCCAAGACTGTGAAAAATATCCGCTCTCTGGTTTTCCACGTTCTGTCCTCTTAATTACACAATTCCAATCCCCACCCACAATCGCCACAGACGGTAACGTGCGTAGGTAATTCACGAAGCTCCTCCCGCACAAAATCATCGTCACTTTCACGTCACTTTCTGCGGGGGCCATACACACACACAACGCCACTCTCTCTCCCATCCACCATCCTTCCACACGTAATACTCTCCCCCTCCCCCCCCCCCCCTCTATCCTAATGCAATACAAACGGTGACTCTCCTCCCTGAATCAAAACACCCACTTCCTCCTTTTAAAACGCTCAGACGGCAACACATAAGCCTGATACCAGGCACCACTAATTCACGAAACCAACTTAAATTGTGCTCCTTGCACAAAAGCTACGTCCACTTGTACCTATTCAAAAACATCCTGAAGCACTCCCGTTTAAACACCATCACCACCAGACCATTATATTTATTGTTAACACCTGAGGCCAAGTTTAAGGTTTCCTTCCCCGCCTCATGTCAAGATTCTTTCCTTTCAGTCCGTTCCCCTGGACTGTGCCTTTGCCACAGGACTCCCCCCTCCTTCCCAACCATCCCCCCCCCTTTCTGTTGTTGGCCCTCTGCAGAGTCACTCTGGTACCATAAACCCACATGTCTTTTTCCCCGGCCTTTGCGACGGCGTCAGAACATCGTCCGAATCTGACGCTTGCTGCCTTTTCATTGTAGCTCCCTCAGTTTCCATATCTGAGTCCTGGAGCCAGCACAATGGACTTCCACCTCTACACCCTTAATCTGGCCTCCATGCCCTTCCATGGCACTCGCACTGCCCACCACAGGTGCCACCGGATCCTCCCTTCCCCACACCACACCTTCTGCCCTGCTCCCAGAGGTCTTGTTGCTTGTAAACTCTCCACCTCCGTAGGACTGTAACATAGCCTGTTTCACTCGTCTCAAACTCCCTCTCAATAGCCTTCACTGCTGCTCCCTCCTGTAACTCCTACTTGACAACTGTACTGTTGATGGGGCAGTTGATTCATTGGGGATCACCACATTCTTCCGATTTCCCAGGAGGAGCCACCACCTCTTCATCCACATGCGACCACGCCTTCTCCTCCTTCAACCCGTTCTTCTTTAGGCATCGGCCGGGTGCTCATGTGCAGGTGCTCCGCCCCTTGCGGCCCAGGGAGCCCTGTTGATGGGCCAGGTGATTCATGGATCACACCTTCTTCCATTCCACTGGAGGAGCCACAACTCTTCACTCCCCATGCGACCACGCCCTCCTCCTGCCCCCGTTTCTCCTTGGGCATCGGGTTGCACATGTGCAGGTCTCCTCCCTTGCCGCCCAGGAGCCATACTCGCTTGCCACAGTCTGCCGCCATTATGGTCAAATTCGCCACCACAGTCGGCACGTACGCCTCTGCCTGCATACGCTACCATTACCAGGGTTCTAAACATCTTCGAGATTACATACGAGGGTATAGGTGGCCTAAGGCGTCATCTTGAGGTTAAAATGAACCCTCAGGAACTGTTGATAAGCACCCTTTACCCATTTGGCCAGGTTGGGCCCAGATTGTACAGTTCCTTAACGTTCAAAAACATTTCTAATATCTACCTCATCAAGCCTCAAAAGGCACGTTAGGGAGCTTAACCACGAATAATGTCGTGATACACAATCAACTTGACCCTCACTGCCTGGTGTTACAATTAAATGCTGAATCCTTGTAACGATCAAACCAAAGCCTCGTATACTTGAGCAGTTAGACTTTCACAAAATTCTATATACACCGTTCAGTGCCTCTCCATATAAATTCTCGTCTCGATGCCATATGTCCTCACGTATAATTTGGGCATTAACACATCGATGTACGTAGGTGTTAAGCCCCCACTAATAAGTTCAATGCCCACAGTATTCATCTCCTGCGGACACCTGGCGCCAGTCGTTGTATGATTAGCTCGTCTGGAAAAACAGTAGGGGGTGCAAAGCACGACCACACTCTACCTCATCCAGGCAGCGAATGCACAACACCTCCTCGTACCACTGCTGTCAGGTTACTGAGAGGAGCGTCAGGCAAGGGGTCTGCACGGGCCCAATAGCGATGCACGCCCAGTCCAATTACTCTCGACTCAAGTTGGGGATGGTGACAGCCATTTTACACAATTTAATTCTGAATATTTATGAAATAGTTTCAGGGAGTGTAGATATTTTTTAACTTATGGGACTTTGCATAATCATAAGTTTTCTAAGTGCATTTATTTGTCGGTTTAACTGTTTAAACAATGAATCACGTGGGAAAATAAACTTTAAAATTGAATAATGTGTCAACAGAAGGTTGTCTTCATTATAATGCTACAAAATATTGCAATAAAGAAAGGTTTTTCATTGTATTTTGCTAATAATTTAAAATTAATCCTCTTAAAACGTACATGTATCTCATCACCGTTACCATATCACCACCAGTGAGAGTAACATCCTTCCTTGGCCAGACCGAGATCTGTATTAAAGCTAATTAAATACCACAGGGGAAAATGCCAATAAACACGGCATAGAAGGCCTTTGTATATTTCTATCAACGTCAGAGACAATTTACACAAAAGTACACAGATAACTTCTGTCCTTGTTTTATTGGTTTTACGTGTGGGATGAGGATGCGTTCTGTGAGATGATCTTGGTTTATGAAAAGTTATGTATTAACTCTAATGTAACAATCTTAATCAAGCTGTAAATGCGCCTTGTTAACAAATACGAGTGTGGGAGTAGCCTAGAATATCACGAGTTATTTGTGTAGTGATTTGTTCTTGTTTCGAGGATGACCCGAGGTCATGGCGGATCATAGGGGATCAGTGACAATAATTCGTTAGTGCTTTGGGTTGTGTATACTCTCCTTTACGCTCTATTATTATTATTTTATTTTATTATTATTATTATTATTATTATTAATTATTATTATTATTATTATTATTATTATTTATTATTATTATAATTATTTATACGATCTATTATTATTCCTCCTATTATTTATTATTATTTATAGAGAATACTATGCCCTAGTGGTAATGCATGGTAAATGAGAGGTACACACAGACCATGATTGAAGTTGAGAAGCTATGCGTATTACTTGGGCAAGAGCCCTTCACCGGCATCAAAGCTCCCTGTTTTGATGAGTCCACAATCGTAGATAACTGTGAGGATAAAGAATCTAAGGACGTCATTAGCTAACAAAATACAGAATTTAAGAATGATCATAATTTAATCCTGTCCATTGTATGGTCAGTCAAAATATAATTAGTGTAATTACACATATATGAAATATTTTAATTTCGACTTGGGAGTAATTTTTTATATATTTTTTAACACGATGAATTTACACTCAATTTAATCGGACTAAATTAGCTTTGCTTAAGCTAACATCAAAAGTACTACCTAAAAAAAAAATATAAAATAGTCTGCCTCTTAGCAAGTTATTCTTTTATTGTCAGTAATCAGTTTTACTGGAGTTCCTTGACACCTCAGTTATCTGCCAAAGAGACTGTAACAATTATTTTCATAGAGGAGCGATAAACCCACGAGAATCACGCAGCGCCATAGAAATATCAATGAAATCAGTTTTGACATGATGAAAGGGTAGATTGCTCTGATTCCCTGGACCAGAAAAATCATGGTAATGAATTACTGTTACAGCTTCGCCTGCCTGATTCCACATTGATCTTCTTCAGCATTCTGTCTCAGGTTACGTATATCTCCATTTCTTTTTGTGTTTTTTTTTATTTTTAAATTAGCCGGGAAAACGGCTTCAGTATGATGAAATATATTTTTTACACAAATTATGAGTCTATGATGACTCTCCCTATTAATGATCTGTTGAGCGGCCTTAAAGTAGCCACAATCAAGGAATTTTTCCAATTAGCAGATGTAGATTCCTTTAGGCTGTTTAGGATATAGATTTTTTTTAAATGTAATTTTTATTGGTGGACAGTTACTCGTTGGAAACAAGAGATGAAGCGAGTCCAAATAAATTCAGTATAAATGCATTCAGATCGTTGCAACAATTAAAATTGTCAATTTCCATCTTGCCATTTCACCCATCGGGCTATTCGAATTATTAGCAATATTTCAAAAATTTCTATTTTTAAATATTCATTTAATCGAAGGAAAAACGTCTAGGAGTTATTTAGCTTTATTAGGTTTAAAGATTAACAAATGTGCATGGTTCATTAAGGTTACAATTTAACTGCACGTTTTTATATCAGCGATGTTTCCATTGCGGTTGAGTTTATCGAACTCTAAAGACTATCATCATCTTACTAATATGTGAATAGAATTAAGGAAAAAAAGTCGTATCTCATAACTTTGCTGTATGATACGGGAAAGTGGCCAGACTATCGATCGAAGCTTTCGCTACAGAAAGGGAAGGCCTTCCCTCCAGGTTGACATTAATAAGAAAGAAAATGCTTGGTCGATTTTTGGCCACCGCTTCCCTAATGTCAAATACTAGCTAGGAGGAAGAGGAAGGAGGAGGAGGAAACGAAAAAACAATCACTGACTCCAACAATGCGAATATTTATAGATGGCAACCTAAAGAACAGTTAACTCGTAACATTTTTGTGGTCCTAGTCAAAAAAAAAAACAAAATATATCAGCAAGTAATTCAACCTTACTACACAACTCAGCCTTTAAATCTGATTGGATGAACCATCGCCTAAAAAGAGAAACTAAATCTTTATTAATTGCGAGACACGAGAAAAACTAAAGCCTTGGAAAAGTCAGGAGAAAAAAATACAGGTGAGTAGATGGTGTTGCACTCTCGGAGCATCCGTACCAACTCTTGCCTAGCGAAGAGAATATAACAGAAGGAACGCCAAATGGGCATTTCGCAAAAAAGTATATCTAGACAGGTGGCAGAAACTACTGATCAGTGCGCGTCGCTGATGGTCTCAGTAGGAGAATTGACGACGGGTTTGCGTATTAAAAGGTCGGTCATGTGGTGTACGAGGAGACAGAAGTGTTGTGTGTGTGTGCTGTAGTAGTTACTAGTTGTCAAAGGACTTATCGATAAAACAACTTGGCTGTGTTATGTGGTGCGTGTGTGTTTTGTGTGTGTGTGTGTGTTGTGTGTTTGTGTGTGTGTGTGTGTGTGGTGTGTGTGTGTGTGGTGTGTGTGTGTGTGTGTTGTGTGTGTGTTGTGTGTGTATGAGTGTGTTGTGTGTGTGTGTGTGTGTGTGTGGTGTTTGTGGGGTGTGTGTGTGTGTTGTGTGTGTGGGTGTGTGTTGTGTGTGTTTGTTTGTGCGTAGTGTGTGTGTGTGTGTGTTGTACTCCCCCTATATTCATCACTTATTATGTGGTTGCAGAGGGTCGTGTCACAGCTCCTGTGACTAGGTTCACTCTCCTATTTCGATAATAGCCTAGAGTACCATACCTCTTACTGTAACCTCTTGTGTGTGTTGTGTGTGTGTGTGTGTGTTGTGTGTGTGATGTGTTGTGGGTGTGTGTGTGTGTATTTGCCTTTCCATTAAAGTCATTAAAATCGACTGTAGAATATTCATGGGAAGTTATAAATTATGGTCACAAAGTTTCAAGTTTCTTTTCATGTGGAAAGGAATTTATTAACGTCCAACTAAATGGTCTGTCAGTGACTGGAATCAAAATGAAAATCCATCCAAAACATACAGCACCCAGGTGGGACACACTGCCACCCCTGCTGTCACCCTTTCCCCCTCCCCCGCTGTCACCTTCCACCCCTTGACTGTCACCTTACACCCCGCTGTTACCTGCCGTTTTATTGTCACCCCCACCCCTGCTGTACACCTACACCCTGTGCTGTCGCCTTCCACCCTTAAATTGTTCCCACCTGCCACCCTTTCTGTCACCTGCCACCCTGCTGCTGTATATATGCCACCCTTACTGTTCTCACCTGCGGGACCCTGCTGTCACCCCACCCCTGCT
Source organism: Cherax quadricarinatus (assembly GCF_026875155.1). Lineage (NCBI taxonomy): Eukaryota > Metazoa > Arthropoda > Malacostraca > Decapoda > Parastacidae > Cherax > Cherax quadricarinatus. The sequence continues at coordinate 60,326,940 of NC_069404.1, forward strand.
ATCACCTTCTACCCTTTCTGTCACCTTCCACCCTGCTGTCACCTGCCGCTCGTGCTGTCACCCCCACCCCTGCTGTACCCGCCTACCCCTGCTATCACCTTCCCTCCTGCTGTTACCTGCCACCCCAGTTCTCCTTCACTACTGCTGTCAATCCACCCCTGCTGGCCACTTTTCCATCCCTGCTTTCACCTTAACCCCTTCTGTCACTGCCACCTCTATTCTCATCCCCCACCCCTGCTGTCACCCTGCCTCCCCGCTGTAACCTGGCTACCCTTGCTGTCACCCCATCCCTGCTCTCGTCCTCCACTCTGCTGTCATTCGACCCTGCTCTTACCCTGCACCCCAGCTGTCACCTGCCAATTCTGCTGTCACCTTTTCCACTTCTGCTGCACCTAGAATCTCAGCTCTCACCCTCCACCTGATGTCACCTGCCCACCCCTTCTGCTACTCGCCCCACGCACAGGCAACACCTTTTACCCGTACTAAACGCATACCCTACCCTTGCAACCACACCCTCCACCCATCTGCCACACACACCCTTGCTGCGCATCCGCACACCATCTGCCTCTCACTCACCCCATCGCCACACACACCTGCTCCTTCTGTCACACTCCCACCCATCTGCCACACATCCATGCTGTCACACCAGCACCAACCAATCTGCCTCACACTCACCCCATCTGCCACACCCCCCACCGGTACCAGTTCTGTTACACTCCCACCCCATCTGCCACAACACCATACTCTGTCCACCCTCCCACCCCATTTGTCACGCACCCTACCCCTGTAGCCAGACCAGACCCATACCCCGTCTGCCCCTACACCTTACCCTGCTGCCAGACCCCCACCACATCTGTCACACACCCTTACCCCTGCTGCCACACTATCCACAATTCCTATTACTACTCTCCATTCCCCATCAAATCATTCCCTTCTTCTCTAGGTCTCTTGCCCCTCCCCCCTCACCCACCTTCTTTGTACAGTAATCCTTTAAGGGCAAAGAGTGGGTGATGCTAGCTAACTGAGTTTTGGTTGATCCAAGGAATTGGAGATACCTTTCTTTCTGTGGATCAATTCTGGATTGCCTTCATTCATCAGGGTGTTCTGATCCTAGCTGTCCACAAGAAGAAATTTGATTGTTCCTTTAGGTTGGAACCCTGCTCAGCCGGGCTGTGAGTGCAGGACACTGAAAAATGAGAGAGGCTGCATCTATAGCTTGGTTGATCAGGATATCAATGGAGGGTCTTGGGTCTGTTACCGCGTCCGCAGAACGATGATCCCCGAAAATCGTCCTCTGTTATTCTTCTGGCCTCCACTCAAGAATATAATAATAATATTTCACGCCACAACTCTTTTCGGTCCTCCTTATATCATTCCCCATACTGTGTGACCACATTACTCTCCCCTTCACTGAAATCCCCTTCTCCTTCGCAATTCCCATTCCAGTTCCTTTCCTCTCATGTCCGATTTTTCTTTCCAATTCCTTCATCCGGTTGCCCAACACTCACAGCACCGGGTCCTCCTATTTTTTCCCCTCTCCACATTCAGTCAATTTCAATAAAATGGCCTTTATGATAGTAAAATATATTTATTGTTTTCTCATAGCGAGTTTAAGAAACATTTTACATGTATATGGTCTTGTAATATTGGTCTTTTCTGAAAACTTGTCATGGGATGCAAATATGCTAAAAAGAATAATATATTCATTGACTTTCTGGATGAAAGATGTTTATTCCACGATGAGCGTTATTTGTAGGAGCTGAGATGTTTACTGCTGAGTGGTTACGTTGTTGCTAGCTTGTCAGTGGATGAAAGGTATTCGTGGGAGGTTGGGAGTTTTTAACGGGGGGAGGACTACATTGTAGGAGGTATTATGGGTGGAGGAAAGGGGAGAGTGTTAGGGACACGGTAAGAGAGAGTTTGGTTGGAGTGGTGGAGGGAGAGATACAGGATATGTTAGTTCTGGAAGGGAAATGTAGAGAAGGAACTACGTCAACTGTTTTTGGTTTTTATTTTTTCTAGGTCATTTACATATTTATTATTAGGTCACACCACTGAAGGTCATCAGAATATGATAATTTTACCTGAATAAACTTACTTACCGTCCAAACATCTGTTCTCAAGGTTGAAGTCCCGTTCCAGCGAAGCAGCTGGCAAAGCACCTTATCCAACATGAGATACACAGTAATAGTGGTCTCTCCGTTTAATCACATCTCCCTGGGCTAAAAAAAAGGGCACATTAATGCATTGAGGCTGCGGAAATGCTAACAAATATGAATAATACAAAAAACACTTGAGGCAGTCACGATGACTTGATTAAAGCTTTAATTGGGCGGAATGTTATCTTGAAATATAGATTTCCTCTACTCTCAGTGTCATACATTCATACATTCCAAGGACTGATTAATAAAGAAGAGAGCTGGAGAAATAAATAACATTTGAATGAAGACATTACACTATGTGACGCTTTTGACGTCCCACTGCTATGACAACACTGTCAGGCAGCGAACAATGAAAATGTACCAATACGAGGAGGGAAAGTCAGGTATCTGAAGCTGCTGAAGGACTTCTGGAATCAAAGGAATCAGGAATTACCTTCCCCTTCCTGAGATGAAAACCTAAAACTTCCTTTCTTTTCTAGGTGTTGTATATCCCTTATGTGTTTCCTACTTCCCAATGAATATAATAATAATGACGTATGTAAGACTATCATTTAGGACAAGGGCTTTGTCACAGCTTAATACTCTCGAGGGCACGAAGAAAATAGTACACATGGAGACAGTATCATAGACTTGAACCGTGAATTAGAGGAAGCGCTTCATCCCTCGCCTCCTCACAAAGATATACCACGTATAGACTTAATTAATCATAAGACTATTTCCTCAGCCATCAGCCACAAAGAGCTGTAACATACAAATTAATTTATAAATCCTTGCTTTTAAGTTTGTTTTAACTTTTGCGAAACACATCCGTCTCTACTTATAATTTCCTATCCATTCTTTTTCTTTGATTTTTTCCATCGTAAATTTTTTTTTCTCCCTTTACATCCCCTGTTCTTCCCTTCCCATCCGTCTTCTTCAGCTGCTCCCTCTTTCTTCTCCTTCGCCCCTGTCATTACATCTTTTTTCATTCGCGTTTATTTATATGCTCTTTTCTCTCTCGTTTTCCTATTTCTCCTTTTCCTCTCTCTTTCCCTATTCATTTTTTTAATCTATTATTTCTCATTATATAATTTTTGCGCCTCGTCAATTTAAACCGCCCATCTGAGCGACATACTTTATCTATTAGCCCAACAGTAATAACTTATTCCTCTAAGTGTGTGTGTGAATGCGTGTGTCTTGTGGTGTGTGTGTGTGTGTGTGTGTGTGTGTGTGTGTGTGTGTGTGTTGTGTGTGTGTGTGTGTCTGTGTGTGTGTGTGTGTGTGTGTGTGTGTGTGTTCTCATCTTTTTGTGCTCACCTATTTGGGTTGCAGGGGGTCGATTCATAGCTCCTGGCTCCGCCTCTATCACTGATCGCTACTAGGTCTACCTCTCCCTGCATCATGAGCTCATCAAACTTCATCTTAAAACTATGTATAGTTCTACTTCCACTATATCACCTTCCAGACTATTCCACCTTCTGACAACTTCTGACTAAAGAAATGCTTCCTAACATCCCTTGACTCATCTGAATCTTCAACTTCCATTTGTGAACCTTGTTTTGTGTCCCCTCTCGGGAACATATTATCTTTGTCCACTTGTCATTTCCTCGCCCAGTATTTTATATTGTCTTGTTATCATGTCTCTCCTAACCCTCCTGTCCTCCAGTTTCATCAGGCCGTTTCCCGTAACCTTCCTTGTAGGAAGATTCCCTTTAATCTCAGGGACTAGTCTTGTTGCAAGCTTTGCACTTTCTCTAGTTTGTTGGCTGTGCTTGAACTGGTGTGGTTCCAAACTGTGATGCATTACTCCAATATTGACCTGATGTACACGGTGCATAGGTCTTGAACGATTTCTTACTAAAGTATCGGAACGCTGTTCTCAAGTTTCCAGGTGCCCATATGCTGCAGCAGTTATCTGGCTAAACGTGCGTCTCAAGGTGATGTGCTCGACATTTTATTCCCCCAAGATCTTTTTTCTTGAGTGAGGTTTGCAAGTCTTTGGCCACCTACTATAGTCTGTCTGCGGTCTTCTTTTCCTTTTCCCGATCTTCATGACTTTGCATCTGGTTGGGTGAAATTCAGGAACCAGTTGCTGGCCAGGCTAGTAGCCTGATTCGTCCGATTTAATTCTCCTTATTAGCTTGTACATCGTCTTGCAAAACAGGTACACTTCAGTCATGCATTCAAATATACTAAAAACAGAAACTGGTTCATGGACTCGACGCCTGTAGAACCGACGCTCTTCACAGGTGCCATCTCGTCACGTACCATGTCTCGTTGTTGCCTTCCTATCGAGTGTTCTCTGATCCATTACAGTGTCTTTCCTGTTATGCGTGCCTGATCCTCTAGCTTGTGCACTAATATGTTGTGAGGAACTGTGTCGAAGGCCTTGCAGTCCAAGAAAATGCAGTCTACCCACCCTGCTCTCTTGTTTACTTCCGTTACCTTGTCATAAAACTCCAGTAGGGTTTTTAACACAGGATTTCCTTTTCCCCTGAAACCGTGCTAGTTGTCAATTATAAGTTTGTTTCTTTCTAGGTGCTCCACCACTTTCCTCCTGATTATCTTCTCCATGACTTTTCATAATATACACGTCAGTGACACTGGTCTGTAGTTTAATACCTCGTGTCTGCCTCCTTTCTTAAAACTGGGACTATATTTGCCGTCTTTCCATACCTCAGGTAGTTAGGTTCAAAAGGAATTCTGCGAAATTATTGCATACACAGATTTTCGCTTGCCCTATTCTGCAGGAAGTGCGTTGTTATTGAAGCCAAAATCGCAACTTTTACTTATTCGGCACGATATTATATATATATATTATAATATATATATATATATATATTTAATAATATATATATATATATATATATATATATATATATATTTTATATATATGCAAACAACCACTCTGAAGAATAGAGAAATTCCAAGCGGCTTTCGTGACTCTCACATTACAAGGAACTATTTCCAAGGGAACTATTCCTTGATAATGTGAGTAGTCACGAAATCGCTTGGAATTTCTCTATTCTTTCAGAGTGGTTGTTTTGATATTTGAAATCAACCTGTTCACTGTGATATTATTGCATATATATATATATATATAATATATATATATATTATATTTTAATATATATATAATTATATATATATATATATATAATATATAATATATATATATATATATATATCGTATCGTGATGTGGTTGTTGTTGCTGTGGTGGGACGGTAGTAACAGGGATGAGGTGATGATGTTGTTGTAGTAGTGGTGTAAGTAGTGATGCTTATGGTATAGTAATGATGAAGGAAGTATCCTCACTAGGGATGTCAAATCACTCATCTGGATTACAACAAGAACACTGCACAACAATAACATGATTCTTTCCCCTCTCTCTGAACTGTCTTTTCCTCGCTAAGACAATATTCCACAGAACAAATTAAAGAAACCGATGAGCTGATGAAACCTATCCCTACTACCGCTGTATACTTTCAAATGTTTCGTTTAACTTTACGTGGATTTGTAACTATACTTCGAAGATGTTCAGATGTTTAGATGTTATATGCTATGAAGGAAAGCCATCCATATTATTATTATTGTTATTATTTATATTGCTATTGTAGCTATTGTTGTTGCACGAGTAAATCTTACAAGTATGAAATAAAAAAAATAAATTTTAATCTAATTAACTTTTACCAATAAAAGTTTTAACTGAAGAATAATTTACATTATTCTTTAGAATCATACGTTTTACAAAGCCCTCTTTTGAAAAATTTTCCTGCGCATTTTTTGTGAATGAATTGTAAAAACTGAGATTTTTTCTGAACATTTTAAAAATATCGGGACGCGTGTGGGAAGTTTGGGTTTAAGTGTAATTAAGCCGACATTATGAGGTCATTTTTTTGTAATGGTGCGAGGGAGTGTTGAAGTTTGTTTTTATTGGGGGTGGTGAAGGGGTCTTATGGTGGAATTGGGGGGATTCGAAGGGTCATAATTATGAGATGGGGGTGAAAGGGGTCTTTGGCTGTTGGTAAATTTACGAAGGGTTTTTTGTGGTGAGTGGGGGTAGTAAAGGGGGATCATTATGGGGGCAGTGGGGGTCGGGACAGGGTAATTATTATTAGGGGGGATTTTTGGTGAAATGAGTACTTTAAAAAAATAGAATATAATGACCACTCGTGGAAAAAAAAGGGCCATCTTTATTGATCATACTCAGCCCCTGCAGCCCTCCCAGGTTCCCCTCCGTTGTTTGCTGTCTAATACCCACCAGGGCTAAAAGGGAAGGTGTTTTAAAAACGGGGTTTTAAAAACCACCCTGCTGACAATTTTATTCATTTTTGCGGGGTTTTTCAACTGGAAGCGTGGTGACCCTTTAACTTGTTTTGGCGGGCCCCATCCTGCCTTGGGGGGTTAGCCCTATTCACCTACAACGCAATTGGCCCACCGGGGGATACCCCATCCTTCGCAAGTTTCACGGGTCGAATTCAAGCTGCAGCCCTCCTGTTCAGGCTCCCGCCCCTATTTTGGCAGGTACAAATCCCTAGTGCTACAACTTAGGTGCCCCCTGGTGACTAAACAAATAAAAAGGGTGGGGATTCCTTTAGTCCGGGGCACAGAAAATTGAGTATGATGCCCTTAAGTATTTTATCATTCAAGGCATAATTATCGATTTTTTCCCATTTTTGGGGAAAGCGTTTTTCCCCAAATTTAAACAGTGTATGTAAAAGATTGCAGATTTTCTTGCAAGGGAGCGGGAGAGCCCCTTTACCTTAAATCAAAATACTGCTGTAAGATACCCGGTTGGGATAAATGGGAGCTACTATTAGGAAATACGACCCCCAGATTCGGCTAATGAACAGTTTGGGAATTTCTTTACCCCATCTGGGACATTTTTCACACATGAGAAAAAAGGGGAGGAGTCGTAGCTCTCTTAGGGGATTCGTCGCCGCCTGGGGGTTGGAGAAAATTTCTCCACAATTGTGGTGATGATTGTGGGGGGGTGATCATTGATTGCTTCGGGTGAAAGGGTGTTTTGGGTGGGGAAGGGCCCCTTAGGGTTTGTTATAGTGGGGGCGATGCTGGGAATTGTCAAAAACCCCTGGCTGCCTTCAAAGAGAGCTGGAGGATCCAAAGTCATGCCGGATCACGGGGGTGGCTCTACTTGGACTGCGGCGGCCAATAACAGCCTAGTTATCAGGCCCTGATCCATTTGGGGGGCCCGGTCATGGACCGGGCCGCGGGAATAACCTCCGGTATCCAGGGGGTATTGGGGCTGGTAAGGGGATCATTATAGCGAGGTTGTGATGGAGTGAGTCATTATGATGGAATAGTGCAATATAATCACAACTTAATACAAACCAACTTATTCTAGAGTAATATTGGGAATAAGGGACTTTCTAATTGTCTTGTTGACAGCAACCAGGGGGAGCGTTTTCTCCAGTTCACATAATAATTTTAAACTTACAATCTAAGGTTCAAATCATTTTCTCCCCACATAACGAGATTCACATCACGTCTGTCCAACATAATAAGATTTCCGCATTATTTACCACAAATAAACCCAAAATCAAAAATTCACACTGCAACCAAACATTGCTCTGGACCCGAGGTTTTACATCATGGTTCGCAACACATTACTAAGGGTTTATGTATCCTCTCTGAGGGGAGGAATTACTGCAAGAATTAATGTCTGACTCTAACTCAATGCATCAGAGGATAAATGATTCGCCCGCCCCTAAATTTATTTACTTCCCGGAAACTTAAAAGTCTTTTAATTTTAACAAAATTTTCATATACATTAAATTTAAAGGGTATCGCGTGAATAGTTGCTCAACCTTCCCAAAGGGAGAAAAAAAAAGTTTTCGCCCTTTTTTAATTCGGGTTTTGTTTTTGCGCCATACTAAATTTAAAAAGCTAACAGACCTTTTCTAAAATTAGCGCAAGTAAAAAAGTAAAGGGGTTTTTAGTTTACCTATCCTGTTAAAATTTATGTTAAATTTAATTGTTTTCCCCGGAGGGAAAAAAAGTTCAGATTTTGGAGGATATAGGAAAGCATGGGTTGGAATAGAGTTTTTGGATAGGGAACAAACTCCCGACACCTCATAGAAGCTAAAACCTTTTGTATTTTAAAAATAGGTTGGATAAATACATGAGTGGGTGTGGGGGGTGTGAGTTGGACCTACTAACTTGGGTTACCAGTCTGGTGCCGTCTCCTTCCTTTGGAAGTGACCTGACTAGGGGGTCATTGTTCAAGGCAGGTGGCATGGACCTGCTCCATGGGTCGTAGGGCCTGTTGCAGTGTTCCTTCTTTCTTATGTTTTTTTTTTATCAGAAACAGTTTAAAAACTGCTGAGGGAAGTTGGACAGTCCTAGAAAAATGTGTACTCTCGCGCTCCTGTTTCTTTTTGGCGGGACTCTGCACTCTGCAGCGTTTGTTTTTTATATGGGCGACTTCCCGGTGCAGGGGTTTGGGAACCAATCCCTCTGGGACATTCAAGGAGAAAAATTATGATTACCTATCCTGGTAATGTACACAGCGCAAAATTTTTTTCTGCTATCAGCTTAGCAGTATCACTTACGCAGCAGTGGCCCAGCCTGGAGAAAGTAAATGACTTCAAGAGTATCGTCATTTCGCTGGGATACTTAAATGTGAGATCATTTTGACATTATCACTCTCAAGTCTCGACCACGGAAATTTCTCTATATTGAAAGGTTTCAGTTTGTCTTGCAGTCCATTTCAATTTCACTGAACTTCATGTTTTTGTTTGAGGCCTACTGGAAGGTTTGCTTTATTCACTGGAACTTAGACGGACGCCTCTCGCAAAGAGATTTTGGTATGATTAAGAATGTCCTCTACATCAAAACAAGATTGAGATGGTGGCCAGAAATCAGTAGAGCAGAGTGATAAGAATTTAAATATGGGCCCAGGAGCTAAATCTTTACTCCTTGTAAACAAGCTGGTAACACAAGAAACTAATAATTGGAAACAATATGTAGTTTATGCGTAAAAGTGGGATGATTTATTGTCACTGTGTCACTGTGACGACGGATTATTGAATAAGAAATTAGGTCGGAACGATATGAAATTGCATATTAAAATATAATTAATACCGATATTGCTGCATATTAAGAGAGAGAGGGAGAGAGAGAGAGAGAGAGAGAGAAGAGAGAGAGAGAGAGAGAAGAGAGAGAGAGAGAGAGAGAGAGAGAGAGAGAGAGAGAGAGAGAGAGAGAGAGAGAAAGTGAGAAAACATTGTTAAAAGTACTACACTTGGAACCACTTTGAGGACAGCGTGAAGCAAGCTTCTATACCACAAGACGGCAGAAAGCAGCAACTTCACTCTGGCTGTACCCTTCTCCAGAACATCACTTCGTCTGAGATCATTTATCCCCAGGATGTCTCGAGTCTGGAACACATTCGTACAGCATTATGATGTCAACGAGATAAAGTCAGTTGATCAAATGGAATGCTGGCCCACAGATGGCTCCAACTTCATCCGGTTCACTACTTGTATGTTTCATAACAATAAATTATTTTTATAATAACAAAGAAGCGCTAAACCACAAGGGTTATTCATAAACAATAAAATGCTTTCAAATGAGCTGATGTAGGTAACAGCTCTTAGCTTGTCTATAAAGTTAGGAATCCTTACCTTGTAAATAGCTTGTTAATAAAACTAGGGATCCTTGACCTAACCTTGTCGACTCATTGGCTAGTCGCAGTGTTGTTATTGATCAATACCTCTCGTTCGTGGGTACAATAATATAAAATACTGCTCGTTGGGCTAGTACACCAAACAGGGAGTAGGATGAAATTAGCTCAGCGGCATCCACACCACCGTACAGGTTAGATAAATACATGAGCGGGTGTGGGTGGGTGTGAGTTGGACCTGACTAGCTTGTGCTGCTGGGTCTGGTGCCATGCTCCTTCCTTGAGTGGAGATGACCAGACTGGGTGGGTCATTGGGCCAATCCGGGGGGTGGGTTATTGGGCTAATCCGGGGGGGAAGGACATGGACCTGCTCCGCATGGGTCAGTAGGCCTGTTGAAGTGTTCCTTCTTTCTTAAATTTTTCTTTGTTCTATGTCCTGGGAGAGGGGTACAACACCTAGCTTGGCTGGGTAGGTCATTTTTGGGAGGATTTTTGTGGTCCCGTGGACTGGGCGCTCATGTGCTTCCGCTACCATTAGCCCGGCCAAAAAACAGCATGGGTTCGACTCCTTGGCTATCCGCACTGTTTTTTATTGATAAATACCAATAGTTCGGGGTAAAAAGGGTACAAAAATACCCCACACCCCACACACATATATATATAATATATTATATAAATATAAAATATATTATATATATATATAAAATATATATATAAATATATAAAATATATATTTTATATTTTTTTTTTTTATTAGCACACGGGCCGATTCCCCCCCAAAGGGCCAGGGTGGCCCAAAAAAGAAACTCTTTAAACCCATCATTCACTCCAAAACTGTCTTGCCAAAGGGTGTTTTACACTACATTTTCTTAAACTGCAACTTTAGCACACCTCCTTCAAAAGTGGCGGGGCCCACTTTTTTTTTCCCCCATCCCCAGACTCAAGTCCGGCCCCCCGGGTTTCCCTGAACCCCCTTCATAAATGTTACTTTGCTCCCCATTTTCCAACACACGTCAAATATTAAAAACGATTTGTCTCCCATTCCTCCTTTTAAACACGCCCCCCCCGCATACCCCTGGAAGTAAAAGCCCCTCACACAAAAAACCCCTCCCTTTACCTTTACCCCTCTCATACTTTTCCCCTTTTTTGGCCCCCCAAGGAAAAAGGGTTTCTTTGTCTCCACAGACCCCTTTAAGTCCACCGCTCCCCCTTTTTTCCCCCCATAATTCTATGATTCATCTCACTTTCATAAGACCCATCCGCTGACACGTCCATTTCCAAATATCTGAATACATTCACCTCCTCCATACTCTCCCCCTCCAACCCTGATATCCAATCTTTCATCACCTAATTTTTTTAAATCCTCAAAACCCTTATTTTTTTTCCGATTCGTTTTTTAATTTTTTCCTTCTTTTACAACCCTACCAAATTCACCCACCAACCCTCCCAATTTTTCTTCGAATCCCCAAAGAGCAAAGTGTAACATAAAGAGAAACCTTGAAAACCCCATTTAAAATTGTGGATTCTTTATTTTTTAAACAAACACGCCTCTTCCCAAAAGACCCTCGCGTTTCTTCTCTTAAAACCCCCATCATAAATTTTTTAAACAACCATGGTGACATCACACATTTTTGTCAAAGGGCCCCATTTTAAAACTGGGAAATAATCCCCCCCCTCTTTCTACATACTCTAGTTTGGGAGAAATAACTATCCTCGAAAAAAAAACTCTTCCCCGCTTTCAGTAACCTACCTCCTACACCATACACCGCAACATCTGCCACATTCCCCCCCCAAACCTACCCTGTCAAAAAACCCTTTTTCCCTAACCCATAAATCCACAAAAACCTTTTTTTAACCCTTTAAAACTAAATACGGGTTTCACTTATATTTTTTCACTGAAAAATACCGGGTCCACACCCCCCCAAACCTTTTCCAAAAAGCCCCCCTTGTTCATCTGGCGTCTTCCCTCTTAATTCTTTAAAATAAAACTCAAAACCAAAACACTTTACCAAGTATACTTAACAATTTAAATCCCCCAAAAAATTTTTTGCCCTCTCTTTTGCCCCCCTTTTCCCTTTTAAATACAAAGGAACAAGGGGCGTGCTCCCCTCCCAAATCCCTAGGTACCTTACCCCTTTTACATTTTTTAAATAATACCCACCAACCACTCCAAAACTATATCCCCACCTGCTTTTAACATTTTAAAATATTATATATATATATATATATATATATATATATATTATATATATAAATATATATATAAAAATATATATAATAATATATATATTATAAATATATATAAATAAATATATATATATAAAAATAAAATTTAAAATATATATATAAATATATATAAATATATAAAAATAATAAATATATATATATATATATATTCTGGGTATGGGGTTGGTAGACGGGGCAACCACCCAGGGAGGTACTACCGTCCTGCCAAGTGATTGAAAAATGAAGGGCCTGTAATTGTTCTCCATGATGGGTAGGAAGCGGGTTTTTCCTTTTTCCCTATCTCATAAGCTTTTAAAGGTTTTCAGGAATTTTCTTGCTACTTCTATTTCAAAACTTAGGTCACACTACACAACATGTACAAGCATATATATATACCCCCCTCGGGGTTTTTCCTCCTATTTTCTTTCTAGTTCTTGTTCTTGTTTATTTCCCTTATCTCCATGGGGAAGTGGAACAAAATTTTTCCTCCGTAAGCCAGCGGGGTTGTAAAGGCGACTAAAATGCCGGGCCCAAAGGGGGCTAGTAACCCCTTCTTCTTATATATTACTGAATGAAAAAGGAGAAATTTTCGGCTTTTTTTTTTTGGCCACGCTGCCTTGGGGGGGTTTACGGCCACACACAAAACCACACACACACACAAACACACACACACACAAAACCCGGGGCCGTCAGCCCAGCAACGGGGGTTCACAAGCCCCCGAATCCTTAGTGGTTTTTAATTTTTTTGGCAACAACTGCTAGCAGTAATCAGCGGTAGTGACAACGTCAGTAAAACAATCCTACAGTGATAACCAGAGTTATTAGTTAAAAAAAAGTCGAGAGGAACCCCGAAATTTTTAATAATTTAAAAGGGTAAAAACCGTTAGGGGTTTAGTAGGCTTCTGTTGCTACCCCAGATTCAAATATACAAAGATTAAAAGTGAGTGGGGAAAAGCGGGGGGCCCAAGAATTTGGGAGTGTTTGGGATAACAAGTAAAATTGGGGCACCATAAGTGAGTAAAAAAAAAAAAATAATAACAAGATAAAAAGGGAAAAATAAAAATTTTATAACAAGGGAAGGGGGCATTTGGGCCCTTTGCTAAAAACAGTGACGTCACAACATTGTGTAACAAAATACATAAAAGTGTAACACCGAATGTGAAGTTTTTTCCCAATAAAGTGAAGTGTACCCATAATAAGTGACACTGGGGTCGGGGGATGCTGAGAAATATAGGGTTAAAAAAGATCCCGGGTTTAAGAATTTTAAAAAAATAGTGATAGAAGGCTACGCCATCACATCGGGCAACTTGTCATCGAAATCACGCCACTTAAGAAACCACTCACCTTTGGGTTTTTTTTTTTGGGGGTCCTAAACCCCCCCCCTTGGGGAGCCCACTTTTTTAGAACTGGCCACTCACTCCTGCAAGCTATTACCAAATTAGAGCAAAAAATAAAATAGATAAGGTAAGATGGGGTTGACTAGCAAGGACAGCCTAGCGGGGGGAACCTAGTAGGGTGAGGGTCAGACCTCCTAGAAGCTCAGACAAGCTAAATTTTTAAAAACCTAATTATTTTTCTGTGTTTTATAAGTAGAAGTGATAAGTGCTAAAAATCACTTTTGGGAGTTTTTAGAATTACTGGTACCACCGTTATTTATTAGCAGTATAAAATACTTAGAAGGGGGGGCACACACACGCACACACCCACGCACACACACACACACACACACACACACACACAAACACACACAAAACTCACACACAAACCACACAACACACACACACACCCACACACCCCCAAAACTGGGCACATACACATAAAACACACACACCCACACAACAAAACACACCACCAAAACATACAAAATACACAAAACACAAAAACACACACACCAAAATACAAAACCATACACACACAAAAATACACACACACAAATACACACACACACACCAAAAACACACATAAAACACATACACACACTTTAACCCCACAAAAAACACCCCACACATACACACACACACACACATACCCCACATACACACATACACAAAACACATACACACACACACACCCCGGGAAAAAACATTTGTAGTTTTAGTAACACAGCTGAAAAACCACACATACACAGGATTTCACACCGCCCCCTGTAAAAAGCCCCAAATCTAACCTTTCTCCTCTGCCCCTCTCACTCTCTCCCCTTTCCCTCTCTCCCCCCTTGCTCCTCTCTCCCCTTGCTCTCTCTCTCTTTTTTGCTCTCTCTCTCTCTTGCTCTCCTCCCCTCTTGCTCTCTCTTCCTTGCTCTCTCTCTTGCTCTCTCTTGCTCTCTCTCCTTTTGGGGCCCCCCCCCCCCCTCTCTCTATCTTGCTCTCTTCTCTCTCTTGCTCTCTCTCTCCCCTTCGCTCTCCCCTCCCCGCTCTCCCCTTTTGCTCCCCTCTCTCTCTTGCTCCCTCTTGCTCTCTCTTGCTCTCTCTCTCTTTTGGCTCCCCCCTCTTGCTCTCCTCTTGCTCTCTCTCTTGCTCTCTCTCGCCCCTCTTGCTCTCGCTTTTCTCTCTTGCTCTCTCTCCCCTTTTCTCTCTCTCCCCTTTGCTCTCTCTCTTGCCTCTCTCTCTCTCCCCTTGCCCCTCTCTTTTTGCTCTCTCTCTTCTCGCCCCCCCCTCTCTCTCTTCCCTCTCTTTTAGCTCTCTCTCCCCTTTGCCCCTCTCTCCCCCTTTTCTCTCTCTCTCATCCCCTCCCTCTCTCTCCTTCTCCGCTCCTTTGCTCTCTCTCTTCTCTTCCCTCTCTCTTGCTCTCTCTCTCTTTTTTCTCTCTCTCTCTTTGCTCTCCTCTCTTGCTCCCCTCTTTTGTTCTCTTTTCTCTCTCGATCTCTCCCCTTGCCCCTCCCCTCCCCTTCTCTCTCTTCTCTCTCTTGCCCCTCTCTCTTCTCTCGCTCTCTCTCTTTCTTGCTCCCCTTTTTCTTGCTCTCTCTCCCCCTTTTGGCCCTCTCTTTTGCTCTCTCTCTCTCTTGCTCTCCTCTTGCTCTCTCTCTTGCTCTCTCTCGCTCCCCTTTGCTCTCCTCCTCTCTCTTTGCTCTCTCTCTCTTTCCCTCTTCTCTCTCCTTTTTCCTCCTCTCTCCTTGCCCCTCTCTCTCTCTTGCTCTCTCTTTTCTCTCTTCTTCTCTTTTGGCTCTCTCTTTTCTTTTCTTGCTCTTCTCTTGCCTCTCTCTTGCTCTCTTCCCCTCTCTCCCCTCTCCCTTCTCTCTCTCTCTCTCCTCTCTCTTGCCTCTCTCTCTCCCTCTTTGCTCTTTTCTCTTGCTCTCTCCCCCTTGCTCTCTCTCTCTCTTGCTCTCTCTCCCCTTCCCCTCTCTCTTGCCCCTTTTCTCTCTCTCGTCCTCTCTTGCTCTCTCCCCCCTCTTGCTCCCCTTCTCATTTTGCTCTCTCCTCCTCTTGCTCTCTTCTCGTCCCCTTTTTCCCCCCCTCCCTAATTTCCCCCCCTCTCCTAAAATTAAAAAAAAAAAAAAAAAAAAATTTTTGGGGACTCGCAGGAACCAAGGATCAATGAAATGGGGGGGTTTAGGGAGGAGGGGTTTGGGGGGGTTTTGGAAAAAAGGAGGGGGAACAAGAGTGGGAGAGAAAATTAGGAAGTTTTCTGAAAAAAGGGGAGAAAGAGCTCTCTTTGAAATTGGAAAGGGGGTTGGGCAGGGAAAAAAAAAATTGGGGGGCACAAGTCGAAACTGCATAGCCAAGATAAGGGGCCTTTGAAATTTTAGATAAATACTGGAGCGAGTTACAGGGGCAATGACCAGAGAAGACCCCAGCATATAAACTGCGAGGCTGAACAGGAAAGGGAAAGGGAAATTTTGAAAAATGCTAAGGTCACATCAATTTTGTCAAGGAGGGCCAAAAGGGGTGAAAGGGGGAAAAACACTGGTTCAGAAGGAGAGGGGGATTTGGGGAATGCTGAGGCCCAACAAGTCCATCAAGAACCACTGGAAAAAAACAAGGAAAACTGACCACATAAAAGCAGGATCCAGAGAACCCGAGGTAGCAAAAGGGAGGAAGAAAGAGCAAATTCATGGGTTTTTCCCTGGGGTTCAGGGGAGAGAGGGAAAAAGGAAAACACACGGAAAAAGGGAAACAGGAAGAAGAAAGGAGATTGAGAAATTTATCACGGAAATAGGTTTAAAGATGGGCCGGGTTTTTAAATTTTTAGAGAATAGGGGGGGACTCGAAGGGGGGAAACCGACCCAAACAAGCTGATTCCCCAGGAAACCCGGGGGGAAAAAGTGGGAACAGGATGCCCCCAAGGGGAAACCAC
Organism: Cherax quadricarinatus; assembly: GCF_026875155.1. NCBI lineage: Eukaryota > Metazoa > Arthropoda > Malacostraca > Decapoda > Parastacidae > Cherax > Cherax quadricarinatus. The sequence goes on from NC_069404.1 coordinate 60,343,246, forward strand.
GATTTAAAAAACTCGGGAAAAGTAAAGAGGGGTTTCCTAGACAAAGACAGAACAAAATCCCGAACGACAGCAGCTGAGGGAGAGGACAAAAAAAAGAAAGGAGCTAGGGAAAAAAGACAAGGGGGGAACAGCAAGGTCAGTCAGAGCAGACAGAACAGCAAGGCAACCACACACAACTACCCCCTCAGAACCATACAACCAAACACACCATCCCAACACACAAATAAAAAATTTCCCTACCCACACCCCCACCCAACTTTAGCTAAAAGAATCCCACAGTATGCCCCCCAATTTTTCCCACCCCCACAGGCCCCCCAAACCAAAAGTGTTTTGGGAAAAGGGGGCTGAAAAGGATGGTACACAAAAACCCGATTGGGAAAAAAAAATAAATGGGAGGAGGGCACGAAAGATCAAAGAAGCAACACCGGACATCATAGCCTTACAGAAACCAAGCTTAAAAGGTATGATAACAGATGCCCTCTTTTCCCAAAGGGATAAACCAAAACCTGAGGAAAGACAGAGGGGGAAAAGGGGGGTGGGGGAGTGGCGTTGCTATCAAAAAAACGCTGGAATTTTGGATGAGCTGGAGAGAGGGGATAGCGGAGAAAAAAGTGATTACATAGTTGGGGAAAACTTCCCCTCTGGGGTCCCAAAGGGGGGTAATAGCAGTGATGTATAAAAACCCCCCACAGAACAGCAGGAGGCCAAAAGGGAAGAGTACGAAAAAAAACCAATAGAGCGATGGTTGACACACTGGCTAGAGCGGCCAGAAAAGCTCATGCATGAATGCAAAGCTCCTGATCATGGGGGGCTTAAAAACCCCAAGGAGATCATTGGGAGAACTTGGACCCACAAGGGGGCCAAAAAAATGGATGGCTAAATGATGGGGTTTGGGACGGAGAACTTTCCCCTGTACCAACAAAGTAAGGGGCAAATACAAGAGAGAGGGAGAAGGGTGAACCAGCAAAGGGTGGCTTAGTATTCAAACCCTTTAGTATGCAGAAAATCGAGGAAAACACAAAGAAAGACCCCCCTTGGGGGCCCGTGACCATGTGGTTTTTTAAACTTCGAATACACAGTAGAGGGACAAAATGGAGGGGGAAGCCCGGAAGGCCAGGGCGAAAAGAAAAACCCCCCCCCTACAAGAAAAGGGGCTAAAACAGGGGAAAGAGGAACTACCTGAACGGGTTCAAATGGGGGCAGGGAACTGGGAGGGAAGCCAGTTAATGAGATGATGGGAAAAATGTAGGGAACAAAATGCAAGGAGGCTGAGGAGAGGTTTGTAAACCCCAAAGGGTTTAAAAGGAGTAATAAAAAAAAAGCCAGGAGAGCCCCCTGGTTTACCCCCAAAAAGGGGGCAGGGAGGCAAAAACCAAGTGTGCTTTGGGGAAAGGAAGAAATATTTAAAGGGAAAGGACCCAGGAAATAAGGAGAAAAGTCGTAGAGGGCCCGAAACGAATATGCACAGATAAAGGGGGGGGAGGGCCCCAAAAACAATATGAAAATGACATAGCCGCGAAAGCCAAATCTGACCCCCAAAATGTTGTTTCAGCCACATCAAAGGAAAAAAACAGTCAAGGCCAGGGGAAAAAAAGGGTAAGGGAAAAAGGGAAAGGGGGAAGACAACAGGAAATGACCCTGAATTTTGTGAAGAACTCAACAAAGATTCAAAAAGTGTTAAAAGAGGGGACAGAAGGGACTCCAGAAAGACGGAGAGGTGGGGCACACCACCAAAATGCTGGACCAGTGAAAAAACAACCGGGAAGAAGTGAAGAGGCTTCTGAGTGAGCTAGATACCTCAAAGGGAATGGGGCCAAACACTCCCCATGGGGGATTGAGAGAGGGAGCAGAGGCCCCATGTGTACCCCAACAATAATATTCAATACATCTATCAAAAAGGGAGATTGGCCCCGAGGCATGGAAGACAGCAAATGTAGTCCCAAACTTTAAAAAAGGAGACAACATGAAGCTTTTAAACCCACAAAACCATGTCACTGAAATGTTAATAAAGCAAAATCATGGAGAAGATTTATCAGGAGAAGAGTGGTGGAACACCTAGAAAGGAATATCTCCCTCAAAAGCAGGCCCCGCATGGTTTCAGGGAAAGGAAAACCTGTGTCACAAACCCAAATGGAATTTTATGACAAGGGACAGCAGTAAGAAAAAGAAAAAGAGGGGGGTGGATTGGGATTTTTTTTGGACGCAAGAAGGCGTTTGACAAAAGTTCCCCCCACAAAGATTGGGCAAAAACTGGGGGACCAAACAGGGATAACGGGAAAGGGACTACAATGGTCAGGGGAAAATTGTCAGGAAGACAGCAGCGATCAAGTACGTGGCGAGGTTTTCAAGGGGCACCTTGACCACGGGGGCCCGCAGGGGTTTGTCACCTAGGGCCATGCTGTTTCCCGGTAAATTTTGAACGACATGAAAGGAAGGAATAGACTCTGAGGTGTCCCTGTTTGCAATGACGTAAGTTGATGAGAAGAAATCACTCGATCGAAGAACCAGGCAAACTACAAAGGGATCTGGACAGGCTGCAGACCCGGTCCACAATTGGCTCCCCGGATTCAATCCCCCCCAAGTTCAAAGTCAGAAGATTTTGGGGGAAGGGGAAAGAAGGGCCCCCCGACGGAGTACAGTCAGGGGTCAAGACTACAAAAATCACTCAAAGGGAAAAAAATCTTGGGGGGAGTATAACACCAGGCCCCATCTTTCCTTTAACCCCAAAATCAACCAAAAAAACTGGGTGGGAGCATATTTGGGGGCCCAGCCCAAAACCCCAGAACAGGGATTTTCCCACATCTTAATAAGGAATCGTTCAGGACCCTGTACACCGTATTCGTTTTGGCCCATATTTAGTATGCGGGACCAGTTTTGGGAACCCACCCTAGCCAAGCACGTTTAAAAAAACAAAAGAAAATGCAAAGGTTTGCAAAAAAGACTAGTCCCAAAAGCTTTAAAAGGGATTTTCCTAAGAGGAGAGGTTTAAAGGGGAAAACAACCTACACAAATGGAGGACAGGAGAGAAGGGGGGGCATGATAAAGACAAAAAAAAATACTGAGGGGAATTGACAAGGTGGGCAAAGACAGGATGTTCCAGAGTTTGGACAAAAGCAACAAGGGGGGCACCGTTGGGAAACTAAAGAAAACAGAAAAATCACAGGGATTTTTGGGAAATAATTTTTTCAGCCAAAAAGTAGTCAAATAAGTGGAATAGTTTTTTTAAGCGATTAGTGGGGGGCAATCCATACATAGCTTTAAGCAGAGGTATGTTAAAACTCACGGCCGGGGGGAGTGACCCAGTGCCGGGTCAGTGAAAAAGGGGGGGCCAGGGGGCTCCCGGGCCCGACCCCCGCAACCTCAACTAGGTTTAGTCCAAATAGGTGATTTCACACACACACAAAACACACACACAACACACACACACACATTATATATATATAAAAGATATATATATATAATAAAATATATATATATAAATATTAAAATATATATTATAGGGATGTTTAAAGTATGTAAGCGAAAAAATTTGTTTGTTTTCTCAAGAGTCTTCAACAAATTTAGTTGTAAACATCCTAGGTTTTTATAATAATTAATAATTTATTTAATCTATTATTCCTTTCCCTAGATAGTGCATCAAAATTACATAATTTTTTTTCTATCTTTATTGTCATGAATATATATTAAGTTTCCCTTTGTTTTTATCCCCGGGGGCATCTCTGGGGGTAATTAATAAGATGTTATGCATAAAATTTGTGGAAAAAAAATTCAAAATTTAGTAGGGGGGAAGCTGTTTTTGGGAATCCAAATACTCACTCAAATATTAAAAAAGCATTTCATTTTTTTGGGGAGACTTCTGAGTGGGGGGGTTTAAGGTTTTTCAGGTCTAGTAGAGGAATGGTGCCATTTTCATTGGGCTATGGGTTTTTTAAAATTCACGTCAAAGTTAATATAATATATCTAAATTCCGTCCCTACCTCCTCAATACAGTTTCTAAAAAATTTATAGTAAGGGATAACGGGGAAAAGAAAGGGCGGAGGGTTTTTTTTATATATTTTTGTCATGGCTCGAGATTCGAGGCCTTGAGTCTCTGTGGGGAAAATTTTTCTCCCCAGGAGAGGGATATCCACCCCCTTCAAAACCCTTTTCAGCCCTGAGGGCCCAGCCCTCTCAGAAACAAAACAAGTACTTGTATACTTCCAAATCAATATTTTTAACCCAAACAGATGTTTAACCGCATGTACCAGTCACAGGTCATGTGACTCCTTTCAAAAAGACCATTGTTTTTAATATTTATTTTAAAGAAAAACAACTCTTACTTTAAAAAAGGGAAAAATTTAAAGGGAAAAACCTGCACCCACTTTATTAGCAAAATTAAAAAATAGTGTACATTGTTTTTATAAGCCCAGAAAACAAAAATCAAGATTTTGCATTGGGTTTTGGTGGGAAATTTGGGAAGGAAAAGGGGAAAAAAACTTAAACAGCCCTTTTTTCTTTTTTAGGGGGGGAAAAGCGAGGTGCGGCGAGGGGGCGGAGGTGCGAAAGAGGGGGGTTTTTTAGCTCAGATGACTTTTAAAAGAACAAAGAAAACTGATCGGGGCGTTTTTGTACGTGAAAATATCTCAATAGACACAGCAGATACAGAGAAGCGTGATCAGCATGTTTAGTGATAAGACTGTGAATGATAAAAAATACTTGAATGAACAATGTGTAACAACGAGTGCTGCGATCCTGACGGAGAGTAGTGCGACATTTTTTCAAGAAACGTCTGCTTCAATCAAGACATCGATACTTGAGTGAAAATATGGTCCGATACAGACACCCAGGTAGGTATAGTAATTAATGAGACTAGCTAGGTCAGCTGCCAGCAGATAGCTGGTTCATTTCTTTCTAGATGTACCATACACTCGGTTACAGGCGGTTTTTTGGCCCAACACAAGTAGTATTTTATTCCCATCAGTATTCAGTTATTTTAAATACTGACACAATACACCCTAGGGGTAATTATATTTATACAACATTTTTTTCACACAACCTTTAGGGAGTGCATACGACAGCTTCTCAAGACATCGCCTACAGGGATGGCTCTGTAGGCGAGGAACTGTCTTCAAGATAAATCCCCCTTTTTAGTCCATTATTTACTCTTTGACTTAGCTTGTAGCATTTTTCCCCAAAAACTTTCGCCTCTAAGATAATGAAAAAAAGGCAATGTTTGATATCTAGGTCGGTAGGATCTATGAGACTTGAAAAAAGTCTGCTATGTAGGCGAAAAGTTGTCTGAATAGCGTTTTTAAATCTTTATCATCAAACATTAAGAAGTTTAAATTTAAGTGAGGCGGGATATACTGGGCCGAAGAAAGAGAAATGAGTGAGAAGACGCACAGTCTCGTCAAGAATATTCAGACGTGTGTTGACTGAAAGGATCAAGAGAATAGTAGTCTATGAAAGCAGAGCTCTACCCCTCTGGCGTATTTCAGCATCGGTGACAATAACTCTGCCACCATAAAGAGGGCATACCTCTACCCTGAGGTATAATTGTGTCAGGAGTACAATGTCAGAGAGTATAATTTCTATCAAAGTACAATATCAGAGGGCATCCACAACCCCCTGCGAAGTATAAAGTATCAGAGTACAATGTCAAGGGCGTACCTCTTCCACGCTGTGGTAAAAAAGTAAAAGAGAGTACACGCCAGAGGGGATAACATATCAGAGGGGTACCACCCAAAAAAAAACA
>NC_069404.1:60349479-60391979 GCF_026875155.1 Cherax quadricarinatus
ATTCTTTAATAACTCTTCATTGAACGGGAGTTTGAATTTTAAACCCATTTTAAAATCCGGTTAAAAAAAAAAAAAGAAAAAGATTAGGAACAAAAAGAAACTTAATTCTAAGATTACTGAATTCAGAATATTTTGTTATGGTCATCTGGGGAAAACGTCCCTTGACAAAGGCAACTTTTTTATGCACAAAATCCACCCCGCTGTTGAAATATACAAGGAATTTTCTAACTTTAGTCCCCACAATAAAACTATCATATATATGATCAGTGTTGGATGGTTGGTTAGCCGTTCGACTACACAAGGGGGTCCAAAGCCGCATGCCACCTGATCATGGGTCAAGGACAATTTAATCCAGATATTCCCTACGGAAAAAAAGGGCAAATTTCACGTGATCATAAAATACCATCTTTCCACGTGAACATCCTTTTTCCCTCATCATGTACATAAAGAAATATATACACATCAAATACATACAGATTGTTATTATTTTGGAATTTTGGAAAAATTTAGTTATAAAACTTATCGGACAAAAGGGTTTTTAGAACTAGAAACTAATCCCGAAAATAGGGTTTGGTTGGGTGGGTTCGTCGGGCAACAGCACAAGGTTTTTTTCCTGATGCGGTCAGTCAAGGGAAACTCGCAGCTGGAACTTTTCGTCTTTTTGACCGAGGCCCTTTCCTCTGGCTTACCGCCCCACCCCTTTACAAATTAAAGTTATATGGTATTAAGGTTTATCCTAAAATGTTATGTAACTCCAACATAAACCATTGAGATAGACATCACACCTTTTGGGTATATATATTATATATTTTATATATATAATATATAAATAAAAATATATAATATATATATTATATATTAAATATATTTTAAAAATATATATTGGGGATACAAGGAGTTTCAGAGTGGGGGGGGGAGTGTAGATAAAGGGTTTTTACATTAACATATATGTAACAGTTTTTAGGTAAAGGCAGGGAAGCTTTTGTTTGCATTTTTGGGTTTAAGAAGCATATGATAAGTGGATAGGGAAACAATGTGGCAGATTTGAAGTAAGGGAAAAGGTTAATTTTCTAAATCGTAAAGGTTTTTATGAGGTAGTGAGGCTCAGGTTAGGGGGTGTAGAAAAGGGGGAGACTATTTCCCGGGAAAAGAAAGGGCTTAAAAAAGGGTTGTAAAGCACCAGGTTTTTTTAATATATTTATAAGGGGTTGTAAAAAATAAAAGCTAGGGTTTTGGGGGAGGGGGGGGATTAAATTAAGGGGAAATTTAAAAACAAATGGGAAGTGACACAGTTACTTTTTCTGATGATACTGTGCTTAGGGGAAAATTTTAAAAAAAAAATTTTCAAAGGTAGGGACGAATTTGGGAAGGGGGGAAAGGTAGAAAGTTGAAATGAACATAGAAAAGAGTAAGGTGAAAAGAGTATCAAATTATTTAGAAAAAGAAAAATTGGATATCAATTGGGAGGAGGAGTACGGGGAATGAAAGTTTTCGATATTTGGGGGTTGAGTGTCACGGGTGGATTTTTAAAATAGGTTAATCTAAATTGATGAAGGGAAAAAAAGGGGATGGTCATTTAGTATATGTGGAGGCAAAAAAAAAGTTATCTATGGAGGCAAAGAAGGGAAGATGAAAGAAAGTATACCAACACTCTTATAGGGTGTGAAGCTTGGGTTGTAAATGCGCAGCAAGGAGGCGGTTGGGGGCAATGGAGATGTCCTGTCTAAGAGCAATATGGGGTGAAAGTTATGCAAAAAATCGGGGTGTGGGAAAATTTGGGGAAAGTGTGGAGTAATGAAAGTATTAGTCAAGGGCTGAGAGGGGTTTTTTTAGTGGTTTGGTCATTTAGGAGAAAAGAATCAAATAGAATGACATGGAGAGCGATAAACTTAGGGGGAAGGGAAAGGGGGGGTAGGGGGTTTTCCTCGAAAAGGTTGGGGGGAGGGGGTAAAGGGTAAATATATAATAATAAATATATATATATATATATATATAAAAAATATATAATATAATAAAATATATAAATAATAATATATATATATATATAGTCGTGCCAATAGGCAGAAATTGGGGATCTTTGCTTAAATAGCAACGTTCATCTTGCCATATAGGACAAGTGAAATTGTGTATGCAATAATTTAGCCAAAATCATTCTGAACCTAACGAAAAAAAATATATTTCACTGTTTTGTTTATATTTAAAATTTTGTAAACAAATCTAAAAATATTTAGTTGGGTTTGGCTAAAATAAATTGTTCTTGTTTTAAAAAGGTTGGTAAGTTTTCTAAAATTCTTTTGGGGCAAAATTAAAAATTTTTACATCAACATTAAGAAAAAAATATATCTTTTAAAAGTATAAAGAAAATTTTGAAAGGCTTAAATTTTTAAATTTAGTTCTTGCAATTAACCATTTTACATTTAGGCCCCGGCTATATAAAATATATATATATATAAAAAATATAAAAATATATAATTTTATATAATTATATATTATAAATTATGAGCCTGAAGATGGGAAGTACAGGGCCGCACTCTGAAGGAAGGGCTGTTAATGTTGCAGTTTAAAAAAGGTAAAGCACCTTTTGGCAAGACAGTGGGGAGGAATAAGGGGGGAAAAATTTTTTTTTAAGGGGTTTTTTGGGGGGGGGGGGGAAAAAAAAAATTTTTTTTTAAAAATTTTTTTTTTGGGGGCAAAAAATTTGGAAGGGGTTTTAAAAAAAAATTTTAAAAAATTTTTTAGGGGGGAAAAAGGGGGGGGGGGGGGGTTTTTTAAAAAAGGGGGGGAAAAGGGGGGGGTTTAAAAATTTAAAAAAATTTTTTTTTTTAAAAAATTTTTAAATTTATAAAAAAAAAATTTTAAAAAAAAATTTTTTTTTTTAAATTTTTTAAAAAATTTTTTTTAATATAAAAAAAATTTTGGGGAAAAAAACCCTTTTTTAAAAAACGAAAAAAATTTTTTGGAAATTTTTTTAAAAAAAAAAAATTTCAATTTGGGAAAAAAAAAATTTTTTTTTTTAAAAAAATTTAAAAAAAAAAAAAAAAATTTTTTTTAAAAAAAAATTAAAAAAAGGGTTTTTAAAAAAAATTTTTTTTTAAAAAAAAAAAAAAAATTTTTTTTTAAAAAATTAAAAAAAAATTTTTCCAAAAATAAAAAAAAAAAAATTTAAAAAATTTTTAAAAAAATTTTAAAAATTAAAAATTTTTTTTTAAAAAATTTAAAAAAAAATTTTTTAAAAAAAAAAAAAAATTTTAAATTTAAAAAAAAAAAAGGCCCTTTTGGAAAAAGGGGGGGAAAAGGGGGGTTTTTTTTTGGGAAAACCCGGGTTTTTTAAAATTTTTTTAAAAATTTGGGGTTTTTTAAAAAATTTTTTTTTTTAAAAAATTTTTTAAAAAAAATTTAAAAAATTTTTTTTTTTTAAAAAAAAAAAAAAAAAAAAAAAAAAAAATTTTTTAAAAAAAAATTTTATATATAAATTTTAATATATAAAAAAAATTAAAAAATTTTTTTCCCCCCCCGGGGAAAAAGGGGGAAAACCCCGGGAAAAAAAAAAAAAAATTTTAAAAAAAATTTTTTTTTTTTTTTTTTTCCCCCCCAAAAAATTTTTTTTTTAAAAATTATTTTTTTTTTTTTGGGGTTTTTTTAAAAAAAAATTTAAAATTTTTTTTGGGGCCCCCAAAAAAAAAAAATTTTTTTTTTTTTTTTCCCCAAATTTTTTAAAAAAAATTCTCCCCCCCCCCCCCAAAAAAAAAGGGTTTTTAAAAAAAAGGGGCCCCCCCGGGGGGCCCTTTTTTTGGGGGCCCGGGGTTTTTTTTTTCCCCCGGGAAAAAAAAAAAATTTTAAAAAAAAAATTTGGGGGAAAAAAAAAAATTTTTTTTAAAAAAAGGGGGGGCCCCCCCAAAAACCCGGGGTTTTAAAATTTTTAAAGGAAAAATTTGGGGAAAAAAAAAAAAAACCCCGGCCCCCCAATTTGGGTTTAAGGGGGAAAAAAACCCCCCTAAATTTAAATTTGGGGGGCCCCCCTTGGGTTTTTTTTTTTTTAAAAAAAAAAACCCCTTTTTTTCCCCTTTTCCCTTGGAAAAGGAAAAATTTTTTAAAAACCCGTTTTTTTCCCCCCCCCCCCCCGGGGGGGGGGAAAAGGGGGGAAGGGGGGCAAAAAAAGGGGGGGGGAGGGGGGGGGGAAAGGGGAGGGGAAAAAGGGGAAAAAATTTCCCCATTTTTTTAAAAGGGGGGGGGGTTTTTTCCCCCAAAAAAATTTTTTTTTTAAAAAAATTTTCCAAAAAAATTTTTAAAAAAATTTTTGGGGGGGGCCCCCCCTTAAAAAAAAACCCCCAAAAAGGGGGCCCCCACCGGGGCCCCCGGGGGGCCCCGAAAAAGGGGAAGCCCCCGGGAAAAAAAAGGCCCCGGGTTTTTTTCCCAAAAAAAACCCCCTTTTTTTTTTCCCCCCTTTTAAAAAAAAAAAATTTTTCCAAAAAAATTTCCCCCCCCCCCTTTTTTTTTTAAAAAAAAAAAAAATTTTTTAAAAAAAGGGGGGGGCCCCCCCCCCCCAAAAAAAGGGGGGTTCCCCCCCTTTTTTTAAAATTTTTTTAAAATTTTTTTTAAAAAAAATTTTTTAAGCAAAAACCCCCCCCCAAAAAAAAAAAAAACCCCAAAATTTCCCCCTTTTTGGTTAAAAGGAAAAACCCCAAAAAACCCCCAAAAAAAATTTTTTAATTTTTTTTTCCCCCCCCAAAAACCCTTTGGTAAAAAAATTTTTTTTTTTTCCCCCAAAATTTTTTTTTTTTTTAAAAAAAAAATTTTTTCCCCAAAAAGAAAAAAGGTTTAAGAAAAAATTTTTTAAACCCCCCCAAAAAAAACCCCAAAAAAACAAAACCCAAAAACCCCCCCAAAAAAAAAAAAAACCCCAAAAAATTTTTAAAAAAAAAAAATTTTAAAAAAGGGAAAAAAAAAAGGGCGGGGGGGGAAATTTTTTAAAAAAAAGGGAAAAAAGGGAAAAAACCCGGGTTTTTAAAAATTTGGGGGCCCAGAAAAAAACCCCCCGGGGGAAAAAGGGGGGGGGAAAAAAAGGGGTTTTTTAAAAAAACCTTTTTTTTTTAAAAAAAACAACAAAAAAACCCCAAAAAAATAAACCCCGGGGGGTTTTTAAACCAAAATTTAAAAAATTTTTTTAAAAAAAAAAAAAAATTTTCCCTTTTTTTGGGGGGTTTTTTGGGGGAAAAAAAAAGGGGGGGGGCCCAAACGGGGAAATTTAAAGGAAAAAAAAAAAAAAAGGGGAAAAAGGGGGAAAGGGGCCCCCTTTTCCCCGGGGGTTTTCCCAAAAGGGGGGAAAAAAAAAAGGGCCCCCCCGGGGGGTTTTAAAAACCCCCGGGGGGCCCCCCCCCCCCCCAAAAAAAAAATTTTTTTTGGGGGGGGCCCCCCAAAAAAAAAGGGAAAAAATTTTAAAAAAAAAAAAATTTTGGAAAAAAATTTTCCCCCCAAAATTTTTCCGGCCCCCAAAAAGGTTTTAAAAAAAAAAATTTTCCCCATTCCCCAAAAAAAAAAAAAAAAAAAACCCCCCAAACCCCCCAATTTTTTTCCCCCCACCCCCCAAAAACCCCCCGGGGGCCCCCCCCCAAAAATTTCCAATTTTTTTTTGGGGGGTTTTTAAAGGGGGGAAAAAATTTGGGGGTTTTAAAAAAAAAAAACCCGGGAAAAAAATTTTTGGGAAAAAAAAAAAAAAAAAAACCCCCCCCCCCCTTTTTTTAAAAAAGGGGGAAAGGGGGGGGGCCCCCCCCCTTTTTGAAAAAAAAGGGGGGGGGGGGAATTTTAAAAAAAAGGGGGGGGGGTTTGGGGGGGAAAAAAAAAAACCCCGGGGGGGGGGGGGGGAAAGGGGAAAAAAAAAAAACCAAGGGGGGGCCCGGGGCCCCCTTTTTAAAAAATTTTTTTTAAAATTAAAAAAAAATTGGGGGGGGCCCCCCAAAACCAAAAAAAAAAAAGGGGGGCCCCAAAAACCCCCCCCTTTCCCCCCCAAAGGGGGGGGGAAAAAAGGGCGGGGCCCTTTTTAAAAAAAATTTTTTTTTTTCCCCCAAAATCCCCAAAAAGGGCCCCCCCTTTTTTTTCCCCTTTTGGTTTAAAATTTTTAAAAGGGGGGGGGGGAAAAAAAAAAGGGGGGGGGGGCCCTTTTTTCCCCCCCAAAACCCCCCCCCCCCAAAAAAAAAAACCCCCAAAAAAAACCCCCCAAAAAAAAATTTTCCAAAAAAAAAGGGGGCCCCAAAAAAATTTTTTTAAAAAAATTTTTGGGAAAATTTAAAAGGGGAAAAAAAAAAAAAAAAAAAAGGGCCCCAAAAAAACCAAAAAAAAAAAAAAAAAAAAAAAAAATTTTTTTTAAAAAAAAAAAAAAAAAAAAAAAAAAACCCCCGGAAAAAAAAAAACCCCCCCAAAAAAAGGGGGGGAAAAAAAAGAAAAAAAAAAAAAATTTTTTTAAAAAATTTTTTAAAAAAAAATTTTTAAAAAATTTTAAAACCCCAAAAAAAAAAAAAAAAAAAAATTAATTTCCCGGGGGAAAAAAAAAAAAAAGGTTTTAAAAAAAAGGGGGCCCCCAAAAAATTTTTTTGGGTTTTTAAAAACCAAAAAGGTTTGAAAAAAAAAGTTTTTTAAAAAATTTTAAACCCCCCCCCTTTTTTGGGGGTTTTTTTTTAAAATTTTTTTTTGGGGGGGCCGGGCCAAAACAAAATTAAATTTAAAATAAAAGGGAAAAAACCCTTAAAAAAGGGGGGGGTTTTCCCCGGGGGAAAAAAAAAAAAAACCCCCCAAAAATTAAAAAAAAAAGGGGCCCCCTTTTTTTTAAAAAAAGGGAAAATTTAAACAAAAAAGGGGGGGGCCCTTTTTTAAAAAGAAAATTTCAAGGGAAAAAAAAAAAAAAAAAGGGGGCCCCAAAGGCCTTTTAAAAAAGGGGAAAATTTTAAAAAAAAAAAAAAAGGGAAAAGGGGGGGGTTTGGGGGAAAAAACCCCCAAAAAAGGGGGTTTTTGGGAAAAAAAAAAAAAAGGGGGGTTTTTGGGGGGGGGGGGAAATTAAAGGAAAAGGGAAAAAAAAAAAAAGGGAAAAAGGGGGGAAAAAAAAAAAACCCCCAAAAAAACCCCCCAAAGGGGGAAAGGGAAGGGGGGGGGGGCCCCAAAGCCCCCCCCAAAATTTTTTAAAAAAAAAAAAAATTTCCTAAAAAAAATTTTGGGGGAAAAAAACCCCCCAAAATTTTTCCCCAAAAAAAAACCCCCCCAAAAAGGGGCCCCCAACGGTTTCCCCCAAAAAAAACCCTTTAAGGCCCCCTTTTAAAACCCCAAAAAAAAAACCAATTTGGGGGAAAACCCCTTTAAAAAGGTTTTTAAAAAAATTAAAAAAATTTTAAAAATTTTTAAAAAGGGGGAAAAAAAATTTTTTAAAAATTTAAAAAAACCCCCCAAAAAAAAAAAAAAACCCAAAAAAACCCAAAAAAACCCCCCAAAAAAAATTTGGAAAAAAAACCCCCCGGGGGAAAAACCCCAAAAAAAATTAAATTTTTAAAAAATTTTTTAAAAAAAGGAAAAGAAAAAATTTTTAAAAAAAAGGGCCGGTTTACCAAAGGTTTTTTTGGGGGGAAAAATTTTTAAGGGGGGGGGGGGGGGAAAAAAAAGGGGGGAAAAAAAAAAGGGGGGGGTTTTTCCCCCCCCAAAAACACAAAAAAAAAAAAAAAGGGGGGGGAAAAAGGGGGGCCCAAAAAAAAAAAAAAAAAAAGGGGGGGAAAAAAATTTAAAAACCCCTGGGGGGGCCCCGGGGCCCCGGGGGGGGGGTTTTTTGGGTTTTTAAGGGGGGGGAAAAAAAAAAGGGGGGCCCTTTGGTTTTGGGAAAAAAAAAAAATAAAAAGGGGCCCAAAAAGGGGGGAAAAACCCGGCCCTTCCGGCCCTTTTAAAACCCCCCCAAAAAGGGGAAAAAAGGGGGGGGGAAAAAAAAAAAAAGGGGGGGGGGTTAGGGGGGGCCCCCCAAAAAAAAAAAAAAGGGGTTTTTTAAAAAAACCCGGAAGCCCCCCCCCCCAAAAAAAAAAAAGGGGGGTTTTGGGGGAAACCAAACCCGCCCCCCTTTTTTTTTTGGGGGCCCCCTTTTAAAACCCAAAAGAAGGGGGGAAAAAACCCCCAAAAAAAGGGGAAAAGGAAAAGGTTTTTTTTAAAAAGAAAGGAAAAAAAAAAGGGGCACCCCCCCCCCCCGGGGGGGGGAAAGGGTTAAAACTTTAAAAAAAAAAGGGGGGGGGAAAAAAAGGGAAAAAAAAAAAGGGCACAAAAAAGGGTTAAATTAAAAAAAAAAATTTTTTAAAAAGGGGTTTTTTTAAAATTTTTAAAAAGGGGAAAAAAAAAAAAGGGGGGGGAAAAAAAAAAAAAAATTTTTAAAAAGGGGAAAAGGGGGGGGGGGGCCCCTTTTCCCGGGGGGGGGGGGGCCCCCCCCCCCCCAAAAAAAAGGTAAATACACAAAAAACCCAAAAAAAAAAACCCCCCCCCCCCCCCCCCAAAAAAATTGGGGGGGGGGGGAAAAAGGGGGGAAAAAAAAAAAAACCCCCATTTTTTTAAAAAAAGGGTTTTTAAAACCCAAAAAAAAAAAGGGGAAAAAAAAACGAGAGCAATAAAAAGGGGGTTGAAAACCCCCGGGGGGGGAAAAATTTGAAAAAACCCCCCAAAAAAAAGGGGGCCAAGGGGGAAAAATTTGGGGGAAACGGGGGCCCCAAATTGGGGGGGAAAGGGGGGGTAAAAATTTAAAAAAAACCCCGGGGCCCCCCCGGGGGAAAAAAAAAAGGGGGGGGGGGGCCCCCGGGGGGGGGGGTTTTTAAAAAAAGGGAACCCCAAAAAAAAAGGGGGCCCCCGGGGGGTTTTTGGGGGGAAAAAAAAAACCAAAAAAAAAAAAGGGGGGGAAAGAAAAAAAAAAAAAAAAAAAAAAAAAAAAAGGGGGAAGGGGGGGGGGGGGGCCCCGGAGAAGGGGGGGGGAAGAATTAAAAAAAATTTAAAAAAAAAAAGGGGGGGCGGGGGCCCCAAAAAAAAAAGGAAAAAAAAAACCCAAAAAAAACCCCGGGGGGGAAAAAGGGGGGGAAAAAAAAGGGGGAAAAAAAAAAAAAAAAAAAAGGGAAAAAAAAAAAAAAGGAAAAATGGGGAAAACCCCAAAGGAAAATTGAAAAAAAACCAAAAAATTTTTGGAAAAAAAAAAAAAAAAAAAATTTTTCCAAAGGGGGGAAGGGAAAAAGAAAAAAGGGGGGGAAAAAAAAAAGGGAAAAAAGGGGTTTAAAAAGGGGGGGGGGGAAAAAAGGGGGGGGGGAAAAAGGGGCCCCCCCGGCCCCCCAGGGAAAAAGGGGGGGGTTTCCAAAAGGGGGGCCCAAAAATTTAAAAAAAAAAAGGGGGGGGGGGGAAAAAAAAAAAAATTTTAAAAAAAAAAATTAAAAAAAGGGGAAGGGGGGGAAAAAAAAAAATTTAAAAAAACCAAAAAAAAAAACCCAAAACCCCCAAAAAAATTTTAAAAATAAAAAGAAAAAAAAAGGGGGGAAAAAAGGGGGGGAAAAAAAGGAACCCCCCCCCCAAAGGGGGGAAAAAGGGGGCCCCCGGGTTTTGGGAAAAAGGGGGAAAGGGGGGGGGGTTTTTTTGGGGGGGAAAAAAAACCCCAAAAAACCCCCCAAAAAATTTGGGGAAAAAAGGGGAAAAAAAAAAAAAAAGGGGGGGGGGAAAAAGGGCCGGATTTTGGGGGGAAAAGGGGGGGCCCTTTGGGGGGCCCGCGGGGGGCCCCCCTTTTTTTTTTTTTTAAAAAAAGGGGAAAAAAAAATTTTTTTTGGGGAAAAAAGGGGGTTGAAAAAAAACCCCCCCAAAAAAGGGGAAAAAAAATTTGGGGGGCCAGACCTTGTCCAGCAATTGGCTCCTGGAGTTCAATCCCCCCAAGTGCAAAGTCATGAAGATTGGGGGAAGGGCAAAGAAGGGGCCCGACGGAGTAAAAGTCCTGGGGGGCAAGACTACAAATCTCACTCAAGGAAAAAGATCTTTTGGGGGGAGTTAAAAACCCGGCCCCCATCTCCTGAAACCCCCATCAACCCCAAAAAATGCTGCAGCATATGGGCGCCCCCAGCAAAAACCCAAAAAGCATTTGCATCTTAATAAGGAATCATTCCCGGACCCGTACACGTGTCGTTAGGGCCCTATTGGGGTAGCGGGCCCAGTTTGGCACCCCCCCACCTAGCCAAGACGAAGAAACAAAAGAAAGTGCAAAGGTTTGCAACAAGACTAAAACCCAGGGGCTAAGAGTATGTCCTACGAGGAGAGGTTTAAAGGGGAAAACAAACCCGACGACACGGAGGACAGGGGGGAGATTGGGGGGGATGATAACGACATACAAAAAACGGGGAGGGGAAATTTTCAAGGTGGACAAAAAACAAGGGTGTTCCAGAGATTGGGCACAGTAACAAGGGGACACAGTTTGGGGGGGAAGACACCCAAAGAATCACAGGGGTGTTTGGAAGTATTTCCCTTTACCACAGGGGTAGTCAGTTTAAATGAAAAAGTTTTTGGGGGAAAAAATGTAGTGGAGGCAGGAAACCCCAAAATACTTTTAAACGAATTATGATAAAAACTCACGGGTCAGGAGGGGTTTAAACCCAGTAGCGATCAGTGAAGAGGCGGGGGGGCAGGGGCTCGGGGCCCCGACCCCCCCAACCTCAACCCGGGGAGTACAAAAGGGAGACACACACACACCACACACCCCACACACAAAGGAGGAATTACTGTCGTGTCAAATTAGCGCTGACACGGGAAAACTGGGTTCATTAGTTTTTTCTCTGAATTATTTTTTATCTCACTAACATTAAACTATAAGTATAAGTATAAGAACATAAGAACGAAGGAAAAACTGCAGAAAAGGGTACTGGCCCATGCGGGCAGGTCCAAAATCCCCCTACCGGCTTAAGCCAATGCAAACCCAAAACCTAATCAGGTCAGGTCACAATTTACTTTTAAAGGGGGGGAAAAAACGGCAACCGACCTGGTACCAACTTCAGGTCAACTCACACCCAAACCCCCATCCCCTCATGTATTTTCCCCCCCCCTATTTTTAAAGCTACCAACGTTTTGGCCTCTATACTGTAATCGGGGGGTTTTTTTTCCAATCATCCCCAATCTATTACCAAAAAGTACTTCCCCATATCCTTCCTGAAAAAGAATTTTTCCCCTTAAAAACCTTGTGCGAGTCCTGTTCCCAAAGGGTAAACTAATTTTTCAGCACACTATTTTCATCCCCCTTTTTTTATTCCCGTCTTCCATTTAAAACACCTCAATCATATTCCCCCCCCAATTCTACGTCTTTTAAGATTTCAGATTCGGGCCATTTTGTCTAATCCTCATAGGGGAAAATTTTTTGAAAAAAAATGGGTCAACTTTGTCATCCTCCTTTGTACATTTTTTTAAGAAATTTTTATCCATCCTTTAATCGGGGACCCAAAAAAAGTGCAGCATAATCTAAAGAGGCCCCAACCAAGGGGGGTTAGAGTTGAAGAACAAACCGGGACTCCTATTTTTTATGCTTCTTGATTAAGCCCCGGGCTATTAAACTTTTTTTGCGAAAACTTTTTGCACTGTTGGGCTTGGTTTCAGATTAAGGGAAAACCCGGGAAATCCTAAAACTTTTTTTGCAAACCCTTTAAAATTAAGATCTAATTATTTTTGTTTTTGTTTTGGCATGGTTATTGTCCTGTTTCCCAAAATTTAAAACTTTGCATTTTTTCTAATTAAAAATGCATCTGCCACCCTTTTCCGACCCCTGCATCAGTCTATTCAAATCTCCCGGAAATGCTCGAATGTCCTCGCAGGGAAAGAATTCGAAAGGGGCCCATTTTGGTTTTTCATCGGAAACTTGCCGGGGGTCGCTCCCTTTTTGGGCCCCCCATTATGTCGTTTTTGTGATTTTTGAACCGCAGGGGGGCCCAACCTGACCCCCGTGGAACACCGCTCGTTAAAGCTTCCCCCCCTCTGATTTCTCCCAAAATTTTTTCAAAACCCCCTGCTGCCTATTTGTAAACCCTGCCTCTATCCCCGGGAAAAAATTTCTCCTCCTATTCCATGTGCTTCAAAATTTTTTTCAATATTCCCCCTGAAGTGGGACCCTGTCAAAACCTCCCCGAAATCCCTAAAAAACAATACATATTCATTACCAGATTTTCCTCCTCAAATACCTTAAATGAAAAAAGTTAATAAAATTTGTAAGGCAGGAACGCCCCCCTTTTTAAAACCATGCTTTAGATTCCGGGTTTATTAATTTATGCTTTTTTAAAGGGGGCTACAAAATGGCCCGGCAAAATTTTTTATTTTCCCTAAAAATTTTTCCCCCCTAAGGAGGTTAGGGTTAATTTGGGCTATAGTTCGAAGCTAAGGACCCGTCACCTGTTTTTAAAAAAAGGGACACATTTGCCAATTTTTCCCCTTATCGGCACCATCCAGTTTGTGTGGGTATGTTGAAAAGATTAAACCAAAGGTGTGCTAAGGGTCCTTTTACCCTTCCCCTTTTGAAACCCCTTTCTTTTCAAGGGTTCCAAACGGGGGCCCCCCCGGGGGGGTTTGTAGGTTTTTAAATTTTTTTTTATTTGCCTAAGGACCATTTGCACTTGTGACCTCTAATCGGGGCCCCAGTTTATATCCCGTTCAAAATTAATTTTTCATTACTGGAATATCGCTTTTAAAAAACCCCGTGTAAAAACGGGGAGGGAAATATGTTCAAAAAACCCACACATTTCCTTATTTTACTGTCATTTAGCTGACCCGAAGGGAAATTTTGAGTGGGCCTATCTTGTCCCTGGTCTTACTTCTGTATACTTGAAAGAAAAATTTTGGGTTTTTGTCTTCGATTTCCTTTCAACTTTTAACCCCAAAATCTTTTTGCTTTTTTTAATTCCCCCTTTTTTTTTTCTCTCTTTAAAAAGGAAAATATCGATTTCTTAAATTTTTCCCCCTTTCCCCTTTTGATTTGCCCATATATGCCTCTCTTTTTAAACCAAACAATATTTTTTAAACTAGTTTTGGGGTTTAAAACCATTTTTGGGGGGTCATTTTTGTTTGATTGATTTCCCTATTTTTAACATAATTTGAATGAGGGAGTAGAACTATGCCCCGGAAAGCATCATATCGGCCCAAACCCTCACCAAACCCACCTGACCCTTAGTCAGGTTCATTTCCCCGTTCAGCCCCCAAACCCAAGTAATTTTTCAGTCCCCATGAAATCAAACCAAGCGAAAATCAGGGACGGGGGGACTTGATTGCCCTTATTAGGGGGAAATTTCCCTGATATAAAAAACTGAGTGATTTTTGATCACTTTTCCCCAAAACTCATCATTAAACCTCAAGATTATTTTTTAGGTTTTTCCCCCCTGGCAAAAAAACCAAGTCAAGGGGGTTTTTTCCCCTAGTAAGGGGTCTGTCACAAACTGTTTTAAAAACAATCCCGGATCGTATCAAGAAAGTCCCTGACTCTAAATTTTTCCCGTCAAATTTCTCCAGTCAAACTGTCAAAAGTTAAATCTTCCCAAAATTTGCACAACCCTTTTTGAAAAAAAGATTTTCCTTACGAATTTTGTCCCATAGAAGTTTACGACTCCCAAACAAGAAAATTTTTTGGGGCCCCGTAAATCACACCCAAAATTAAATTTTCTCAGCCCCGAGAAGCTGTAACCAAACGATTTCAGTGGCTGACGCTTTTTAATTTAATTCTTTTCTAAAACAACCAAATTTTAAAATTTTCCCCTGGGCATACATCGCTACCCACCCCCTTTCCTGTTGACCCTGTCAGTGGGAATAATTTATAGCCTTGAAATTTTACATTCAGAGGGCCTTTTCTCTATCTTTCAGATTTTAGCCCAATCTTGTTAAAGCAATAAACTATGTTTCCTGCCTTGCAATTTAAACCCTTTGCTTTATCTATCTTTTTTTTACACTCCGCTATTAGTATAGTAAACCTTAAGGGGGCTAGTCCCCTTTCCCGCCCTCTGCTGCCCCCTTTGTTTGCTGAACTTATCTATTGTCCCTTTTTTTATTAAATTTATGCTGAATGCCTTTTTTACATTTACTGTTTCCAACCCTTTTTTTGCAAAAACCCGCTTTTTTTTCCCCCCAAACCCATACCTTTTATCTTCCCTCAGTTTAAAATCAAGGCATTTCACCAAATTTGGGCCTTTTTCAATCGAGTCTGCAAATTTCTACCAACCCCCGCCCCAGAGAGATGTACCCCTTTCCCCTTTCTTTTTAAAACATGGGGGGCCCTAAAAGTTGGGTTCCCTTGCAATGAATGGGTTGCAAGTTCCTTTTCATTATCTGTCCCAGCCGCCCTTTACACCAAATTTCCCTAGACAACCATTCAAATTTTCCAAATCCCCCTTTTAAACAAGTTTTAAAAAAGATTGGGATCCCCCCTTAACTTAAAATTTAAAAACTATAGGGGACCGTACTTATCTAGCAGCTCTTTTCCCCCTCCCCCTTCCCAATATCATTTCCACCCAAAACTGAGAAAAAAAAAAAAATGGGGTTGTTCCCATTAAAAAGACGATAAAATTTCCCGCCCTTTTTAAATATGGTTTCCCCCCCCCCAGCTCCCAGGGAAAACACACTCTATCTCCATTTCCTTTTTCCTAATTTCAAAAAGCAGGGGCAAAAATTTTTCTTACCTGAGAGTCACCAAACCCCCAAGGGAAACGCCCTTTCCTCCATTAGCAGGGGGAAATACCCTTACCTTTATGGCCAAAGAAATACATTCATCCTGAAGAACAGAGAAAACGAAATTTTCCCACCTTCAGATTTTTTCACTCTTAACTTTCCCTTTCTCTTATCGCCTCCCTTACTTTTGAACCATCGCCCCTTGTAGGGGGGTGCGGGCTGCACCTCAAAGCTGGTAGCCCGTTGCTACCCCCCAACTACAGCCTCCTCACACGAGAGACAGACTGCACCTCCTGCTAAAAAAGCCCCAACCCCCCAACTCCCGCCCCCTCACACTCTCTCCCCGACCCATTGAGGTGGACCCTTTAGCCCTTTCCCAATCTCCTCCCGGAGAAGCAAAACCTCCTCCTTCAACTCTCCAACCTCAAATTTTTTTAAAATGCAGAAAAACAAGCCAAAGCTTTGTAACCTTTCCCCGCCCAATCCCCAAAGCAGCTCAGGGGTTTTGGGCTTTCCTGGCCTGTGCTGAGCCAGCTCCTTCACTGGAGGTGGATGGGTGGACACGTTCTATGGAAACATCCAATAAAATTTAAGTGCTTCTTTACATGCATGGAAAAAATACGCACATTTCTACTCGTTTTTGTGCCTCCTCTGGGCTCCCCCTCCCCTCATGGAATTTTGGGTCAAATGAGGGGATACAGGTGGGCAAGGGGCCCCCCATAATGAAATCCCTTTTGGTTTTTTTTTTATATAAGATGCATGACTATCTTTTGGGACTAAATCTTGTGTAGTCTTTGTGACAATCCCTTTATGTTAAAAAATCGACAAGTTTGCGGGGGCATTGGTCCCCCATTTTACGTTCAAGTTGAGGGGGCCATAGACGTGGAGCCTTCCCCTAGAACCCCTCCCATTTCAAAGTCAGAAAAATTTTTTTTGGGGAAACACCAGCACGTAGGAAAGGTTTCTTTCCCAAAAGGGCCATTTCACCCTTGGGGGTTTTAACGCCCCAAAATGTAGCTCTTTGTAATCCTTTTGACATTTTTTTTGATCAGGGTTGTAAAGGGCAAAAAAATGGCGGCGGGGCATAAAGCCTGCTCACACCAGACTTTTCACAACGTTCACTTTCCTATAATCAGAAGCTTTTTTGGGTAAGATAAAGGGACTATGAATATCAGGAGGGGGGGGGAAATTTCCAAAAAATTCCCGTTTTGCACAAATATTTATGTGCCCAAAAAAAAAAATTTCACAAAGCAACATTTTGATTCTATCATGCCAAAGAGAAACTTTCCGAAGCTACAAAGATAAGTTCTTTATGTCACCCGTAAATTTCCCACGCAAGAGAAATGTTACTCTATGCAACTTTTGTAAACCCTACAGGGGAACATCCCGGAAGCTAAATCCATTGGCCCCCAAAAAAAAAAAAAACTCCTCCATACACCCTTTTTTAATTTTTCCCCTAAGAAAAATTAGTAAATTCCTCCATGCAACATTAATAAGCCCTTTCCTTTAACATTTGTAAGTTTCTCCAAGGGAAAATTAATAAGTTCCTCCATGCAACATTAGTAAGTTCCCTTATTTCAAAAATTAAATAAAATTTTCCCCTATGGGCCCTCAGAAAATTCCCCCCATTTCAACAATTTTTAAGTTTTTTTCATGGGAACTTAGTAATTAGTAAGTTCCCATGCAAAAATTAGTTAGCTCCCACCAAACATTAGTAAGGGTTTTCCCCTTTTGCAACATTTGTAAGTTCCTCCCATGCAACATTGAAAATTCCCCATTCAACATTAAAAAAGTTTTCCTTAAAGCAAACATTAGGGAAGTTCCCCCCATCCAAAATTAGTAATTTCCCTTTTGCAACATTGTAATTCCCCCCATGCAAAAAAATAGTAAATTCCCTATGCAACATTATTTAAATTCCCCCATGGGAAAAAAAGGGAAGTTTCCCCTATGCAACAAATTTGTAAGTTTCCCCCCATACAACATTTTTAAGTTTTTCATGCAAAAATTAGTAAGTTTTTTAAGTTCCCCATGCAACATTAGTAAGCTCCTCCACCCAATTAGTAAGTTTCCCCTATGCAACCTTAGAAATTCCTCTAAAGCAACATTAGGGAAGTTTCCCCCCATTTCAAAAATTTGAAAACCCTCCACGCAACTTAGTAAGTTTCCTTATGCAAAAAATTAGTAAGTTCCCCAACGCAAATTAGTAAAATTCCTCCCTGAAAAATTTCAAGTTCCTCCATGCAAAAATTTGTAATTGTTCCATGCCAAAAAATTTCTAATTTTCCCCCATTTCAACTTACTAAGTTCCTCCATGCAACATTATTTAAATTGGGTTCCAAAGCAACTTTTTCAAACCCTGCATACCAAAATAATTCCTACTTTTTCCCCCGCAACAATTCCCCCAAAGCAAAACAGCGTTCTTACAAACCCGTAGATCTTTCCCCCTTTTTTTATGCCCCACTTTTCAAAATTTTTAAATTTGCCCGGTGTCTCTACCGTAATGAATTCTGTAGAAGGTTAAATTACTTTTTTTAATTTGGCTACAACCATGAACAAATTTTTAGATTTAAAAAAACAATTCACCCCTTCCACCCCGGGCACAACGTTAATGAGTTATTGGTGCAAAAAATTGGGTTTGTTTTGGGGCACACACACCCCACACCCAACACACACCACCCCACACAAAACACACACACACACCACACACACCCACACACCCCACACCAAAACACACACACACAAAACTTAGTTTTTTAAAATCCCTTTTTGCACCCCATAACCCCTCCTGGGGGGTAGTCAAAAATTTTTCAAAAAGGGACATAATGGGGCCAGTGACGGCCCCCAAAATTATGATAGCTGAACTAGTTTCTAAGGTAATGAACCCCCAGGGAGTCTGGTAAATAATCATGGCAAGTTACACTTGTGGTCATTACCCTTTTTATATTTTAGTATCAAAACTTTGGGGGGGCCCCGTCCCTGGACCCATAACCCTAACCCCCTGTAATCTTTTAAAAACCTTTAAATTTTATGATTGTGAAACCCCCCTTTTTCCTGGAGTTTTAAATTTCCTTTTTAAATTGTTAGTTCATTAAATTTGTTTAAATTGTTTTGGGGTTCATTACCTTTGAAAAATTTTGAGTTTTATTACCCGTAACTGCTCAGCATTTAAAAAATTTGGAGGGCCAGTCCCCCGGGCCAAATTTTGGGACCTCTTTTAACTTTTGACTACCCCCCACAGGAAAAGGGTATGGGGTGCCTAATAAACAAATTAAAAATAAAACTAAAAAGCTCTACCCGTCGAGGAAGGAAAATGATTTTTTTCGTTAAATTTTTTTAATTTTTTCCCGTCCAAGGCTTTGGGAAATCCCCGCCAGGAATTTGATGTTAGTCTTTCAGGGGCACGTCTTACTTTGGGAAAACCTAATAAACTCTTTATTTGGAAAATTTGAAATCCCAAACGCGTATTGGTTGACCTGAAAGCCAAGCGCGGGGAACCCCCGGGGATTTACCTGAAAGCCAAAGCGTATTTGGGAAATCGTTAAATTTTTTGGGAAACTTTTGGGAATATTTTTCGCCCAAGGATTAAAGAAAAAAGAAAAAAAATTTCCGGGAAATTTTCTTATAATTTTGGGATTGAAAGGGGTTATCAAAAATTCTTTTTCATCCTAAGGTTTTTGTGCATGATCTGAAAACCCCATTTTCTAATCGGCATTCCCCCCCCAAAAAAACAGCATGGCGTATCTTTGTGAAAAAAATTCGAATTTTTTTTCGTTTATTTTTTTTTTGGGGGCTATAACTTAAGAATGCCTTTTTTTTGAAAGGGGGGCAAACTTTTAATGCAGGTGAAACCTTTCTTAAGGGAAATGTAGGGTGCAAATTTGTTGATTTTAATTGAAAACGTAAAAGTATTAAATTTTTCATAACAAAAAAAAACAAAAGAGAGAGGGGGAGAGAGAGAGAGGAAAAAGAGGAGGGGAGAGGAGAAGAAGAGGGGGAGAGTAGAGGAGAGGGGGGAAGGGGGAGAGAGAGAGAGTTGCGGTGGAGGAGAGGAGGAACCAAAAAACAAAAAAATTGGAAATTTTAAGGGAAAATTTAAAATCAAATTTTTAAAAGGGGAAATACAAGAAGTTTACCATAAAAAAAAGGACTCCAAATCCGGTTAGCGGGACTTGGTTCCTTGGGGTTGGGGGTTCCCGGGGCCGGCCCCCGGGAAGAAGGGTTGTATTAAATTGCCAGTTTTTTTAAACGGGGGGGGGTAGGGGTTTGGCCCAAAAAAAGGGAAAGGCCCCGAATTTGGGGAAAAAAATGGGTTTCATCTTTTTCCCCGGGGGGGGGGGGAAAACGGCCAAGGGGTTTTCAAAAAAAAAAGTTTTTTATTCACCCTTTACCCTTATTGGGGGGAAAAAAAAGTTTTTATTTTTATTTATTTTTTTTAATATAAAAAAATAATTTCTATAAATATTTCCTTTTTAAAATTTTATTATCATTTTTAAAAATTTTAAAAAAAATAAAAATTTTATAAATTTTTAAATAATTATAATTTTTTTTGTTCAAAACCCGTTTTGGGGGGATAAAAATTTTTACTTGGGGACCGCCGTAAGGGCCGGATCACGGTAAAAACCTGGTTTGTTGGGTGGTGGTACCTTTGTAGGTTTGGTGGTGTGGGTTTTTAAGTTAGTTTTGCTATTTAAAAAAATTTAAAAATTTTTATTTTTATGTTGTTTTTTCCAAGAAAAAGGTTTGGTATTAAAAATAAAATATATAATTTTACTAAATTTTGGGGGAAAAATAAAAGAAAGAAGGGGGGTTCATGCAAATTTGGGAAAATGGTACCTTTGAGGGAAATCCCCCTAGGAAATATTCCCAATTTTAAATTTTTTCTTAAAATTTTTTTTTTTTGCTTTTTACACGAAAAAAAGGAGAACCCTCGTTTTGGGGTTAAAACCTCACTTTTCCCCCTAAAACAAAAATTTGGGAAAAGGACAAAGAAAACTTTTGGAAAAAAAAAAAAAAGAAAAAAAAATGTGTAAAAGGTTTTTTAAAAATTATTTTAAAACAAAAAATTTTTTTTTTGGGTTATAAAAAAATTGGGCGTTAAATGCTTTTTAAGGGAAAAATTTTTTTCCCAAAAAAAATTTTTTTTAAAACTTAAGAAAAAAATCTTTTAAAGGGATGGAAAATTTTAAAAACAAAATTTAAAAAGGTTTTGGGGTTAACCCCTTTTCGTTTTTTCCCAATTCGGCCCGACATAAAAAAAAAAAAAAAATAAAAAAATAAATAATAAAATTAAAAATAAATATAAAATATAAAAAATTTTTATAGGGGTAAAAAAAATAAAATATATTTAAATATATTAATTTTAAAAATTAAGAAATAATTTCCCCTTTGGGTACAAAAAATATTAAAAATAAACCCAAATTTTACAGGAAAACCCCCAGTCTTTGGGGGGGGCCCCGGGTTCCTTTAAATTTTTTGGCCTTTTTAATTTCCCCCGTATTTCCAAATTCTAAAAAAAATTTTATTTATATATAATATATATATATATATATATATATATATATATATATATATATATATATATATATATATATATATATATATATATATATTGTTATTAATCAATACCACTCGTTCGTGGGTACAATAATATAAAATACTGCACCGCCGTATGTCCTAGGATCACGGTAAAACACCTAGCTCTGTTGGGTGCGTGATTCTTGTAGGATTTGGTGGTCCTGTGGGTTAGAACGTCATGTGGATTTCGCTTATGAGGTGGGCTAAAACAACGTGGGTTCGAATCCTTGGTTAGTTGCAGTGTTGTTATTGATCAATGCCACTCGTTCTGGGTATAATAATATATATATATATATTTAATAATTTTACCTAAACTATAATATTGTATTTAGAAGACTCTCATGACAAATATGAACATCAAGCTACTATAGATAACACCTAGGAAATATACTACTAAGTTTTCTTAAATATTTTTTGCCTCTGTTGCTTTCAGCACGAAATATAGAGAACCTTCGTATGGGCCCTAAACTTCTCACTGGTCCCCATCACCAAACATAAATACAGACAAAGAGACAAACGAAAACATGCTGAAAAAAAATTAAAAAGAATTAAAAAGAAATGTGATAACAGTAGTGTAAGAATCTATGAAAGACATTTTTATATATGGTATAACAAGTAGGCGTGAGAACCGTGCTACTGAGGTGGGAGAATAGACCAAAGTGAAGGTTTTAAAACTTACGATATCGTAAAGGCTGGAAGGGTCCTGTTTAACACAAATTTACGGTGGGCTACCTCATGCCGTTATACCAAAGTATCGACCCTATGAGCGGGAGTGAAAGACAGGGAGGCAGAGGGAGAGAAGGAGGAAAGAGGAAAGAAAAGGTGGGAGGAATAATAGGAGGGACATGTAGGGAGAGGGAGGGAGTGGGAAATATAGGGAAAGGAGTGAGAGACAAAGGTATGGAGTGGGAGGGAATAGGAGAGGGAGGAAGTGAGGAAAGATCATCATTTAAATATATGCTAATAATGACATCAGAAATAATTTCCTCATTGAGCAGATATCAAAAACATATTCAGAAAGTATACAGATTTTTACATGATATCCACACGAGATGCATATGATGTCCACAGGATGTCTAAAAAATATCTGTTAGATGGCCATAAGATATTCACGTGATATCCGAAATAAATCTAAAATATATATTTACAAAATATTCACGTCACATCTACAGTATGTTTAAATGTATCTATAAGATATCCACAAAATATTCCACAAGATATCAATAATAAATTCACTAGATAACCCTTGAGAGATGAGAGCTGGAAGGCTACAAAAGGCAAAGGCGGCAGTTCGATTAGCGTAACGAATTGGACAATGAGAAGAAAACACATCTGAGCATATCGAGAAATGCGAGAAATTAAAAGTGAGACAAATGAGAAAGTGGATAAGGAATTGGAAAGGAGAAGAGTAGGAGAGTGGGGAGGAAGGGAAGGATTAGGGAAAATAGGAATGGGGAAAAAAGTACGGGGAAGACTGAGGCTGAGTCCAAGTGTCACCACAGCATCGAGGTGGGCCAGCACACCTGAATTGTTGTTATTATTCGGATTTCAGAACTGCAGTATCAGGAACTGCGACAAATGTTGATTCACAGCAAAGTCTTTCCCTCAGAGTTAACATTTTGATCCTGCTCTCCAGAAACAAGGAAATGCCTACTTCCTCTCTTGAACGTTCTCTTGTGCAGAAGATGATCTGTTGTACCTCTACTGCCATCATGACTTCGAAATGTGTACTAACTGAATTCTTCATGAGAGTTTACAGGATCCCTAGCTCGGTCTTCCTTGATGAAGAGTGCTCATATGTCCACCGTGTATTCGAACGTCTTCACTTGGTTCTCACTATATCAATGATTGCAGGAGGAAAGCAATTCTCATCTCTTAAGCAACATATGGGAATCTTTATTGAAGAAATGTTTCGCCAGACAGTGGCTTCATCAGTCCGACTCAAGGCCTAGGGATTAATTACCTCATACTCCTATTCTTCACCATTCTCCTTTGTATGAACTGATGAAGCCACTGTGTGGCGAAGTGGTTCTTCAGTAAAGATTCCCATATGTTGCTTAAGTGTCTCAATTTTCAACTTGTCGGTTTAAAAATCATTTATCACATAACGCATCACGTTTCTCGTGCCATGGCAAGAAAGACGAGCGTGTTTAGTGCTCTTTCATTATAATAAAAAATCTTGTTAGGAAGAAGGTTACTACCACACTAATAGATTCAGTTACAAGGGGTTTATCTCACCCCCTGTTTTTGGCTGTGTTAAGATATAAATGGAAAAGCATCAGTAAGTTTGGAACATCACCTTAAAGAGCATAAATGAGCCAGTAGCAGGAACGATACGACTAATGCATGTATAATTCACCATACTTCACATGATTATCTTATAAAGTGGGAAGAAACAAGTCTTTTAATTTAAGAAGTCAGTTTGCGGAAAAGTCGTCGCCTTGAATTCGTATTGGTCTGCGCCTCTAACGCTACATTTCAAAAATTCTGCCTTTTAGAATGAGTGAATGAATACTCGGTGCATATATATGAACACTTATCTTCGAGGAAGACTGTGCTGGCGATCCTATAAGCTCTCAAGAGAAACCCAATTATGACTCCTCTCATGGTTCCAGTGTCGTGGAGAGAGTAATACTGCAGCAGATTTCCTTCCGTATTTGATATGTGAAAACCTTTGAAAGCCCGAGAATTGTCGGGCTTTCAAGGGTTGCACAATAGAACGTCTACTAAAGGGAGTTCTCCGTCTATTTCTACTTCAAAGGTGAACTTAATGAACGGTTCTACGTTCATGAAGATTCGAATTCGGCAGTGATCGCCGTTTCTGACACCGTAGTCCAGAAATCCTATAGTTTAAACTTTTCTCGTGTGTGCACTGTTATTATTTACACGTTTACTATTTCTCTCCCATTAGTGTATTCTAGATTTTAAGTTTTAATAAGTTAGTTTAGGATGGGTTAAGTCGGTTTAGGTGGTTAGTTAAATCAATAGAAACGTGCAATGAAATAAATTAGTAAATTAGACAAAATAAGCCGCAATACGTCTAGCAACACAGTTGCTGGGAATTAAAGGAAATGTTCAGATTTGAACGTTTATCTTTTGTCTAACACCTAAATTTGTCCTTATTACTCGTTGACAAAGGGAGAACTCACACCAGTTTTAACAATTTGAAAAGGAATTTATTAGAGCACTTGGATCGCCACAAAGGGTTCTAAGAAAACGTCAAATTGAACCCCTAGTGTAGTTGCCACTATGTGTAATTTCCGTGACGAATTACATATATACATGATTCATTACACATGTTTCATAAGGGACAAATTAATGCAGAATTTATAATTGAGCTTGTTAAAGTATTAATGAAGCCTTTAATTGCGACGTCCTGCATGATAAAATCTGTCTCAGTCACTGTTTGTCTGTCTGTCTGTCTGTCTGTCTGTCTGTCTGTCTGTCCTCTCTCTCTCTCTCTCTCTCTCTCTCTCTCTCTCTCTCTCTCTCTCTCTCCTTCTCCCCCTCTCTATGACTCTAACCAGATTGAATGGTTGAATTATGTTTTTTTTTCTGAACACTAATGACATTTAAGTAAATGTCTACTACACTGGCCCTATCACTAAAGTAAAGCAAAGTAATCATACATAACTCATAGACAATTATACACAACTCATTCGCGTGTAACAATACATAAATCACAGACGAGGAGTTAAGATACAACTCATGGACCAGTAATAATACAAGATTGTCTATAGAAAATCAGATCAATGAAAGGTCGAGAAATGTTTATGTTACGCTTGTAAATTAAAGAAGACTTTCAGGTATAGAAGAGATAAATGAACTGTTCACAAACTATGACTGGTCAAAATTGTTATATAAATCAGTGTTGTGGTTTCCGTACCTGAACGAAAGCATCTGAGACCGCATTAGAAATCATTTGTGTTTTCGTTTGCGTTCAAACACTCTGTCATTATTTTTTTTTTTTGAACGATACCTTGAACGCAATAATCATCTGTTTGCATATACAATAATTTCATTTAACAATGTTATATTATTGCTAAAGAGTAAAAGGTTACAATACAATGACTGGAACAATACACAAATTACCCTCACATAGGAAACTGTAACTTATGTGAGGTGTTGTTTGTGTAATCACAAACGATGAGATCGGTAGTAGTGTAACTCAACAATTAACTGATAAAAAGGAAGAAAACCTTGAAATCCAAAATCGACCACTATATAAAAGCCTACTTTTGTTTATGTTAAAATTCGAAGTAATGACATGAAAAACATATAAGTTATGTACCAAAATATTCAGGAGAACAACATTTTATGGCTCTTAAAGCAAATAATTAATAATGAAGACGCAATAATAATGGAATTTGTTCCAGTGAGAATGCAAATATCAAATCACTAATTTAATAGCCTCGCTAACTTGATTATGAACGGTTTCCTAATTCACAGCTTCTTTTACCTCAACCAAGAGAAGAGAATATGTTGGACCATGTCCTTAAGTATGTTATCTTATCTTCGAGCTCTGAAACTGATAAATTAGACACATATGCAACTCTTGGGTAACTATTAAGGAAACGTTTCGCGCCACAGTGGCTTCATTAGTCCATACACAGGAGAAACTTGAAGAACAGGAGGAGAATGAGGTAATCAGTCCCTCAACCTTGAGTCGATGTGGTCAGTCCATTAATCTATTCAAGAATGATGGACTGACGACATCGACTCAAGGTTGAGGGACTGATTACCTCATTCTCCTCCTGTTCTTCAAGTTTCTCCTGTGTATGGACTGATGAAGCCACTGTGTGGCGAAACGTTTCCTTAATAAAGTTACCCAAGAGTTGCACATGTGTCTAATTTATCAACATGTCGGTTCTGTGAACCATTCATCTACAACGAGCTCTGAAACTGTTGAAACATTTGCGAGAGCATTTCTGTGATATGGTTCTCTGCTGAAGGAGCATTAATATTACTAATATTTAAAGTTCTTTAAAGTAAATACACATTTGTTGCTTCAAGTTTCAAGTCATAACAAATATACAAAACGATTCTCCTACACATTGACGTAACTAACTGATATCCGCGACTTTAGTAGTTATAATCATGATGATATTTTTTGTAGGTTTTAGCAATTTTCCAGTCATGTGGATATATAATTAGTCTTAGTTGAAGAGGGGTTCGACCCCTGTGGAGTCCTAGAGTGAATTGTTCCATAATTGTTTTTTCATTGATTTTTGTAACCATTCCTGAGTTTGGGAGTATAAATGTCATATTAACTGCATAGAAGAACCCTTATTCCGAGGCTTCCTGAAACAAATGCGTGATAACTACGTTCCTCATTGGGCCAAACACTGAATAGATGAATCGGAATTCTGAATTAACGGGTTATGTATTTGTCAGACAATTAATTGAAATATTCTCCGCTGAACTTGGTTCGGTTAACCTTATCGCATCAGTGAAACGTAAATTAATAGAACATTGTTAGGAACTAGAGAGACTGTAGAAATTACATAAACAGTATTTAGAATGCTGGTGAAACCTTGAGATCACCTACATCGATTTTGTCAGGCATGCCTCCCAAAAATTAGTTCCTTTACATCATAAGAAAGGAGGAACACTGCAGCAGGTCTACTGGCCCTAGGCAAGTCCGTATCAAATCCAAACCCACTAACAAAATATAACTCATTGTCCAACACGTTTTCAATCCTACCCAAGTACAGGGTCACTAATACCAGGGATAAATGTATGCCTCTGATATATTACATTATTTATATAGTGGTCATAATGTTCGATGATCTACATATTTAATTGGCATGCATCAATTACGCAATTATGTTGCTGCAAATAAATTAAAACAGTGATGAATTCCCAGTTCAATTAACATGTTTTGTAAAATATATATATATTACCAATATTTTATATAATAAATCTTTCCTTCGAAAAAACTCAAATATTAAATTAAAAAAAAATAAAAAAAACGTATATGGCCCAAAAGTTTACACCTGCGGGTGTGACACCAACTTTAAAACGTTAATAAAAAATCACTAAAGTTACAACCGGTTGTAAGTCGGTGATATTACAAGGCCGTAACACAGGCCAAAATTTATATCAATGTTAAGGTTTCCTAACCTGCACTTTAGAGTCTGTTTTTGTCAGCATCTTGTCGTTGGTGTTCGTATGCCAGTTTTGTCACTGTCTTCATTCTGAGAGAAAAAGTATATGAGAGAGAATCTAAACCCTCCCGAAAATGATCTGATTTGACGGGTTTTCGGTGTGAAGGTTATCAAGTTAGAAAAATGTCTGATTTAAGGGGTAATATCACAATTACAAAATTAATAATAATAATATTAATAATAATATTATTATTATAATTATTGTATTATTACTATTATTACATTATTATTATTATTATTATTATTATTATTATTATTATTATTATTATTATTATTATTATTATTGTTATTATTATTATTATTTTAGTGTACCTTTCTCATAATTTCTAAAATTGTTTTTAATAAGTTTTCCAATATGCCTTCAATTTCCGTCTGACTTCTTCTTTGCTCGATCGTCTCTCCATTTTCTATATCTCGTCTTTTCTCTTTGCTCCTACACCATCTTCGTCCTTCCCACTTCATTTTATTTTTACACAGGGTTTTGACAAGGTTAGGGTTATTAGAATCCCTGGCTTTATTGACAAGCTATTTACAGGTTAGGAAATCCTAACCTTTATTTGACAAGCTCAAGAGTTATTGTTACCTACATCAGCTCATTCTCTCTTCTCTCTCCTTCTCTCTCTCTCTTCTCTCTCTCTCTCTCTCTCTTCTCTCTCTCTCTCTCTCTCTCCTCTCTCTCTTCTCTCTCTCTCTCTCTTCTCTCTCTCTTTCATTCTGATTTATCTTTCATCACTCCCCTCTCTTTTTCTCTTTTATTCCCTCTCTCCGGCCCTCACATTAATTCTTCCTCTCTTCCCCCTCTCTCTAACCCCTTTTACTTTTTGAATACTGGAGTAACATTGGTGCTTGGTCCCAATCACTTGGTCTCTTGAGTGCTCTTCTGACTGTTAATCAGTGCTGATAAAAAAAAAAAAAAACGAACCTTATAGGTCATCCAGATGTGTGGTTACTATGATCTTGCATTGAGACTGTCTCTATTGAGGACACAGTTAACCTCCAGATAAATATAAACACAAGTTTTTCAGTGAGAAACAGAAAACAAATATATTCACTGAAGATAAATCCAACTATCATTATGGTAAACTGGAAGGAGATAATAACTAGAACTAGTATACTACAAACTCTGATCATACAACAGAGCGGAAAAATAATGTGAAGGACCTGGGAGTGGTAATATCTGAGGATCTTATTTTCAAGTATCACAATAGTCTGCCACGCCGATCACATTACGGAAGGAATGAAAATTGATAGGATGGATAATGAGAACATTCAAAACAAGAGATGCCAAGCCAGTGATGATCCTTTTTAAATCACTTGTTTTCTCTAGGCTGGAATATTGCTGTACATTAACCACTGGGAACGCTTGGAAGCACTTGACTTGTACTCGCTGGAACGCAGGCGAGAGAGATATATCATAAGCTACACCTGGAAAATCCTAGAAGGAATGGTCCCGAATCTGCACACAGAAATCACTTCCTACGAAAGTAAAAGACTGGACAGGCGGTGCAAAATACCCCCAATAAAAAGAAGGGGCGCCATTGGTACACTAAGAGAAAACACCATAAGTGTCCGGGGCCCAAGACTGTTCAACAACCTTCCATGCATAAGCCTCCCATGGGTAAAGGGAATTACCAATAGCCCCCTGGTCGGTGTCGGATCAGCCGGGCTGTGGTTCGTACGTTGGACTACGTGCGGCCAGCAGTAACAGCCTGGTTGATCAGCCCTGTTCCACCGGAAGACCTGGTCGTGAACCTGGCCGCAGGGGTGTTGATCCCCGGAATACTCTCCAGGTAGGTAGACATAAATGAAAAGAATATATCTTTAAACGTATAAGAGAAAACTTTAGAAAGGACTTAATTTTAAATGAGTTCTTGCTAATTTAACAATTTTACCTATTCGGTACGACAGATACATCATCAATGAAGGGGATGAAGGACTTCTGTTGCCAATGCATAAACAGTTAATTCTTCTCACAGAATTTGCATCTCTCAAGGATTTCGTTAAATATTTTTTAATCTATCTTTTCTTTCAAAAATTTAGTAAGATATGGAAAGTTTGTCTTTGACTATCTTCTAAATATATTAATAACGAGTACAGAACTATCCAATTTTTCTTTCAATGATATTAAGAAAACACTCCCCTTCTTCATAATAAATATAGTGGTAGTTATTGACCACTAACGAGCAATACTCAGGACCTCTTTTTGAAACTCAAAGGAGAGAAAACATTTTACTTCATTTAATATTAACACAAAAAACTGCATAATCTTTTAAGGATCGTAATGACAGGATTGATAACCCCACCCGCGGGTTCTAGCCCCACCCGTGACTTCTAACCTCACCCGTGGGTTCTAACCCCACCCGTGGGTTCTAACCCCACCCGTGGGTTCTAACCCCACCCGTGGGTTCTAACCCCACCCGTGGGTTCTAACCCCACCCGTGGTATGATTTGGATCATTCCCACTCTTTGTGCATTTTTCATCATATTGTTGGCTGTTAGCTAGAAGCAGCTCTGAGAGCATATGGTCATTGTGTATTAGGATGGATTTACTCAAGATACAACAATAAAACATCTGTACCATCTGACATAGATGATGAGTCCTCCTTGTGAGAAATGAGTGAATCAGTCCGTTCGCTTATTAATATATTTGTTTTAGAAATTAATACAATATATTTTTTAAACCTTTCAAGAATAACACTAATTTTCGTGATCCATCTTGTATGAACAATGATATATTTAGAATTTTTTTTTAGCTATGTGTTACTAATGTGATAAAAAAAACATTTAAAATATATTAAATACCACTTTTTTTTTTTTTGAAAACCACCATTTATATTACTTAGACACATAGTAAAGCAAGGACACGCTGAGAAAATATATTTGGATAACTTTTCAAGGAGCGAGAAGTTATCTCAATTATTTGCTGTGTCTATTATGTTCAAAAAGCAACTTGTAATAAAGTGTGTATTCACCTATTTGTACTCACTATTTTGTGGTTGCAGGGGGTTCGGAGTCCTAGCTCCTGGCCCAGCTCTTCACCGGTTGCTACTAGGCCCTCTCTCTCCCCGCTCCATGAGCTTTATCAAACCTCGTCTTAAAACTGTGTATGGTTCCTGCCTCCACTACGTCATTTTCTAGGCTATTCCACTGCCTTACAACTCTACGACTGAAGAAATACTTCCTACTATCTCTCTGACTCATTTGTGTCTTCAATTCCAATTGTGGCTCTTGTTTCTGTGTCCCACTCCTGGAAAATCCTGTCTTTGTCCACCTTGTCTAATTCCACGCAGTATTTTATATGTCGTTATATGTCTCCCCCTGGACCTCCTGGTTCCCTCCAGTGTGGTCAGCCGATTTTCCCTTAATCTTTCCTCATATGGGACATTCCCCTTAGCTCTGGAAACTACCTTGTCGCAAACCTTTGTACTATTCTCTTGTTTCTTGACGTGCTTTATCAAGTGCGGGTTCCAAACAGGTGCTTGCCTACTCCAGTAGGGGCTGACATCCGGTGACTGTGTCTTGAATGATTCCATACTAAGGTATCGGAATGCTGTTCTCAGGTTTGCAGGCGCCAATATGCTGCAGCAGTTATCTGATAACTGATGTTGTTGACTTCCGGGGACATGCTCGGTGTTATACTCACCCCAGATCTTTCTCTCCTTCGAGTGAGGTTTGCAGTCTTTTGGCCACCTAGCCTATACTCTGTCTGTGGTCCTTCTGCTGCCCATACCCCATCTTCATGATCTTTGCATTTGGCAGATTAAATTCGAGAAGCCCTTTGCTGGACCAGGTGTCCAGTCTGTCCAGGTCTTTGAAGTCCTGCCTGTTCCTCATCAGATTTAATTCTCTAATTAACTTTCACATCATCATTGCAAAAGGGACACTTCTGAGGTCTACCTTCCGTCATGTCGTTCACATATACCAAAAATAGCATGGTCCTAGGACCGACCTGTGGGACACGCCCTCATCATAGGTGCCCACTGTGTCATCATTAGTACCATGGAC
This sequence comes from Cherax quadricarinatus, assembly GCF_026875155.1. Taxonomy (NCBI): domain Eukaryota; kingdom Metazoa; phylum Arthropoda; class Malacostraca; order Decapoda; family Parastacidae; genus Cherax; species Cherax quadricarinatus. Next base: position 60,379,887 of record NC_069404.1, read on the forward strand.
TCGTTGTTGCCTCCTGTCAGGTATTCTCTGATCCATTGCAAGGGCCCTTCTGTTATTGCGCCTGATGCTCTAGCTTCTGCACTAATCTCTTGTGGGTACTGTGTCAAAGGCCTTCTTCAGTCCAAGAAGGTGCAATCAAACCCACCCCTCTCTCTTTGTATTACTTCTGTTATTTTATCATAAAAACTCAGAAGGTTTGTGACACAGGATTTGCCTTCCGTGAATCCGTGCTGGTTGGCATTTATTCTCCTGTTCCGTTCCCCAGGTGCTCCACCACTCTCCCTACCCTGATAATCTTCTCCATAAATTTTGCATACTATTCACGTCAATTGACACAGGTCTATAGTTTAGTGCCTCTTTTCTGTCTCCTTTTTTAAAAATGGTAGTTGCCCAGTTTCCAGGGATGTGTTGAAGATTGTGGTAAGTGGCACGCAAACATATCTGCTCCCCTCTAGGACCCCACGGGAGATGTTGTCTGGTCCATGCCTTGAGGTATCGATGTCCCTTAGCAGTTTTCTTCACTCCTCCTCATCTGTATGTATGTCGTCCAACACTTGTTGGTGTATTCCTTGTGGTGTCCCCATCTGGTCTGTCCCCCCAGAGTCCTTCCTGTCTTCTACTGTAATCTCTTAAATCTCTTGTTTAGCTCCTCACATTTACCTCTTGATCGTTTCTTTGAGTTCTCCACCTTCTTTCCTCAGCCTTATCACCTTGTCTTGACTGTTGTCTCCTCCTAATGTGGCTATACAGCAGTTTCGGGTAGATTTGATTTTGTGCTATGTCGCTTTCATACTGTCGCTGGGCCTCCCTCCTTATATCTGTTTTGCATACTCGTTTCTGGTTCTTCTACTAATCTCCTTGATTTTCCTGGGTCCTATGCCTCTGTAACCTTTTCCATTCTCTGTTGCACTTAGTTTTTGCCTCCCTACACCTTCGGGTAAAACCAAGGACTCGTTTTGGTTCTTCCTTAATTTTTTATAAATTTTTTTTTTTTTTTTCCGTTTTTTTTATTTTCCCCCCTTTGGGGGGAACAAAACTTTCCTCTTGGGCCCTCTTGCACTTTGTTGCCAACATATTCCATTCATCTCGTTTATGATTTTCCTACATTTCTCTGTCCCACTGAACTCCTGCAAGGAGTTTCTCATACCTGTGTAGTCCCACCTTTTATAGTTTGGCTTTCCCCTTCAGTTTCCTGTTACCTTCTCCACGTGTAAACTCTTATATATAGTTCAAAATCAGAAACACATGATCGCTAGCTCCAGGGGCCTCTCATAAAGTGGATTGTCCTCAATGTCTGAACTGCTCAGGCGTGAAAACACAAGATCCAGTGTCTTGCTGGCTCATACCTCCCTCTCTCTCTGGTTGTGTCCTGACATGTTGGATGCATGAGGTTTTCAAGTACCACATCCATCATCTTGGCTCTCCATGTTTCGGGACCCATGTGGCTCCAGGTTTTCCCAGCGATCTCCCTGTGGTTGAAATCGCCCTTTACCAGTAATTTTGCTCTGCTCGAGATGGGCTCTTTCTTGCACCTTCAGCGTGTGTCCACCATCACCCTGTTTGGTTTCTCATACTCCTCTCTGGCCTCCTGCAGTTTCTGTGGTGGGTTAATACATCACTCCAATGACTACTTTATGATTTCCGGACTGAATTGTACCTACCATGTTAGTCTCTTTCCTCCAATCATGTCCATGCCTTCCATTTCCTCAAATCCCATCGGTGTTTTATGAGGTGCAACCCCTTTTCCCCTTACTCCTTCTATCTTTCCTCAGGGATCTGTATCCTGTTGGAAGATTGAGTCTGTTAATTTCGTTCTCAGGGTTTTGGTTTCTGTGATGCTATAGATGTCTGGGATTTTAACTGATTCTTTCCAGTCCACTCCTCATGTTTATTAATTATTTCCATCGCAGTTTGTGTACCAAACCTTTAGTTTCTTTTCTATCATTGTGGTCATGCCAAGAACATTGGGGTGGGGGGGAAGCGAGAGCCTTGGGTGGGGGCCTATATGGGGCGGGACTGTGGTGTAGGTGGGGTTTGTGTTGATGGGATGGGTCAGAATGCCCATAAGGGGACAGCTGTTGGGGTGAGGAGGATTTGTGATATGGGGATGGTTGGCAGAGGGGAACAGTGGTGGGTTTGGTTGCAGTAGATAGTTGCTCTGTTTGCATTGGAATGTCGCGGGGTGGAGTCTTTTGGTGGGAGATTCTGTGGGTGGTGTTTGCCCTTCCTCCTGTTTCTGGGTCCTGCTCATTTTCATGCTTTCTCGTTCCTCTTGCGTTCTCTGTACCTCTCTTTCAGTGTTTAGTTCCTTTCTTCTTGTGTTCTGTCGCGGTCGAGGTATACTCTCTGGTACCCCCTTTGTCCCTCAGTCTTGGCTTTCTCTTGCGAATACCTGGTTTCGAACTGATTCTTCCTTGAAAGTTACTCTGACAGGCTGTATCCTTCACTCGCAAACCACCCAATTCTCTGAAAATTTGTCACTGGGTCAATTGCCCTCCCTATTGTTTTCATGATGCCTTCAATCATTTTTTTCTCTCCTGTTTTTATTTCTTCAAAGTTGGCCCCTTTGCTTTCTTTGGAGCCCGTAACAAAAACTGACTCGCCCTTTCTCCTCCCACTGAGTCTCCATCTGCGTCCTCTGAGGCATTTTATTATCCTTCCATTTGGACATGTTCTTGCCTTCAGTCCCCTGTCATATCTTGAAACTTCTATTCTCAGTGGACTGTCTTTCTGACCAGCTGTCCTTGCTACTGCAGTTGCTGTTAGAATCTCTGCATATGCATACCTTCATTGTCTTCCTCGGACCTGTCGTTTGATCTTAGTGTGATCGTCGTCTTTTCCCTGGCCCCACGTGGGTCTGATAAGGGCCTTCATGTTCGGGCATTCTCCGTTGTTGCTTACCATTCCCCTGTTGCGCTGAATTTGAATTTCCTGATGTCACACCTGAATTGTCATTTGTCTCTCTAATCTGTTTCAGGCTTTGCAGTTTCTCTTCTAAGCACTGTATCCTAGCTTCTGCTGCTAAGACTGTACTTCCCACTTCCTGCACTCTTCAGCTATCCGCTCCTCCATTTTCTACCATGCTCTACTATCTTCCTTCCCCACTCTTCCTCCCTTTTTGGGAGCTCTAAGCTCCAGTTTTCCTCCCTGGTTCGTCCACCAGATCTTGGGTTTCTCTCTAAGGCCACCATTTTTTTTTTTTTTTTTTTTTTTCCTTTTTATTACCACAGACAGGAAGGCTAGAAGGAGGGAGAGGGTGTGTGGGGGAGAGAGAGAGAGGGTAGAAAGAGGGAGGAGAGGAGAGAGGAAAGGGTAGAAAAGAGGGAGAGAGAGGATGAGGAGTATGGGGGTGAGGGAAAGACCAAGGGGAGGGAGAGAAATGTGAGGGGGGGGGGAGAGAAGGGTAGAGAGAGGAGAAAGAGAGGGAGAGGGAGAGGGAGAGAGAAGATGAGAGAGAGGAGGAGAAAGGATGGGAAGAAGGCTAGAGACGAGAGAAAGCAAGGGAGGGGGAAAAAGGTAAGAAGGTCTGTGGGGGAGGCAGTCAAAATTCCAGGATCAGCTGGTTGTGTTACTCACTAGTTGTGGTTTCGGGGTCGGAGACCCTGCTCCTGGCCCGAGTGTGTATGTGTGTGCGCGCGGGTGTGTGTGTGTGAGCACGTCAGTTGTTTATATGTCCAGAAATACAATTCACTTCTGTGTATCGTAATACTAATGAGATACCACTAACACTGAGAGTAGTTCTAATTATAATACTAAGCGTGTGTTAACAAGTCATTCTTTCACCCAGTTATGACTACCGTTTACTACATGTGTAGAGGAGGGGACGAGGGTGGGGGGGGGGAGAGAGAGAAAAGGGTAGATAGAGGGAGAGAAGAGGGAGAGAAAGGGTAGAAGAGGGGAGAAGAGAGGAGAGAGTATGGGTGTGAGGGATAAGACCAGGGGGAGAGGAGAGAGAAAGGTGAGGGGAGAGAGAAAGGGGTGAGAGAGGGAGAAAGAGCGGGAGGGAGGAGAGAAAGAGAGAGAGAGGGAGAAGGAGGGAAAGAGGGTATTGAGAGGGGAGAAAAAAACGCGAGGAGGGAAAAGGTAAGAGGTTCTGTGGGGGGGAGGCGGTCAATTCAAGGATCAGCTGTTGTGTGTACTCACCTAGGTGTGGTTTCAGGGGTCGAGACCATCTCCTGGCCCCGAGTGTGTATGACTGTGTGCGCGTGTGTGTGTGTGTGGTGTGTCGTCGAGCCACGTCCAGTTGTTTATATGTCCCAGAAAATGTGTACAAACTTCACTTCTGTGTATCCGTTTATACTAATGAGATACCATAACATGAAAGTAGTTTTAATAATTATTATACTAGCGTGTGTTAACAAAGTCATTCTTTCACCTAGTTATGTACTACCTTTTACTACATGTGTACCAGTAAATTGCTTCTCAGATTGTACTGTCTTTGTGTATAGGACCATTATCTACTCGAAACTAGTTGTAGGGCTGTAGTCCCATTAGCCACGACTTAATCTCCTGCTTAATCCTTACTCCTTACAAAGTTTATCTTCCTACTTATGCTAAGTGTTGTGTGTATGATAATCGCTCTGGAGCAGGGTTTAGATATCGATTTACCAGTGACCGCTGGGCGGCTTCTATCACTAAGACTCCCCGCCAACCACAAACAGGTGAATTTGTACGTACTGGTAGGGAGGGGGCCGTCCATCCGATTGCCTGATGTTAGATGCTCGCTGTACGATGCTTGCTGTACGATGACTCGTGCACCTCGCCCTTCGCCGTGGCTTCTTCGCTATTTTATCTGTTGCCCTTTTGGTCTCATTTACCACACTATCACTTGTATTACTGCTACTTTTATTAATTTACACTTCACTTTGGGTAAGTACACTACATGTTTGTGATGACACCCAGCCTGTTATGGCGGCGCTTACTCCCTCAGGCCTATGCTGCCACCACCTACTCTGCTTTTTATATTTATGTCATATGTATGTATTATTATATATCCCCCTTTTTGGCTAGCTTGTTCACTCTGTGTGCTACATCACATTTTGTCGTTTAGCCACCCTCTCTTAATTTCTATTTGAGTCTTTTCTCTTTAGTCACTCGATTTTTTACTTTGTTATGTGTAACAATGTGGCAACAGGTGCCAACTAGGCCTCAATGATGGCGCTTTGAAATTTTGTTGTAATAATTTCAGGCTTTCTCTAGCCTTCACTTTATTTATGTTTGTAATATACGGTTATCACTTTATGCCTCTTTAATTCTATTTGGGTCTTTTCTCTTTAGTCACTCGATTTGTAATTTGTATATGTGTAACAATGTTGGTCAACAGGTGCCAAATAGGCCTAACGACTGGCGCTTTTGAAATTTTGTTGTGTTATAATTTCAGGTTTCTCTCGCCTTCACTTATTCATGTTTGCTAATCACTGGGTTATCACTTGTAGGGTTGTTCACTGGACGTTATCATAACACTGGTTGCTTCTAGCTGCTAAAACACGCCCTAAAAGCACTAAGATTCTCGGGAGGCCCTGGCGCTTGTGACCACATACTACACTGTGTGTGTGTGTGTATGTGTGTGTGTGTGTGTGTGTGTGTGTGTGTGTGTGTGTGCTTGTGTGTGTGTGTGGTGTGTGGTGCGTGTGTGTTGTGTGTGTGTGCGGTGTGATGTGTGTTGTGTGTGTGTGTGGTGTGTTGTGTGCGTGTGGCGTGTGTGTGTTGTGTGTGTGTGTGGTGTGTTGGTGTGTGTTGGTGCGTGTGCGTGTGTGTGTGTGTGTGTGGTGTGTGGTGTGTGTGTGTGTTTGTTACCTTTTTGTAATAGGCAATGTCGATTAGGACACTAGGGCCTGTTGTATTGTGTGTGTGTGTGTTTGTGTGTGTTGTGTGTGTGTGTGTGTTTGTGTGTGTGTTGTGTGTGGGTGTGGATGTGTTGTGTGAGTGTACTCATCTATTGTACTCACCTATTTGTGGTTGTAGGGGTCGAGAGTCAGCTCCTGGTCCCACCTCTTCACTGATCGCTACTAGGTCCTCTCTCTGCTTCCTGAGCTTTGTCATACCTCGTCTTAAAGCTATGTATGGTTCCTGCCTCCACCACATCACTTGCTAGGCTATTCCACTTCCTGACGACTCTGTGACCGAAGAAGTACTTCCTAACATCCCTATGACTCGTCTGAGTCTTCAGCTTCCAATTGTGACCCCTTGTTTCTGTGTTCCCTCTCTGGAACATCCTGTCTCTGTCCACCTTGTGTGTGTTGGTGTGTTTGTGTGTGTGTGTGTGTGTGTGTTTATTTGTTTGTTTTATATTACATGAGGCAGCCACCTAAAGACTAGAGAAACACAGCTGAAGGTCACAGGTAGAGTCAGGTATCTAGTGATTGGTAAAACAGCTGGATCACAGCGCCAGGAAAATACTCTTCACCTCCATCACTCTGGGAAATCTCTGAAGCAGATTTTTCCTGTTGAAAGCTACTGATAAAAGTACTGAAAACAGCTATTTAACGTATCTGAACTACTGACATCGTTACAAATAGTAAAACTCGATGCAGATAGCACTATTCAACAGTCTCGAGAAGGGTTAGGTTATTTTTGAAGTATAATCCATGGAATAAAATAAAGTGGTAATGTAGGACCTGCATTTATCACATGAAGGTGGTACGTAAGTTAGAGATTACTCCGGAGTGTCGGTCTCACTCTCAGGGAAGCAACACAGGTCAGTGCCGTCGAAACCACTTAATAAAAGTTGGTTTTTGCTTTGATATTTACAAAATAATCCGGTTATTTAAGTTTTTGTTGCCTCTGTTCCTGCTGTTGACAGTCAGATATGGAAAATTAAAATAAACAATTTACTGAACTCACATACACACACACACTTGCATATATATATATATATATATATATTATATATATATATATAATATATATATATATATATATATATATAATATATATATATATATATATATTTTATATATATATTTATATTTCCTGTGACTTTCACTTCATGCAAGTCAAATATTTTTCACTCACTCGACCGAAAACGCGTCTATAGAAATTGTAAACTGACTCTGATATTCTGGATATTAACTACTTTCAGCCAATGACACTTCTGTAACAAAAGTCAATAATCTCATTCATCCGTATTTCGAGGTATATATATATATATATATTATATATATTATATATTAATATATATATATATATATATATAATATATATATATATATAATTATATATATATATATATGTATATATAATATAGGGAAGTACCACATCTAGAACTGTCATGGGGACCCTCATCTTCAGAGAAAAGAATAAACTTGCTTCAGGGAAAACTCAAGGTTTTCCCTGAAGCTGTTTGAGAATTTTCTCCTACCACCCCCTATATTTCAAGTATGTTTTATTTAAAAACAAAATACATTGGCCACACATTCACAAAAATACAACAGAAAGTAAAACAACGTAGGTAACTCAGAGCTACATCTCGAATACTTCGTCCAGCTCCCCTGCGGTGGGCCGCGTGCCCAGAATGCTGCAGGCATTTCCTCTCTGGAACGCAACACTGAGCCTCTGAAAGAGGAAGCTGGTCGCCCTGTGGTCCTTGGTTTCTATGATGAGCTTTTCACCCAGCTCTTTGAGGAACTTTAGAGCACACTTGCCCCATGCTCCAAGGGTCTCCGACCCTATTGGAATGAAGTTATAGCAAGGGGTAAGGTCTTCATATTTTCGGATGTTCTGGGTCTCCCTGTGGCTGGCAGCTCCACCCCCTTCCACTACAGAGTATGGCAAGTAGGTGTCTGCCAATGTGGCAGCACAGGTGTAGTCCCAGGCAATCTGCTTTCCATTCTTCCAGGGTAGCATAGTGTCTCCATCAGGACGCTTTTGACTTCCATCAGACCTCTGTACTTGGGGTTCCCGTTGAGCTGGGCAACGGGCTGTGGCGAGGCTTCTCTTTATTATGTCATTGATCTCCTTATGTCTAGCATACTTCCCTTCTGCTGTGTGGCACACGAGACCATATATATATATATATATATATATAATATATATATATATATATATATATATATATATATATATATATATATTATATATTTATATATATATATATATATATATATATATATATATATATATAATATATATATATATATATATATATATATATATATATAATTTTTTTTTCCACCTAACCAGTGGAGCAACACATCAAGCTGGTCATTATTTTTATCAAATAATTTTTATAATTTTTTTTATAATTTTTTATAATTTTAGCTGACTGAAAATTTGTAATAAACATCTTCTATATTTAAGAGACAGAAACTTCTCTCTATATCTGAACAATGCAACAAAGATACTTCACATACTCGTCTTGTGTCTGCAAGTGGTAAAGACCAGTTAAAATTTCGATTTTGGGAACTTCTATTGTATTTTTTGTACTGTATTGCTAATTTGATGATTGTGTACCTAAATTTTGCCAATAAAGCTGGTAGAGAATATTTTTAGTACGTTTTTGTATGTATCCTTTATTGCAGAGATTTTATACAACACACAGACACGAAGATCTCTTCGCCAGTATGAAGAGAAAAAATCTGCACTAATTATTGAAGGGTTTAATGCTCAGTTTCCCATCTTCGAGTAATCGAAATATGTAGTTATTATTATTGGGAAGCGGAAACATACACAACAAAAGCAATAAAGGAAAAATGTATAGATTATTGACAATGACAATAAATAATCTAAATTCTGTCCTTTAGATTTTGTTTTGGCACCTTTTAGCATTTTAACATTTTGTAAATAATATATTATTATTTTATTCTCCGGTGAATAATAAACTCTTATGGATCATACAGCGTCTGTGGAATGAGATTCAATAATATTGATTACATGTGGTTGTATTTTGTTAAGATACAGACAACATATAAATTATGAGTAACTGTCTGTTATTTTGTACTCAAAATGCCTAGAACTCATCACGTGGAGGTGGCTGCCGGAAACGTGGCTAAATTATCCGTAAAAACTGAAAGGATGTTTCATAATAGCATAAAGGTAGATAAAGAAGGAGTTTCAGTACCAGAAACGGCTTTGTATTTCTGCGATACACTAATGTTAAAAGTTCTAAGAGTCTAAGAGGGATTCTCAAACAATCAGCGAACTTAAAATATTCTGTGAATCACTACTGGTAACCCCACATAGAGTATCGAAAAAATAATTTCACACAGACGCGATCGTACCCAGAAAAACCTGTAAATATTCAACGCACGGAGTTGCTCCTGCATTCGATGGTCGACCAAGACAATGTACAGTTAGTTTACAGTGGGTAGGTGCCCTGCTGCAGTGGCTGGACTCACCAGCCTTCGCTGGCTGTTGAAGACTCCAACGTGGCATTCCTTAAGAAGGGTGCCTTGGTTCCATTGAAGGGTTCTTGATTAAAGAAATAGAGCTATTCTTTCTTTGATTCGACCCTTATTACCTTCAATTCTCTAAAAGCTGTTTGGCCCCTATTGTTGTGGCGTTTCCCTATGAATATAATAATAATAATAATAATAATAATAATAATAATAATAATAATAATAATAATAATAATAATAATAATGAAATAATAATGATAATAATAATATTATTATTATTATTATCATTATTATACAAAAATAGACAAAATATTATACAAAAATAGACAAAAAATAATAATATTATTATTATGATGGCTCACGAAATCGTAATGACACGATTGCGACCAGAGAGTCATTGGAGTGTTATGACTCTGATCGCGGGTTCTCTCCCCACCCGTGGTATCGTTTAATAACATAATGGACTTGTCCTACTGTACAACAGAAAACTGCAGTGTTTGGTCAATTGTGATTCTCAGAAGTTAACTTTGTATTTGAATCTGGGTATTATACAAAAATAGACAAAAAAAATAAAGCTACAAATATGATTTCATTTATCTATTTCTTTTTTAAATTACCTCGGCCTTTTTCCAACAAACAATCTCTTAACAAGCATCACTCTATATCCAGTATAGATGAGACGAGATGTATGTCAGTAATCACATGTGTTCTGTGATTACAAATCTTCCTAGTGATATGTTTTTTATAAGTACTACTGTGTTTTCCTGCACATAATATGGCACACGATCATATGAGACATATAAGACGATGTTTCCAGTTAGTTGTGACGTAATGTTAGCAAACTACTGATAAAGTGTAACACAAAACTTACTCCTGACCTTCGCCTTGATCGTATAAGGCGCAGGGTGATTTACCATAGCTTATTGTGGGGAGAAAAGAGCACCTTGTAGGATGAAAAAGACGGTATCCCTCACACTCTCTTGATATTCTGAGTTATTGGAATTACTTATATCTCTATGCCCTCATCATTTTGCAAGTCTGAAGAGTTGCTAGTATTAATTACGCTCTTATGTGAATGGGTGTAGTTACTGGCATTGCTGACACAATCATGTTCCGAGGGGCTGGAGCTACCGTTATTCCTTATGCTTCCATGCTTTTGTGTATGACTAGAGTTTCCGGTATTCCTCACACACTTTATAGACATATTAATCTTAATTTTTTAAACGGGTGGGCCGGTAAGCCAGCAGAAGGCGTAGGTCAGATGACCAGAAGTTGTAGTGGTGGGTTATCATATGACTAAGAGCCCTACTCGTTTCGTGACTTAAATCTTACCTAATCTAACCTTTTGATTTTGTGTGAGGCTGAAGTTTCTGGTAATGCTCACACCCTCCTCGTAGCCATATTTTGCCTAAAAAGAAATTATTTATTATTGCTTAAGTAACAATCTAATAATCAAGGTACACAGATAATGATCCTGGTGTGATATATAAAACATACAACACGACTACTTCTCAACTAACGACATGTGAATACGTACGTACGTTTCGCCACGTACGTAGCAAAACCTTTAGTGACAGTGATGCTAGATAAATGCAACTTGATATTTCTAACTGATGGTTGATAGGTTTTCAATCAATAACACGAGGCTTTAAGTTCCTATTTGATTATTCCAGACGAAAACTCTAGAGATGAACCTCGATGCAGTGAACCTGCTGAAGCATCAATCCTCCGATCTCCCTGTTAATTTAGTATATTCCAGGATCTTTAATATCTCTAAAATTCTCCGATTAATTCCGTCGTCGCAGCACCTCTCTCAAAGCACTACTGTCGTGTTGTGAGAGAAAAACGGAAAGACAAGGGAGTTTATTCCGCTAAGATCGGAAGATATTCACCTCTCCTAGACTATATCTAGTGGAAAGTTGGGTTGTGTTATACCGAGCGGTGCTGGATGGGGTAGGGTAGAGATGCGTTGGATGGAATGGGGAAGGAAGGTTGAGATGATAATGTGCCTCATCCCCATTCACCATCACCCTCTGTATTCAATTCGCGCTCCGCTGTGATGACCCTGTTAGGGGTCAGTGTCCGGGGAGCAGCTTCCTGGAACTATTATACACTATTGCAAAATATAAGTTATTATTTGTAAATTTTACTTATTTATTACTAATTTTAATTAAGGTAACCTATCTTATAATGCTGTTAGACAAGGCAAACAGTGTATTTGTAAATGGGTAACCACTCTACTTTGACTTACGTTGGTGAATCGTTACTCCGTGAGACAAAGACGCTTTCACTAAGACCATCTACTCCTTTTTATAGTAATGAAACTGTAGTTTTGTACACCTTCTTCTTAATTATAACATATTCAGGTTACACGTAACTCTACATAAGAAAGGAACTGTAGTGAATGCGTGAAGTAATCTTGGATATTTTTAACGTGGATATTACAGGTAATTATCCGTGGAGGATATATGGCAACTCATCATCTGGAGCTGGCTTATAAAGGCCTGGAATGCTTGAGTGACTCCATTCTGTGTGAAACACCGTCACATAGAGAAGAATAGTTAAGAGTTGGCATGATAGAGACCAGACATAAAGTGCGGTCATAAGTGAGCAGGTGAAAATTGACCCTGGAACTGAGTCTAGACCGCCTCAGTCACATATAAGTAAGTTCTATCACACGTAGACGAGTGAGTGATGCTTGAGTATCATCAGAGTCGAGGTGAGCAAGAGAATCAAAACTATGGCAGGAGTATGCTAA
>NC_069404.1:60394479-60396979 GCF_026875155.1 Cherax quadricarinatus
GGTTGGCTAGTACGTCACAGAATCGCTCATTTACTTAGAACTACTATTTTTTTTTTTATTATCACACTGGCCGATTCCCACCAAGGCAGGGTGGCCCGAAAAAGAAAAACTTTCACCATCATTCACTCCATCACTGTCTTGCCAGAAGGGTGCTTTACACTACAGTTTTTAAACTGCAACATTAACACCCCTCCTTCAGAGTGCAGGCACTGTACTTCCCATCTCCAGGACTCAAGTCCGGCCTGCCGGTTTCCCTGAATCCCTTCATAAATGTTACTTTGTTCACACTCCAACAGCACGTCAAGTATTAAAAACCATTTGTCTCCATTCACTCCTATCAAACACGCTCACGCATGCCTGCTGGAAGTCCAAGCCCTCGCACACAAAACCTCCTTCACCCCCTCCTCCAACCCTTCCTAGGCCGACCCTACCCCGCTTCCTTCCACTACAGACTGATACACTCTTGAAGTCATTCTGTTTCGCTCCATTCTCTCTACATTTTCCGAACCACCTCAACAACCCTTCCTCAGCCGTCTGGACAACAGTTTTGGTAATCCCGCACCTCCTCCTAACTTCCAAAACTACGAATTCTCTGCATTATATTCACACCACACATTGCCCTCAGACATGACATCTCCACTGCCACCAGCCTTCTCCTCGCTGCAACATTCATCACCCATGCTTCACACCCATATAAGAGCGTTGGTAAAAACTATACTCTCATACATTCCCCTCTTTGCCTCCAAGGACAAAGTTCTTTGTCTCCACAGACTCCTAAGTGCACCACTCACTCTTTTTCCCTCATCAATTCTATGATTCACCTCATCTTTCATAGACCCATCCGCTGACACGTCCACTCCCAAATATCTGAATACGTTCACCTCCTCCATACTCTCTCCCTCCAATCTGATATTCAATCTTTCATCACCTAATCTTTTTGTTATCCTCATAACCTTACTCTTTTCCCTGTATTCACCTTTAATTTTCTTCTTTTGCACACCCTACCAAATTCATCCACCAATCTCTGCAGCTTCTCTTCAGAATCTCCCAAGAGCACAGTGTCATCAGCAAAGAGCAGCTGTGACAACTCCCACTTTGTGTGTGATTCTTTATCTTTTAACTCCACGCCTCTTGCCAAGACCCTCGCATTTACTTCTCTTACAACCCCATCTATAAATATATTAAACAACTAAGCATCTCAAATGATGTAGGTGAAGTTTATGCAGTAAAGATTGAAAACCCCAAACCTTGTCATTGTGGTTGTATACAAGCCTCAAGATGCAATTTCCCAGCAATTCCAGGAACAGCTTTTAAAAACTAACCATTGTCTGGAAAAGCTCCCTACTCTTGCCCCAGACATCTTGCTACTGGGAGATTTCAACTGAAGACACCTAAAATGGAGGATTGTAGCAAATAATATTTTAGCAGAGATCACCCCAGGAAGCAGCTCAGATGAAAATTCACACGCACACGAACTATTAAATCTCTGCAATAAATTCACTTTAAACCATCAAATATTAGAGCCTACAAGACTAGAAAATACACAGGACCTCATTTTCACTAACAACGATAATACACTCAGATCACAACATGATAGAGGTACAGACACGTATGCACAGGGGTCCTGACCAACAAATTGTAATTAGTCATGAGGATGTCTTCACAAAATTCAACTTCAGCAACAAAAACATACAATGGCAACAACTCAACCATGTCCTAAATGAAACAAGTTGGGAAGATATCTAAACAACACGGATCTGAACCTTTACTTAGAAAAAATTAACTCTGTGGCTCTTGAGGCCTTTTCAAGGCACATTCCATTGAGAAAAAGAAAGAGATGTAAACTAGAAAGAGAGAGAGGCTCTCTATACAGACGAAGGCGAAGAATCATATAGTTGCTGAGAGGGGCCAATATATCTGAAATACGAAGGGACGCACTGGTCAGAGAAATAGCAAATATCATACTTAAGCTTAAGGAATCTTACAGGAGACAAGAATCTCAGGAAGAACTTAGAGCCACAAAGGAAATTAAAAAAATACTTCTTATTTTATGCCAACTCTAAGGGTAAAACAACGTCCAGTACTGGGCCTCTGCTTAGGCAAGATGGGACATACACAGATGATTGCAAAGAAATGAGTCTTAAATGATACTTAAGTCCCAATATTATTCATTGTTCAGTGAGCCGTTACCCAGAATAAGGGTCAACAATCTAAATGAATTCTTTATGAACGAGACCCAGAATTTGGTCATTTAAAAAATCTCTGATATTACCCTAACATCACATGACTTTGAAAAGACAATAAACGACATGCCCATGCACTCTGCCCCAGGCCCAGACTCATGGAACTCAGTGTTCATCAAGAACTGCAAGAGAGGGAGGATAGACACAGGAGTCATCCCACACTCATTACAAACAAGACTTAGCCCCACTCTACAAAGGTGGCAGTAAAGCAATTGCAAAGAACTTCATACCCATAGCACTATCATTCCATACCATAA
>NC_069404.1:60399479-60435885 GCF_026875155.1 Cherax quadricarinatus
GATTTTTTTTTCATTTATGTTAGCGTAAAAATCAATAATTTTGTACCGAAAAAACTTGGAACACTTACCTAAGCTTTTCATAAGAAGGGCAATTTAATTTAGCCTAATCCAAATAAATATGTTTTAAATAAGTTTGCAAAATTATGTTAATAAACAAACACAATGAATTATATTTTTTCGTTGATTTCAGAATGATTTTTGCAAAATTATTGCATACACAAATTTTCGCTCGCCTTATTCAGCAAGAAGAGCGTTGCTATTTAAGCCAAAATTGCAAGTTTTACCTATACACACATACAATATTCCAAGGTGCAGTTACAGTGAACTGCGGGTTCAAATTACTAAGCAACTCCTTACATTTCAGAGCCGAGAATTCCTTGTTCCGAGTCTTGCTCTAGCATTTACGACCCTGTATGTGGGACGGACGGCAGGAACTACAACAACCCGTGCTTCCTCAGAGTCTCGGCCTGCACGAACCCCATCCTTCTTCTTCGTGTCCTCTATAAGGGAAAATGTCGTAAGTTTTTGTCAGTTTTTTTCTATCTTCTTGCTTCTTTTTTTTTTTTTTTTACAGCATCAGTGTGTAAAGCAAAATATGGTGTACGCGCGCGCGCGTGTGTGTGCGTGTGTATGTGTGTGTGTGTGTGTGTGTGTGTGTGTGTGTGTGTGTACTCACCTATTTGTACTCACCTATTTGTGGTTGCAGGGGTCGAGTCCTATATAAGGGAAAATGTCGTAAGTTTTTGTCAGTTTTTTTCTATCGTCTTGCTTCTTTTTTTTTTTTTACAGCATCAGTGTGTAAAGCAAAATATGGTGTACGCGCGCACGCGCGTGTGTGTGTGTGTATATGTGAATGTATGTGTGCACGCACATGTGATACCTGCAGACACTCACTGGAACTGAGTTGATAATTCTGATGCAGTTTCACTGTTAAGGAGGTTAGAATACATGATTACCACATGCTTGACCTCGGGTACCAGTGACCTCCGCCCTACACCACCAGGCACTATAAAAGGTTCCGAATTAAATTAACATTTTCAAGGTAAAATTCTTCACTTCAACCTATATGAAATCTTAAGGTGTAAATAATGAATACAGCCAAGCTGAGTAGTGCAGCCTGCCTGGGATGTTAGGGCATGTGTTGAACGCCAAAATATTCTCCGTTCAATGGGTGTACCTTGATGCCGGTGAAGTGCTACACTCCCCTTACTTAAATCATACTTGATAAAGACCCAAATGGAAATAAGTCACTCTGACGTTTTTTGGGTTATCGTAGGTTCTCTACACATATGCTGCTATGTATGATAATCTATGTAACTGTATTTGTATACACCTGAATGAATTTACTAACCTACTTACCCATTTCAAAGCTGCTGTGTTATCTTTTTTCGAGTTTATTGCATCACAAAAATGAATTCCTCTGTAACTTTCAACAGCTCAGCCTTGAATGCATTACACAGAGAATTTTTAGTAACACATGCTTGACAAGATTTAATGATTTTGTTAGAATGCAATAAAAAAAACACAGTTTCAACAAATATTCAGTCAGTTTCATAATAAGTTCTTGAATGCTTCAGGTTAATCTTCTGAGTCAGCGAGACGGGAAGAGCATCCACCAAGAATCTTCCTAGAGACAGCTCGTCATTTCTGGTTGACAGCTTTGAAGATACTCCTGTGTTATTTTGTCTCTGACAGTTTCAATGCCGCCATTTACCCAGACTAGCTGAGATGAAAACCACCCGGAATGAAAACCAGCTGAGGTGATTAGCTTAGGTGAAACCCTTTAGAAATTTACGTCAACTGAGATGAATATCAGCTGAGATGAAGACCAGATGATATTGAATATTAACTTAGCTGTTACATGACCGAGGTAAAGTCAAACTAAAACGTCAGTATTGGTTTCTTTTCAATTATTTAACCTATTATTAACTATTGATTATATCCAAATAGTTTTATTAAAGGAAAGATCAAATCGTGTTATTTACTCCCTTCTTTCCACCATATAAATAGTCGTAAATACACAATGGTTTGAAAGAGTCATAAAGAATGATCGATGTTAATATAAAACACTAAATACATGTAGGAGGGATCTGCATATTTCTACCTCAATCACAGACTCTTGAACAGGCATAAAAAAATACTAGACTGTTAAGTCTCTGATCAACATTCTATAATACCAACACTTGACGGTGCAAGAAAAGGTTAGAGATAAACCAAAGGAGAGCCAGCGGTGTCAAAGGAACAACTAGGCACTGTATGACACCTACGGGCGTAGCGCCCCCACCCCCCGTACATGAATGTATTAATAACAGATGCATTAGAGAGCAATGTGAAAACTTCCAAAATTCATAAATCATTAACTTTCTAGCAACAGATCAAAGAAATGCTGTCCCCCTAAAAATGTGAGGTAGACGAGTTGCCTGTTCAAAATTAAGAGATTCGACAAGCAATAGACTGACTGAACAGTTGATCATAGGATGAGCCTGGTCTGGTATCCGGCAAAGAGAGCACAAGAAACTTTAGACGGATTACGAGTAAATCTTGTACACGGAAGTAGAAATAAACAGAGGCACATGCATGAGCGTAACCATTCATGCACATGTACGCACACGTGTTTACACACGCACACACACACGCACACACACACACACACACACACACACATATATATATATAATATATATATATATATATGTGTGTGTGTGTGTGTGTGTGTGTGTGTGTGTGTGTGTGTGGTGTGTGTGTGTGTGTGTGGTGTGTGTGTGTGTGTGTGGTGTGTTAAACTGGTCAATTAGCAAGAACTCATTTAAAATGAAGTCCTTCTAAAATTTTCTCTTATACATTTAAAGATATATTTTGTCTCATTAGTGTTAATGTAAAAAATTATAATTTTGCACCAAGGAAGGTGAAATTACAGAACTAGAGAATGTACAGAGAACCTTTACTGCACGTATAAGTTATATCAAACACCTTAACTACTGGGAGCGCCTGGAAGCACTTGACTTGTACTCACTAGAGCGCAGGCGAGAGAGATATATCATAATCTACACCTGGAAGATTCTGGAGGGACTGGTTCCTAATATGTACATATCAATCACTCCATACGAAAGCAAAAGACTTGGCAGGCGATGCAAAATACCCCGAGTGAAAAGTAGGGGCGTCACTGGTACACTACGAGAAACCGCAATGAGTGTCCGGCTCCCAAGACTGTTGAACAGCCTCCCACCAGCAATAAGGGGCATTACGGCAAGACCCCTGGTTGTCTTCAAGAGGGAGCTGGACAGATACATAAAGACGGTGCCGGTTCAACCGGGTTGTGGTTCGTACGTTGGACTGCGTGCGGCAAGCAGTAGCAGCCTGGGTGATCAGGCCCTGATCCACCGGGAGGCCTGGTCGTGGACCGGGCCGCGGGGGCGTTGATCCCCGGAATGCCCTCCAGGTAGACCAAAATAATCTTAAAAAACTTACCTAACCTTATTATAACAAGCGCAATTTATTTTAGCCTAATCAAACTAAATATATTTAGATACATTTACAATAATTTAATACAAAACAAACACAATGAAATATATTTTGTTTTCGTTAGGTTCAGAATGATTTTTGCGAAATTATTATATACACAAATTTTCCCTTCTCCTATATGGCAAGATGAGCGTTGCTATTTAAGCCAAGATCGCAAGTTCTGCCTATTCGGCACGACAATATAACATAATTTATATAAATATATATATGGTTAGGCATGTTTTCTAAGGTTCTTTTGTACAGGAAATGTGTTTCCTGACGTTTGTCTTATTTATGTGATGACCCACAGCTGGAGCCTTTTGTTCATTTCACCCGAGGCCTTCCTCTGCTTATCGGTTTTTAAAGAAATTACTCTCATACACTGCTTGTGTGCAACTATGCCGTTGCTCGTCGCCAGGCTAGTTATCCTCACCACCCTGCGTTCCAGAGGGCGAAGTCCCGGTATGGCCTGGATAATCATTTGGATATGTTTTCCATAGACTCATGCTGTCGATTTTCACATCATCGTATTAAATGGGTACCTGGGTGTTAGTCGAATGGCCCGTAGGGCGCATCCTGGGACAAACCACTAACCCTAATTTGCCCGAATTGCTCTGTATACAAGCTCCCTTTTTCTATATAGTAGTATGTCATTGATGTCAGTTAGGCCTGCTTTGATACCTTGTTACATGTGCTTGTAGAAATATGATTAATAAATATATCTGTATTTACTACAAGTTCCAATACGACTAAAGGTCCTAATAGGCACTAGAAGTTAAAAGAATTGCAGAGGTAATAATACAGACCTTTGAACATAAGCCCTTCAGACAAGCTGTGACCATGGCGTATTAGCGCACAAAAAATGCGTGCTCTAAAAGGGATAACAGGAAAAGTCGCGTCGATGGATCTTTATTTCCTACACTAACAGACACAGAGAGTAGTCGTCAACTGAGTTATAAGTCGGAGGCAGTACGGTGAAAAAGCTCTGTACCACAAGGCACAGTACTCGCTACAAATCTTGTTCCTCACATCCCTCATATCCGACATAGACAAGGATGTCAGCCACATGCACCGTGTCTTCCTTTGCAGATGAAACCCGTAATCTGCATTGACAGTGTATTCCATTGCAGACACTGCAAGGCTTCCAGGGGGACTCAACCAAATTTTC
Organism: Cherax quadricarinatus; assembly: GCF_026875155.1. NCBI lineage: Eukaryota > Metazoa > Arthropoda > Malacostraca > Decapoda > Parastacidae > Cherax > Cherax quadricarinatus. The sequence continues at coordinate 60,404,149 of NC_069404.1, forward strand.
GTGGGCTGCAGAAAACAATATGAAGTTCAACGATGGGAAATTTCAATTACTCAGTATGGGTAAACACGTTGGATTTATTAATTCTTCGTCAGAGTACAAACAAATTTCTGGCCCAAAATAGAGCGAAACACCAAAGTCAAAGACCTGGGAGTGATTCATGTCGGAGGAATCTCACTCTTCACAGGACATAACATGGTAATCAATCGCATCTTGCTAGTAAATTGACAGGATGGATAATGAGACACCTTCAAAACTAGGGAGGCAAGCCCATGATGACAACTCTTCAGCGTCACCTGTTCTATCTAGGCTGGATATTGCTGCACCTAACAGCACCTGTCAAGGCAGGTGAATGCTGACTAGAAAATGTACAGAGAACCTTCACGGAGCCATAACGGAGAAAAAACACCTCAATTACTGGCGGGGGGTGCGCTTGAGTTCCTGAACCTGTATTCCCTGGAACGAATGCGGGAGAGAGATACCTGGAGGTTACCTGGAGGTTCATTCCGGGATCACGCCCCCGCGGCCGGTCCATGACCAGGCCTCCCAAATGGATCTGGGCCCTGATCAAATAGGGCTGTTACTGTTGGCGCACGCAGCCTAACGTACGAGCACAGCCGGCTGATACAGGCACTGTACTTTAAGGTATTGTCCAGCTCTCTCTTGAACGAACGGCTGGGCCCAGGGGGTTTATTGGCAATTCCCCTAATGTTGATGGGGAGGCGTTTAAACAGTTTTGAGGCCACGCGAGGGACACTTATGGTGTTTTCCAACTTAGTGTACCATTTCGTCCCCTACTTTTATTGGGGCTTTTGCATCGCTCCTGCCCAGTCTTTTACTTTCATAGGGAGTGATTTCCTGTGTTCAGGATTATGGGACCATTCCTTCCAAGATTTTCCAAGTGTAGATTATGATCTATCTCTCCCATCCTACGTTCATAACGAGTATCAAGTGTCATAGTGCTTCCAAGCAGGTTCCAAGTAGGTTAAGGTGCTTGACGAACTTATACGTGCAGTAAGGATCTCTGTTACACTCTCTATCTGCGATTTCACCTGTCTTTGAATGGAGATGTTAATGTCAGCAGTATTCTAAGCCTAAGAGAGAACAAGTTGATTTGAAAAGGATATCATGGGCTTGGGCATCTTCTCGTTTTGAAAGTTCTCATTATCCCTTCCTATCATTTTCTTTGCACGTGCGATCGGTGGCATGTTGTGATCCTTGAAAGTGAAATCTCAGTACATTACTACTCCCAGGTCCTTACATATTTTGGCGGCTCTATTGTATGGCCCGGGATCGGGTCAGTCAGTATACCTCTGTTCTTGGTATTATCTCTCCAGTTTTCCCAATACGGGTCGTTGGAAATCTGTCCTCACTTGAACATCATATTGTTTACCGTTCCCCTTGCCCATGGGAAAACTTTGTTTATATCTCTTGGAGGTTAACCGCGTCCTCAGCAGATGACAGCCTCATGCAGATCCTAGTATCATCCGCAAAGGATTGATTCGCGGCTTTTTTATTATTTTTTTGCTGGTGATGTTTTTAAATTTTATCTTGTTTATGTTGCGTATGAGGATAAGAAATAAAGAAGGGGGCGAGTACTTTGCCATGTGGAACTGTAGCTCTTCACTTTGGCAGCCTTCCGATTAAACTTGTTTGACCCACTACTCTTTGTGTTCGATTTGTTAGGAAGCTGAACGATCCATCTCCCACTTTCCCAGTTATTCCTTTAGCTAGTATTTTATGGGCTAATTACGCCATGATCAGCATTTGTACCAAATGCTTTTGCAAAGTCTTATAGGTGTATATTACATCCTGCATTCTGATTTTCTTCAGTGAATCCAGGCCATGTCATAGTGATTCAGTAGTTGTGAGAGGCGGGAGACGACTGCCCCTAACCATGTTGCCTGGTTTGTGCAAATTTTGGGAATCCAGGTTGATTTTGCAATTCCTGCTTCTTAACACTCTTTCAAAGATTTTTATGATGTGGGACGTCAGAGCTATTGGTCTATAGTTCCTTAGCTTTGCTGCCACCTTTATGGAGTGGGGCTATAAATCCGTTGTTTTAAGTGGACAGTGGAATTTCAACCATGTCAAGTCCTCCTTCTAGTGTACTTAGGGCACGCGGAGATGGGTTTCTTGCAGTTCTTAATGAAAACAAGAGTTCCACGAAGTCTGGGCCCGGGGACTGAGTGCATAGGCCTTGTTGTCAAATGGCTTTTTCGAAATCTATCGGAAGTTAGGGTAATGTCGGTAATCTTGGCATACATTTATGGGTTTGAGGCTCATTCATGAAAGAAATCATTTGGGTCGTCGATCATCAGGACCGATTAGTGGTTCAATAAACACAGGAGGTTCGTACTGGGATTTCATTATTATTCACTCATTTCCTTGTTGAATCTGTGTAAGTCCATCCTGTCTGAGTAAGGCCCGATACTAGCTGTGGCTATTTGCCTTTTTTTTTTTTGGCATATGAAAAGAATTATTTGAATTTCTTTCAATTTCACTAATAGCTTTAAGCTCCTCCTGGCCTCTCTGGTTCACTGGTAAGTGTCATTTAGCTTAAGTTCGATAGTTTCACTTCCCTGGTCAGCGCTCCTTTCGATGTATCAGATATTTAGCACTCCTGAGGAGCTCAGTGACCTCTTCGTCGTCTTCTGTAGTGGGAGAGTCTTTTTCTCTCCTGGTTTAAGAACATAGAAACATAAGAAAGGAGGAAACACTGAATGGAGGCCGTTGGGCCAATACTAGGCAGGTCCTTTACAGTTCATCCCACTAACAACATTTGGACCAACCCAATGTTCAATGCCACCCAAGAAAACAAGCTCCGATGTGCATAGTCCTCACTCCAATACACCCCTCCTCCCCACTCATGTACTTATCTAACCCTAAATTTGAAACTACCCAATGTCCTAGCCTCATTAAAACCCAACTAGGTAGACTGTCCCATCATCAACTACCCTATTTCCAACCAATTACTTTCCTGTGTCCCTTTCTAAATCTAAACTTATCAAATTTAAATCATTACTGCGGGTGGTTCTCTCTTGGAGAGTTATCCTCAATGACCTCTGGTTAATATCCATTTATATAATACCTATCTTCCACTTATACATCTTCGATCAGGTCTCCCTCTTCTTCGTCACAAGTGAATGTAACTTATGAGTCTTCAAGCTTTCTTTATAAGGAAGATTTCTAATGCTATGTTTATTTAGTCATCCTTCGCTGAATGTTTTCTAACGAAATTTATGTCCATTCTGTAATATGGAGACCAGATTTGAGCTGCATAATTTCTAGGTGAAGGCGTATAATGATTCATAAAAAGCTGTAGTATTGCCACTCTGGGACTTCTGTTGCTTACACTTCTTATATAAATCCCAGTAATCTATTTGCCTCTCATTTACGTTACGCTTAGGCGTGCTTTTGGGGGTTCTTGGGTTTAAGGTTGCTGCTTTCCTAACCCCCAAAGTCCTTTTCGCAATCTGTATGGTTAGTTCTACATTATTTTTAAACTTAAACTGCTAGGGTTATGGACACTCCCGAGCTTCAGAACATTGAATTTATACTAAATGAAACATGATCTGCACTTTTCTGCAAAGAGTAGAGTTTGTTCTAAATCCTCCTGAAGTTCCCAAAACATCTTACGTTTGAATAATTATTCCTTACCCTATCTTCGTTGTCATCAGCGGATTTGTCCATTCACTAGTAATTCTCATCAAGATCATTGATATAGATTTTATATACAACAGACGGGCCAAGACAGAATCCCTGTGGAACCCCACTTGTTACTGATCCCACTCGGATTTTAACCCATTTATCGGTACACTCTCTGCTTCACTGTCTGATGGCCTTGTTTCGATTCCACGAGAGGCACTCTTCCCCCAATGACCTTGAGCTGCCAACTTCTTTAACAGTCTTTGGTGCGGAACTCTTCAAAAGCTTACTTAAAATCTTAGTAAATAATATCAATTCTTTATCGTGGTCAACAGCCTCCAAAGCTTTTCTGAAGAAGTTAATAAAATTAGTTAGTCAAGACCGGGCCCTCTTGTGAATCAATGCTGAGTATCATTATCAAGCTATGTTATCGAGATGGCTTCTTATAATCTCAGCTATATTTGACTATAGTAATTTGCTACTATTGGGTCAGGCTTATTGGGCGGTAATTTGAGGGTTACAACTTGTCCCCTGTTTTTAAAAATAGGAATTACATTAGCATCTTCCCACATATCGACACTAACCTGTTTGAAGAGATAAATTAAAAATATTTGTTAATGGCTCTACAGACTTCCATTTTGCAGTCCTTCAGAACCCTTGAAAAAAGCTCCCATCAGGACCCGGTGACTTATTTTGCTTTCCGTTGGTCTCTCTGCTTCACAACATTTCACTTGTGACTGTTGATGGTTACATAATTTATCTCTTTCTGGCCCACTATAAAAATTAATTACCGGAATATTATTAGTGTCTTCCTGTGTAAAAACCGAGAGAAAAATAATTATTTAATAAATCGAAGCACTTTTCTTATCTTTGTAAGTAAAGATGCCCATTAGTTATTTTAAGAGGACTATCTTATCTCTAACTTTTGTTCTATATACTGGAAAAAATTTTTTGGAGTTAGTTTTTAGAATCCCTAGCAACTTTAATTTCATAGTCCCTTTGATCTAATTTCTTTATATGGGATAAATGTTCTTTGAGCAGCATGTATTGTGTTCAGAAAACTGTCATATTGATAAGGTCTCTTACGTTACCCCTGTCAACAGTTGATAAGTGTTTCTCTAAGCCATGTAATCTGTCTAAGCGAAAAATTTGGTTATGTTAACTGAGTTATCCCTACTATCATACTTCATTCAATTCTAATTTAATTGATTTGTGGTCGCTAGCACTCCAGTTCCTCTGATAACCTTCTATAATTATTAACAAGGATTCATTGTTTGCAAGAACTAAGTTCAACAGGTGTTTCTACCCTGTAGGTTCAGTCAAAACTGCTTCAAAAACAATCCTGAACTCAATTCTAAGTAGTCGTTATTATGTCTAATTTCCCAGTCATGAAATTCCAATCATATGACTAAGTTCTAAAGTCTCCTAGAATTGACTACATTATCGGTGGCCTTGGGACCAACAATGTTCCTCAACATAGTAGTTCTCCCTGGTCCATATCTAATTGGGGGACGGTATATTCACACCTAAATTTAATTTTCATGCCCCTCTGAAATTGCTATCCCAAACAGACTCTGTATGTGTTACTTCAGACTTAATACCCGTTTTTTTTGCCAACAGATCAAGCGATCTCGGACATTACCAATGCCCACCCCACCCCTTCCCGAATACTTCTATCTACTTGGAACAATTTTAAAACCCTGAATGTGACATTCTGAGGCATGTCCCGACTTTGAATTAAACCACCGTCTCAGTAAGGCAAATACATCCTTTCGTTACCTTGCACTAGCAACTAGTTCAAAACTCGTCATTCTTATCCTTAACATGCGAACTATTTGTGTATAAATCTTAAAGACCTCTCTCTCTCTTTACCCTTTGCTCTTTCTGTTATTCCACTAAACCTAATTACTGTCCTTGTCATAATTAGTGCCATGGCTTTCCATATCCCACCTCCTTTTGCACTATTACTAGTTCGCCTAGTACTCATATTACTACCTGAGGACTTCACAGTTTCCCGCAAAAACCATAACCACTAACTATTCCTAGTTTACAAGACCTAACTGCTCCCTCACTGCGTTGGCCCAGTGCTCCCAACCCACACCTAAATAATCGTGAACCCCCATCTTGCATACATGTCATTTCTGTCATAGAAGATGGGTCCAAGTTGGTCAATGACATGTTACAGCATTTTTCCTTACAGGATTTGTCCAGCCAGCAATTGACACCAAATTGCTCCTCTGGACAACACACCATTCAATTCAACTCACCTCTCCTTGGCAAAATGCCACATATGACTTGGTTTCCACCCTCCTCCTTATTATCTCATATTGCGTACTTATACTGCTAATCTGGTCCTCACTCCTAGGTCTGCCAACATCGTTGCCTCCAGCACGGAGGGACAGAAATTAATAGTATTGCTCCCATTACTTCATCATGTCATCCAGAGGCTAACTCAATATCCTTCATCCCAGCCCCAGGATAAACACACTCGCTGCTCCTACTCCTTCCTGCTCTTCTTCTTTCTTAGGGGAATATGCCTTAGAACAGGCTTCGGCTACCGGAAGTTGTCCTTTTCCAGGCTCACTGGTTTGATCCATGTCATTTAAGACATCTTCCCAACATGTTTCGGTTTAGGACATGGTTTACTGCGAGGTCCCCAGTTGAGGTTCTTGTTGTTGAAGTTGTATTATGTGAATACACCTTCTCAGGTACATGCATTCTGCTGTTCAGTAGCCCTATGCATGTACGTCCTGGAATTCGATTAGGTTGTGATCGGAATTAGTTGTTTTTGATATTCTTATGTCTCTATCAGGTCCCATTATTGTGAAGATAAGTGTCAGTGTGTTTTCTTGTCTTGTTGGGCTCACACTATCTGCTGGCTTAAGGTGTTTGTTTTTAGCAGAGACTTAGTAGCACTATGTGTGTGTGCCTTTAATCTGCGCTACCTCCGGGGATTGTTTCAGCTATAACATTATTTGCTACTTTCTTCCATTTGTATGCCTATTAGGTTGAAATCACCAAGCAGTAAGATGTTTGGGGGGATGGAGTGGAAAGGTTTTTCCAATAGTAAATCAATTTTCAGTAGCTGTTCCTTGACTGTTGTGAGGTTGCATCTGCGTGGCTTGTATAAACCACAATTGACTAGGTCTTTGGTTTCGATCTTTTACTTGTGATGATCTGAACTACCTAATTTGTGGTAGTTCAGCAACTCCGTGCAGATACTGAGTATATACACCTGGAAAATCCTAGTGGGATCTAGTACCGAAACTTGCACACGAAAATCATCCACTACGAAAGCAAAAGACTTGGCAACGATGCAACATCCCCCAATGAAAAGCAGGGGTGTCACTAGACGTTAAAAGACCATAACAATAAGTGTCAGGCGTCCCGAAACTGTTCAACTGCCTCCAGCATACATATGGGGGATTACCAAGAGACCCCTGGCCAGTCGTCAAGCTGGCACGGGACAAGCACCTAAAGTCGGTTCCTGACCAGCCGGTCTGTGGCTCGTCGTTGGTTTGCGTGCAGCCAGCAGCAAACAGCCGGGTTGATCAGGCTCTGATCCAACAGGAGGCCTGGTCACAGCGGTCCGCGTGGGCGTTGAACCCCGTCTTTGCCTCCCAAGACAAAGTTCTTTGTCTCCACAGACTCCAATTTGTGCATCCACTCACCCTTTTCCCTATCAATTCTATAATTCACCAGTGGTTCTTGTCAAATATTATTTCATAGATCCCATCGTGACCGTTCAATCTCCCAAATATATTGAATACATTCACTTCCTCCATACCTCTCCCTCCTATACTGATTTCCAATTTTCTCACCTAATATTTTTGTATTCCTCATAACCTTACTCTTTCTGTATTCACTTTTATTTTCTTCTTTTGCACCCCTACCAATTTCATCCTACCATTTCTCTGCATTCTCTCAGAATCTCAAGAGACAGACAGTGTCACAGCAATAAGAGCAACTGTGACAACTCCCACTTCAATGTGTGATTCTTTTTATTTTAACGTCAACGCCTCTTGTCCAAGACCCTCACATTTACTTCTCTTACATCCCCATCTATAATATATTAAACAACCACGGCGACATCACATATCCCTGTCTAAGGCCTACTTTTACTGGGAAATATTTCCTCTTTCTATGTATATTAACTTGAGCCTCAATATCCTCGTAAAAACTCTTCTCTGCATTTCATAACACTACCTCCTACACATTACGAACATGCAAACATCTGCCAACATTGCCCCCTATCCACATGTCATACGCTTTCCAAATCCATAATTGCATATATATTATATTTATATATATATATATATATCAATTATATATACTATATTATATATATATATATATTTACATATTTTATACTATTTATATATATATATTATATATATTAATATACTATTTATATATATTTTACATATATATATATTATATCATTATATATATATATATATATATTATTATATATATATATAATATATTATATTTATATATATTTATATATAAGATAACAGGATATCGTGATACTCCTACTTACACTTTGGTCACACTTCACAGACAACCGAACATTATGCAATATAAGCTATATACATTAACTCTAGGTTTTTTACTCCTTTTTCTAAATGGCTTCTTGTTTTCTTTTTTTTATTTCTTATATTGTCCATGTGGGAGTGGAAAAGAATCTTTCCCAGTAAGCCATGCGTGTCGTATAGGCGACCTAAAACGCTCCGGGGCAATGGGTAGTAACCCATTCTCCTGTTTACATACTAAAAAGAGAAGAAGAAAAACTTTATAAAACTGGGTTGCTTAAATGTTGCGTGGATGTAGTCGCCGGGATGACAAGAAAAGAAAAACAGATGATTGCTGATGTTATGAATGAAAAGAAGTTGGATGATGTCCTGGCACTAAAGCGAAACAAAGCTGAAAGGGGGTAGGTAGTTTCTGTGGGGGGAAATTAAATGGGATTAAATCTGGATGTATCTGAGAGAGTTTAGAGCAAAGGACAAGGGGTTGCAGTAATGTTAAAATGATCTTTATGGAAGGAGGGGAAGAAAAGAGAAGGAAAAAGAGAATATGAAGGTGTAAATTCTAGAATTACTGTGATTAAAGTAACGTTTGGAAGCGAGAAGTGGTCAGATAAGGTGTTGCACCTGGAGAAGGCAGGGAATGCAGAGGTGAGAGAGGCATTTTGGGAGATGTTAATTGATTGTATAGGAGACCTTTGATCCAAGTGAGACGAGTAATTGTGTTAGGGGGACTTTGATTGCTAAAGTAGGTGAAACTTTTAGAGAGGGTTGTGGTTTTTTTTTAGGTAAGTTGGCGCGGTGCCAGGAGGTATATGATAATGGAGCCTTTTGATTGAAACTTTGTATAGAAAGGGTTTTAGTTATTCGGTAATCATATTTTATAGAAAAAGAGGATAAATAAGTATACACCTCGATATGATGTAGGGGCGAAATGACAGTAGTTAGTGGATTATGTATTGGTAGAGTTAAATGGACTGTTGAGTAGACTTCAGGATGTACAATGTTTATACAGGGGCCCACAGATATTTCAGATCACTTTCTAGTTGTAGCTACACTGAGAGTAAAAGGTAGATGGATACAAGGAGAAATTAGATGCATTCGGGGAAAAGAGAGGGTGAAGGTTTCTATAAACTAAAATAAGAGTGAGGAGGGCAGTTAGGAGTAAGATACTATCAGCTTTGGAGGATAGATGGGCTTAATGGAGAGCATAGGGCAATGGGGTCGAAGAGGTAAGGGGTCGGTGTAAATATGTATGTGTTAGAAGTGTTCAGCAGAAGTTTGTGGTTACAGGGAAAGTGGTTGCAGGAGGGAAGAGGAGCGATGTGGAATGATGGATTGGTAAGGAGTAAAAGTTAGAGCATATGAGAAGTTTTTACAAGTAGAAGTGATGCAAGAGGGAAGAGTATTTGGGAGAAAAAGAGAAGAAGTTAAGTAGTGGTGAAGCAATGTAAAGAAGGAGAGCAAATGGAGAGAGGTGGGTGAGTTGTTATCAACAAATTTTGTTGAAAATAAGAAAAAGTTTTGGATTAGTGAGATTAACAAGTTATAGAAAGCTAGAGAACAATGGATTTGTCAGTTAAAAATAGGAGTGGAGTGTTATTAAATGGAGAGTTAGAGGTTTTGCGGAAGGATTGGAAGGATATTTTGAGAATTGTTAAATGTTGATGAAGTATAGGGAAGCTGTGATTCGTCTTTCCTTGTTATTAGGGCAAGGAGGAATAACATATTGTAGGAGTGAGGAAGAGCCAGTTTCTGAGTGTGGGGGGGGAAGTTGTGTGGCAGTAGGTAAAATGAAAGGGGGTAGGGCAGCCGGGATCTGATGGGATAAAGACTAGAATATGTTAAAAGCAGGTGGGGATATAGTTTTGGGTGGTTGGTGCAATTATTTTATATATGTATGGAAGAGGTAAGGTCATAGGGATTGGCACAGAAGAGCATGGCATAGTTCCTTTGTATAAGGGCAATTGGGATAAAAGAGTGCAAAAAATTATAGGGGGTTAAGTCTGTTGAGTTGTACCTGGTAAAGTGTATTGGTAGGTTATAATTGAAAGAATTAAGAGTAAGACGGAGAATAGTGATAAGCTGATGTACAAGGAAGGCTTTAGGAAAGGTACTTAGGTAGGGGGTCGTGATGGACCAGGAGTTTACAGTGCAAACATATAAATCCCGTGAACAGTATTTAGATAAGGCTAAAAGGTCTTTGTGGCATTTATGGATTTGGGAAAAGGCGTTATGACAGGGTGGATTAGGGGAGGCAATGTGGCAGGATGTTGCATGTGTATGGTGTAGGTGGTAGTTATGAAAGAAAGTGAAGGTGTTTTTACGAGGATAGTGAGGCTAAGTTAGAGTATTAGGAAATGAGGGAAATTTTTTCCAGTAACAAGTAGGCTTAGACAAGGAATGTTGATGTCACCGTGGTTGTTTTAAATCTTATATTTATTGAATGGGGTTGTAGAGAAGTAAAGCGTTGGGTCTTGGCAAAGAGGCGTGGAGTTAAAAGATTAAAGAATCTCCACACAAAGTGAGGAGTTGTCACAGCTGCTCTTTGCTGATGACACTGTGCCTTTGGGAGATTTTCTGAAGAGAGTTGCAGAGATTGGTGGATGAATTTGGTTTTAGGGTGTGCCCAATAGATAGAAATATTAAAAGGTGAATACAGGAAAGAGTAGAGGTTATGAGGATAAAACAAATAGATTTTATGTGATGGAAGATTGATATCCAGATTGGAAGGGAGAGAGTATGGAGGAGGGTACGTATTTCAGATATTTTGGGAACGTGGACGTGTCAGCGGGATGGGTCTATGAAAGATGAGGTGAATCATAGAATGGATGAGGGAAAAAAGAGTGATGGTGCACTTTGGAGTCTGCTGTGGGGCAAAGAACTTTGTCCTTGGAGGCAAAGTGGGGAATGTATGGAGTTATAGTTATTACCAACGTCTTCTTATATGGGTGTGAAGCGTGGGTGATGGAATGTACTGGAGCGATGGAGTATGGCCTGGAGCAGTGGAGATGTCATGTATGAGGGGCAATGTGTGGACCAGGTGTGAATATAATGAGAGAATTGTAGTTTGGAAGTGAGGAGGAGGTGCGGAGATTACCAAAAACAACTGTTGTCCAGACGGCTGAGGAAGGGTTGTTGAGGTGGTTAGGACATGTAGAGAGCATGGAGAGCGAATCAGAATGATTCAAGAGTGTATAGTCTGTAGTGGAAGGAAGGCGGGGTAGGGAGGTCGCCTAGGAAGGGTTGGAGGGAGGGGGTGTAATAAAGGAGGTTTTTGCCACTGTGCGAGGGGCTTGGACTTCCAGGCAGGCATGCGTGAGCGTGTTTTGATAGGAGGTGATGAATGGAGACAAATGGTTTTTAATACTTGAGTGCTGGTGGCGAGTGTGAGCAAAGTAACATTTTATGAAGGGATTCAGGGAGAAACCGGCAGGCCGGACTTGTGTCTGGAGATGGGACAGTACCAGTGCCTGCACTCCTGAAGGAGGGGGGTGTTTAATGTTGCTAGTTAAAAAACTGTAGTGTTAAAGCACCCTTCTGGAAAGGCTTGATGGAGTGAAATGATGGTGAAAGTTTTTCTTTTTTCGGGCCACCTAGCCTTGGTGGGAATCGGCCGGTGTGATAATAAATAATATATATATATTTATTTAGTATATAGATATATCTATATATATTATATATTTATATTATGTGTGTGTGTTGTGTGTGGGTTGTCGTTTGTGTGTGTGTGCTGTGTGTGTGTGTGTGTGTGTTGTGTGTGTACCACCTAGTTTACTCACCTAGTTGAGGTGCGCGGGTCGTAGTCCGAGCTCCTCGGCCCCGCCTCTTCTCTGATCGCTTATAGGTCACTCTCCCTGAGCAGTGAGCTTATCACTACCTTGCTTTAAGCATGTATGGATCCTGCCTCCACTACATCGACTTCCATAACTATTCCACTGACTGACTACTCTGTGGCTGAAGGAATTATTTCCTAACAATCCCTGTGATTCATCGGTGGGTGTGTGTGTGTTGTGTGTGTTGTGTGGCTGTGTGTGTGTGTCGTGTGTATGTGTGTTGTATAGTGGTGTTGTAGATCTGTGTGTTGTGTGGGTAGTGTGTGTGTGCTGTGTGTTGTGTGTGTGTGTCCGTGTGTGTGTGTTGTGTTGTGTGTGCTGTTGTGTGTGTGTGTGTAATGTGGGTGTGTTGTAACTCACCTTGTACTCTCTAGTTGAGGTTGCGGCGCGGTCGAGTCCGTGCTCCTGGCCCCGCTCTTCTCTGATCGCTACTAGGTCACTCTCATGAGCCGTGGCTTATCATACCTCTGCTTAATGCTATGTATGGATCACTGCCTACACTACCATCGCTTAACAAACCTATTACACTACTGAATTACTCTGTAGGCTGAAGAATACTTCCTAACATCCAGTGATTATCGTGTCTTCAGATTCCAAGCGTGTGTCCCCTTGTTTCTGTGTCACCAATCTCTGGAACATCCGTCTTTGTCCACCTTGTCAATTCTCTCAGTTTTTTGTATGTCGTTATACATGTCCCCCCTTCATCATCAGCCCTCCGTGTCGTCAGGTTGATTTCCCTTATACCTTCTCTCGTCAGGACATTTACCTCTTAGCTCTTCGCACTAGCTGTTGTTTGCAAACCTTTGACTTTCTCTAGTTACTTCACGTCCTTGGCTAGTGTGGGTCCATACTGGTGCCCCATACTCCAATATGGGCGGCTAACATACACGGTGTCAGGGTCCTGAATGATTCTTATTAAGATGTCGGAATGCCTGTTTGAGGTTTCGCTAGGGCGCCCCATTAAGGTAGCAGCAGTTTTTTGGTTGATGTGCGCTTCAGGAGATGTGCCCTGGTGTTATACTCACCCCAAGTTCTTTTTCCTTGAGTGAGGTTTGTAGTTCTGCCCCCTAGACTGTACTCCGTTCGCGGCCTTCTTTGCCCTTACCCAATCTTCTGATTTGCACTTGGTGGGATTGAATCCAGGGAGCCAATTGCTGGAACCAGGTCTTCAGCCTGTCCAGATCTCTTTGTAGTTCTGCCTGGTCTTCGATCGATTGTATTCTTCTCCGTCAAACTTCACGTCATCTGCAAACAGGACACATCAGAGTCTATTACTTTCCTTATGTCGTTCACTATAATACCAGATAACAGCACTGGTCCTAGGACTGACCCCTGCGGGACCCCGATTGGTCACAGGTGCCCACTTTAAACACCCTGGCCACGTACCATGGACTCGCTTGCTGTCTTCCTGACTAAGTATTCCCTGATCCATTGTAGTGCACCTTCCCTGTTATCCCTGCTTGGTCTCCGTTTTTGCACCAATCTCTTGTGTGGAACTGTGTCAAACGCCTTCTCGCCGTCAAGAGAAAATGGCAATCCCACCCCCCCTCTCTCTTGTCTTACTGCTGTCACCATGTCATAGAACTCGTAGGTTTGTGACATCAGGATTCTCCCCGTCCCTGAAAACCATGTTGGCTGCTGTGTTGGTGAGTTCATTGCTTTCTTGGTGTTCCACACTCTTCTCCTGATAATCTTCTCCATGATTTTGCATACATATACAGTCAGTGACACTGGTCTGTAGTTAATGCTTTATGTCTGTCTCCTTTTTTAAAGATTGGGACTACATTGCGGTCTTCATGCCTACAGGCAATTCCTGTTTTTCGATTGATGATTAAAGATTGTTGTTAGGGGTACACATAGCGCATCCTGTCCCCTCTTCAATACCCATGAGGAGATGTTATCTGGCCCCTTTGCCTTTTGGGTATCTAGTCACTCATGTGTGTGTGTGTGTGTGTGTGTTGGTGTGTGAGTGTGTGTGTGTGTGTGTGTTGTGTGTGTGTCCGGTGTGTTGTGTGTGTGTGTGTGTGGGTGATTGTGTGGCCGTATCCCACCAATTCAGCGTGGCCCAAAAGAAAAACGAAAAGTTTTCTCCTTTTATTCAGTAATATTTACAGGAGAAGGGGTTTACTAGCCCCTGGTCCCGGCATTTTAGTCGCCTCTTACAACACGCTATGGCTTACGGAGGATGGAATGGAATTTTGTTCCACTTACCCAAGGTTATATATATAATATATTTATATATATATATATATATTTATGATATATATATATATTATATTATAATTATATATACTATTTATTTATATATGTATATATATATATATATGGCCTCTGGTGGCTGGTGGCCTGGTGCCTGGTGGTTAACGCTCCCCCTCGCTTCACATCGGTGGGGGCTGGGTTTCGATTCCTGCCAGACAGAGTAGAAACATTGGACGTGTTTCTTTCCACTCGTTCCGTCTATGTTCCCCATCAGTAAAATGCGGTACCTGGGTGGTATTGTCGTCTCGTGGGGTCGCAATCCTGGGACACTGATCCTTTAGGAACGCGTGGTCACAGACCGGGCGCGGGCGTTGGACCACGGAACTCTCTCCAGGTATTCTTATATATATATATGTCGTGCAACCGAATATGCAAACTGAGTCAATTAGCATAGCAATCATTTAAATTAAGTCCTTTCTAAAAATTTTTCTCTTATACGTTTGAAGAGATATTTTTTTTAATTAATGTTGATGTAAACAAATTTATAATTTTTGCACAAAAGGAACTTAGAAAAATTAACTAAGCTTATTATAAAATAGCTTCAATTTATTTCTAGCCTAAATATAACAAATATATTTTAGATTTGCTTAAAATAAATTTAATCTAAAACAAACACTAGTGAAATATATTTTTTTCGTTAGACGTTTTCAGAATGGATTTTGGCGAAAAATTATTGCATACACAAATTTCACTTGTCCTGTTTGGCAGATGAGCGTTGTATTTATAGCACCTATGGATTCGTTGTTCTGCCTATTCGGCACGACATTAATTATATATATATTATATATTTATATTTTATTTATATATATATATATTTATATATATATATATATATATATAGATTATTTATATTATATATAGATGTTACTATTGTATATATCGTGGTCGTGGAAATTCTCCTACGTACTTCAGGTGCTTTTAGCACCTATCCAAGGTTGAAGGCGGACTGATTATTACTCTGTTTTGTAGTATATAGTCTTCTGTCTTTCATGCAGTGTCCTAGATTTTGTAGTGATAATAGCCACTGGATGGCGAAAAGTCTACATTAAAGATACCCAGATGTTGGCACAAAGTGTCTTATTTTCGTCTTGGTCTCGGTATTATATACCATTCTTGCACATAAAAAAAAAAATATATTTTGTTGGATTTTGGCTTAAATTTAATTGCGCTTGTTGTAATATGGTTAGGCATGTTTTCTAAGGTTCTTTTGTACAGGACATGTGTTTCCTGACGTTTGTCTTATTTATGTGATGACCCACAGCTGGAGCCTTTTGTTCATTTCACCCGAGGCCTTCCTCTGCTTATCGGTTTTTAAAGAAATTACTCTCATACACTGCTTGTGTGCAACTATGCCGTTGCTCGTCGCCAGGCTAGTTATCCTCACCACCCTGCGTTCCAGAGGGCGAAGTCCCGGTATGGCCTGGATAATCATTTGGATATGTTTTCCATAGACTCATGCTGTCGATTTTCACATCATCGTATTAAATGGGTACCTGGGTGTTAGTCGAATGGCCCGTAGGGCGCATCCTGGGACAAACCACTAACCCTAATTTGCCCGAATTGCTCTGTATACAAGCTCCCTTTTTCTATATAGTAGTATGTCATTGATGTCAGTTAGGCCTGCTTTGATACCTTGTTACATGTGCTTGTAGAAATATGATTAATAAATATATCTGTATTTACTACAAGTTCCAATACGACTAAAGGTCCTAATAGGCACTAGAAGTTAAAAGAATTGCAGAGGTAATAATACAGACCTTTGAACATAAGCCCTTCAGACAAGCTGTGACCATGGCGTATTAGCGCACAAAAAATGCGTGCTCTAAAAGGGATAACAGGAAAAGTCGCGTCGATGGATCTTTATTTCCTACACTAACAGACACAGAGAGTAGTCGTCAACTGAGTTATAAGTCGGAGGCAGTACGGTGAAAAAGCTCTGTACCACAAGGCACAGTACTCGCTACAAATCTTGTTCCTCACATCCCTCATATCCGACATAGACAAGGATGTCAGCCACATGCACCGTGTCTTCCTTTGCAGATGAAACCCGTAATCTGCATTGACAGTGTATTCCATTGCAGACACTGCAAGGCTTCCAGGGGGACTCAACCAAATTTTCGTGGGCTGCAGAAAACAATATGAAGTTCAACGATGGGAAATTTCAATTACTCAGTATGGGTAAACACGTTGGATTTATTAATTCTTCGTCAGAGTACAAACAAATTTCTGGCCCAAAATAGAGCGAAACACCAAAGTCAAAGACCTGGGAGTGATTCATGTCGGAGGAATCTCACTCTTCACAGGACATAACATGGTAATCAATCGCATCTTGCTAGTAAATTGACAGGATGGATAATGAGACACCTTCAAAACTAGGGAGGCAAGCCCATGATGACAACTCTTCAGCGTCACCTGTTCTATCTAGGCTGGATATTGCTGCACCTAACAGCACCTGTCAAGGCAGGTGAATGCTGACTAGAAAATGTACAGAGAACCTTCACGGAGCCATAACGGAGAAAAAACACCTCAATTACTGGCGGGGGGTGCGCTTGAGTTCCTGAACCTGTATTCCCTGGAACGAATGCGGGAGAGAGATACCTGGAGGTTACCTGGAGGTTCATTCCGGGATCACGCCCCCGCGGCCGGTCCATGACCAGGCCTCCCAAATGGATCTGGGCCCTGATCAAATAGGGCTGTTACTGTTGGCGCACGCAGCCTAACGTACGAGCACAGCCGGCTGATACAGGCACTGTACTTTAAGGTATTGTCCAGCTCTCTCTTGAACGAACGGCTGGGCCCAGGGGGTTTATTGGCAATTCCCCTAATGTTGATGGGGAGGCGTTTAAACAGTTTTGAGGCCACGCGAGGGACACTTATGGTGTTTTCCAACTTAGTGTACCATTTCGTCCCCTACTTTTATTGGGGCTTTTGCATCGCTCCTGCCCAGTCTTTTACTTTCATAGGGAGTGATTTCCTGTGTTCAGGATTATGGGACCATTCCTTCCAAGATTTTCCAAGTGTAGATTATGATCTATCTCTCCCATCCTACGTTCATAACGAGTATCAAGTGTCATAGTGCTTCCAAGCAGGTTCCAAGTAGGTTAAGGTGCTTGACGAACTTATACGTGCAGTAAGGATCTCTGTTACACTCTCTATCTGCGATTTCACCTGTCTTTGAATGGAGATGTTAATGTCAGCAGTATTCTAAGCCTAAGAGAGAACAAGTTGATTTGAAAAGGATATCATGGGCTTGGGCATCTTCTCGTTTTGAAAGTTCTCATTATCCCTTCCTATCATTTTCTTTGCACGTGCGATCGGTGGCATGTTGTGATCCTTGAAAGTGAAATCTCAGTACATTACTACTCCCAGGTCCTTACATATTTTGGCGGCTCTATTGTATGGCCCGGGATCGGGTCAGTCAGTATACCTCTGTTCTTGGTATTATCTCTCCAGTTTTCCCAATACGGGTCGTTGGAAATCTGTCCTCACTTGAACATCATATTGTTTACCGTTCCCCTTGCCCATGGGAAAACTTTGTTTATATCTCTTGGAGGTTAACCGCGTCCTCAGCAGATGACAGCCTCATGCAGATCCTAGTATCATCCGCAAAGGATTGATTCGCGGCTTTTTTATTATTTTTTTGCTGGTGATGTTTTTAAATTTTATCTTGTTTATGTTGCGTATGAGGATAAGAAATAAAGAAGGGGGCGAGTACTTTGCCATGTGGAACTGTAGCTCTTCACTTTGGCAGCCTTCCGATTAAACTTGTTTGACCCACTACTCTTTGTGTTCGATTTGTTAGGAAGCTGAACGATCCATCTCCCACTTTCCCAGTTATTCCTTTAGCTAGTATTTTATGGGCTAATTACGCCATGATCAGCATTTGTACCAAATGCTTTTGCAAAGTCTTATAGGTGTATATTACATCCTGCATTCTGATTTTCTTCAGTGAATCCAGGCCATGTCATAGTGATTCAGTAGTTGTGAGAGGCGGGAGACGACTGCCCCTAACCATGTTGCCTGGTTTGTGCAAATTTTGGGAATCCAGGTTGATTTTGCAATTCCTGCTTCTTAACACTCTTTCAAAGATTTTTATGATGTGGGACGTCAGAGCTATTGGTCTATAGTTCCTTAGCTTTGCTGCCACCTTTATGGAGTGGGGCTATAAATCCGTTGTTTTAAGTGGACAGTGGAATTTCAACCATGTCAAGTCCTCCTTCTAGTGTACTTAGGGCACGCGGAGATGGGTTTCTTGCAGTTCTTAATGAAAACAAGAGTTCCACGAAGTCTGGGCCCGGGGACTGAGTGCATAGGCCTTGTTGTCAAATGGCTTTTTCGAAATCTATCGGAAGTTAGGGTAATGTCGGTAATCTTGGCATACATTTATGGGTTTGAGGCTCATTCATGAAAGAAATCATTTGGGTCGTCGATCATCAGGACCGATTAGTGGTTCAATAAACACAGGAGGTTCGTACTGGGATTTCATTATTATTCACTCATTTCCTTGTTGAATCTGTGTAAGTCCATCCTGTCTGAGTAAGGCCCGATACTAGCTGTGGCTATTTGCCTTTTTTTTTTTTGGCATATGAAAAGAATTATTTGAATTTCTTTCAATTTCACTAATAGCTTTAAGCTCCTCCTGGCCTCTCTGGTTCACTGGTAAGTGTCATTTAGCTTAAGTTCGATAGTTTCACTTCCCTGGTCAGCGCTCCTTTCGATGTATCAGATATTTAGCACTCCTGAGGAGCTCAGTGACCTCTTCGTCGTCTTCTGTAGTGGGAGAGTCTTTTTCTCTCCTGGTTTAAGAACATAGAAACATAAGAAAGGAGGAAACACTGAATGGAGGCCGTTGGGCCAATACTAGGCAGGTCCTTTACAGTTCATCCCACTAACAACATTTGGACCAACCCAATGTTCAATGCCACCCAAGAAAACAAGCTCCGATGTGCATAGTCCTCACTCCAATACACCCCTCCTCCCCACTCATGTACTTATCTAACCCTAAATTTGAAACTACCCAATGTCCTAGCCTCATTAAAACCCAACTAGGTAGACTGTCCCATCATCAACTACCCTATTTCCAACCAATTACTTTCCTGTGTCCCTTTCTAAATCTAAACTTATCAAATTTAAATCATTACTGCGGGTGGTTCTCTCTTGGAGAGTTATCCTCAATGACCTCTGGTTAATATCCATTTATATAATACCTATCTTCCACTTATACATCTTCGATCAGGTCTCCCTCTTCTTCGTCACAAGTGAATGTAACTTATGAGTCTTCAAGCTTTCTTTATAAGGAAGATTTCTAATGCTATGTTTATTTAGTCATCCTTCGCTGAATGTTTTCTAACGAAATTTATGTCCATTCTGTAATATGGAGACCAGATTTGAGCTGCATAATTTCTAGGTGAAGGCGTATAATGATTCATAAAAAGCTGTAGTATTGCCACTCTGGGACTTCTGTTGCTTACACTTCTTATATAAATCCCAGTAATCTATTTGCCTCTCATTTACGTTACGCTTAGGCGTGCTTTTGGGGGTTCTTGGGTTTAAGGTTGCTGCTTTCCTAACCCCCAAAGTCCTTTTCGCAATCTGTATGGTTAGTTCTACATTATTTTTAAACTTAAACTGCTAGGGTTATGGACACTCCCGAGCTTCAGAACATTGAATTTATACTAAATGAAACATGATCTGCACTTTTCTGCAAAGAGTAGAGTTTGTTCTAAATCCTCCTGAAGTTCCCAAAACATCTTACGTTTGAATAATTATTCCTTACCCTATCTTCGTTGTCATCAGCGGATTTGTCCATTCACTAGTAATTCTCATCAAGATCATTGATATAGATTTTATATACAACAGACGGGCCAAGACAGAATCCCTGTGGAACCCCACTTGTTACTGATCCCACTCGGATTTTAACCCATTTATCGGTACACTCTCTGCTTCACTGTCTGATGGCCTTGTTTCGATTCCACGAGAGGCACTCTTCCCCCAATGACCTTGAGCTGCCAACTTCTTTAACAGTCTTTGGTGCGGAACTCTTCAAAAGCTTACTTAAAATCTTAGTAAATAATATCAATTCTTTATCGTGGTCAACAGCCTCCAAAGCTTTTCTGAAGAAGTTAATAAAATTAGTTAGTCAAGACCGGGCCCTCTTGTGAATCAATGCTGAGTATCATTATCAAGCTATGTTATCGAGATGGCTTCTTATAATCTCAGCTATATTTGACTATAGTAATTTGCTACTATTGGGTCAGGCTTATTGGGCGGTAATTTGAGGGTTACAACTTGTCCCCTGTTTTTAAAAATAGGAATTACATTAGCATCTTCCCACATATCGACACTAACCTGTTTGAAGAGATAAATTAAAAATATTTGTTAATGGCTCTACAGACTTCCATTTTGCAGTCCTTCAGAACCCTTGAAAAAAGCTCCCATCAGGACCCGGTGACTTATTTTGCTTTCCGTTGGTCTCTCTGCTTCACAACATTTCACTTGTGACTGTTGATGGTTACATAATTTATCTCTTTCTGGCCCACTATAAAAATAAATTACGGAATATTATTAGTGTCTTCCTGTGTAAAACCGAGAGAAAAATAATTATTTAATAAATCGAAGCACTTTTCTTATCTTTGTAAGTAAAGATGCCCATTAGTTATTTTAAGAGGACTATCTTATCTCTAACTTTTGTTCTATATACTGGAAAAAATTTTTTGGAGTTAGTTTTTAGAATCCCTAGCAACTTTAATTTCATAGTCCTTTGATCTAATTTCTTTATATGGATAAATGTTCTTTGAGCAGCATGTATTGTGTTCAGAAAACTGTCATATTGATAAGGTCTCTTACGTTACCCCTGTCAACAGTTGATAAGTGTTTCTCTAAGCCATGTAATCTGTCTAAGCGAAAAATTTGGTTATGTTAACTGAGTTATCCCTACTATCATACTTCATTCAATTCTAATTTAATTGATTTGTGGTCGCTAGCACTCCAGTTCCTCTGATAACCTTCTATAATTATTAACAAGGATTCATTGTTTGCAAGAACTAAGTTCAACAGGTGTTTCTACCCTGTAGGTTCAGTCAAAACTGCTTCAAAAACAATCCTGAACTCAATTCTAAGTAGTCGTTATTATGTCTAATTTCCCAGTCATGAAATTCCAATCATATGACTAAGTTCTAAAGTCTCCTAGAATTGACTACATTATCGGTGGCCTTGGGACCAACAATGTTCCTCAACATAGTAGTTCTCCCTGGTCCATATCTAATTGGGGGACGGTATATTCACACCTAAATTTAATTTTCATGCCCCTCTGAAATTGCTATCCCAAACAGACTCTGTATGTGTTACTTCAGACTTAATACCCGTTTTTTTTGCCAACAGATCAAGCGATCTCGGACATTACCAATGCCCACCCCACCCCTTCCCGAATACTTCTATCTACTTGGAACAATTTTAAAACCCTGAATGTGACATTCTGAGGCATGTCCCGACTTTGAATTAAACCACCGTCTCAGTAAGGCAAATACATCCTTTCGTTACCTTGCACTAGCAACTAGTTCAAAACTCGTCATTCTTATCCTTAACATGCGAACTATTTGTGTATAAATCTTAAAGACCTCTCTCTCTCTTTACCCTTTGCTCTTTCTGTTATTCCACTAAACCTAATTACTGTCCTTGTCATAATTAGTGCCATGGCTTTCCATATCCCACCTCCTTTTGCACTATTACTAGTTCGCCTAGTACTCATATTACTACCTGAGGACTTCACAGTTTCCCGCAAAAACCATAACCACTAACTATTCCTAGTTTACAAGACCTAACTGCTCCCTCACTGCGTTGGCCCAGTGCTCCCAACCCACACCTAAATAATCGTGAACCCCCATCTTGCATACATGTCATTTCTGTCATAGAAGATGGGTCCAAGTTGGTCAATGACATGTTACAGCATTTTTCCTTACAGGATTTGTCCAGCCAGCAATTGACACCAAATTGCTCCTCTGGACAACACACCATTCAATTCAACTCACCTCTCCTTGGCAAAATGCCACATATGACTTGGTTTCCACCCTCCTCCTTATTATCTCATATTGCGTACTTATACTGCTAATCTGGTCCTCACTCCTAGGTCTGCCAACATCGTTGCCTCCAGCACGGAGGGACAGAAATTAATAGTATTGCTCCCATTACTTCATCATGTCATCCAGAGGCTAACTCAATATCCTTCATCCCAGCCCCAGGATAAACACACTCGCTGCTCCTACTCCTTCCTGCTCTTCTTCTTTCTTAGGGGAATATGCCTTAGAACAGGCTTCGGCTACCGGAAGTTGTCCTTTTCCAGGCTCACTGGTTTGATCCATGTCATTTAAGACATCTTCCCAACATGTTTCGGTTTAGGACATGGTTTACTGCGAGGTCCCCAGTTGATGTTCTTGTTGTTGAAGTTGTATTTTGTGAAGACACCTTCACAGGTACATGCATTCTGCTGATCAGTACCCCTATGCATGTACGTCTGGACTTCGATTAGGTTGTGATCGGAATTAGTTGTTTTTGATATTCTTATGTCTCTTATCAGGTCCCCATTATTTGTGAAGATAAGGTCAAGTGTGTTTTCTAGTCTTGTTGGCTCCACTATCTGCTGGCTTAAGGTGTGTTTTTCGCAGAGACTTAGTAGCTCATGTGTGTGTGACCTTTAATCTGCGCTACCTCCGGGGATTGTTTCAGCTATAACATTATTTGCTACATTCTTCCATTTTGTATGCCTTAGGTTGAAATCACCAAGCAGTAAGATGTTTGGGGATGGAGCTGGAAGGTTTTCCAAACAGTAATCAATTTTCAGTAGCTGTTCCTTGAACTGTTGTGAGGTTGCATCTGGTGGCTTGTATACAACCACAATGACTAGGTTTTGGTTCTCGATCTTTATTGATAGAACTTGAACTACCTCATTTGTGGTGTTCAGCAACTCCGTGCAGATACATGATTATATACACCTGGAAAATCCTAGAGGGACTAGTACCGAACTTGCACACGAAAATCACTCACTACGAAAGCAAAAGACTTGGCAGACGATGCAACATCCCCCCAATGAAAAGCAGGGGTGTCACTAGCACGTTAAGAGACCATACAATAAGTGTCAGGGGCCCGAAACTGTTCAACTGCCTCCCAGCATACATAAGGGGGATTACCAAGAGACCCCTGGCAGTCTTCAAGCTGGCACTGGACAAGCACCTAAAGTCGGTTCCTGACCAGCCGGTCTGTGGCTCGTACGTTGGTTTGCGTGCAGCCAGCAGCAACAGCCTGGTTGATCAGGCTCTGATCCACCAGGAGGCCTGGTCACAGACCGGGCCGCGGGGGCGTTGACCCCCGGAACTCTCTCCAGGTAAACTCCAGGTAAACTCCAGAAAAGGTTTACAGGCCTAGTTGACATCAATGACATAGTATTTACTATTTGAAGCTGCTTGTCATACAGATCATTTCGGGCAAATTAGGTCAGTTTTGTCCAAGGATGCGACCCACACCTGTTGACTAACTCCCAGGTACCCATTTTACTGATGGGTGAACATAAACAACCGGTATAATTAAACACGCACAATGTTTTTACCCTCGCCGGTAATCGAATCCAGAGCACGCAGTGTGAAGCGAGAGCTTTCATCTTTGTCTGAGCTTATTAGGCTATGCTGGGTAATGTACACTCTGTATGATAGTCATACTTACGTGCACCTGCTCCTAAATAAATTTACTGCCTATGCTGCCGTAGCCGCAGCAAGCAGCAACAAGGCTGCTCCTATATCTTGCCGTCCCCTGGGCCTATCCGAACTCCAGTGATGGCCAAATTTGCAAGTACTGCTGCAACAACATGCAAGTTAACTATAGTTACATAAAAACTGACGGTGGACCGACAACGAAAATGGACTAATATGAGCAGAATGAGGGACCAGCATTCAAGTAGCAGGACCTGCTGCCAGGACGTGAACGACACGAGACTTTTTCCACTAATGAAAATAACTGACTCTGCATATCAACTGCACCAGGTTTAACGGAAGACAACATGCAGGAAATCCTGATCAACTAATCACCAAGGAAATGCCAGGTTCTGTAGGACAATTTTTCGTCAGTGCCAAACGAGGGAAAGATTTGAGCCTTTAAACATGGTCTGACCCGGGCATTCATCACAGCAGCTACTAGCAGGACGTACAACTAGCGAAGTGAATTCTCATCTTTACTGACGTTCATTCTGTTGACAGTACCATCATCTGTACCACCATAATATCACCTGTAACCAGTGCCTTACGAGAGGGAAACACAGGAGACTTGTAAATCAAACAGTACAAAACTCCAAGGTATAGGAGGTTATCCCTCAGTGGCAGTCGTGGGAAAGGAGTGAAATAGTTAAATAGTCAAGGTTATATTTTAGTAGCTGACCTATATTCAGCTGACCAGTGTACAGTTGAGGAGAATCATAGCAGAAAAAGCCAAATATATATATAAACTCAAGGAAGTCAGGTGGTGTTACTCCCCTCAGTTGTTTTAAAAGTGGCTGAGTCAGCAAAAAACAGGTATTTCAGGAGACAACAACACCACGCACCCCCGATATTGGAATTGAGGGGGATTTGGAAAGGATAAAACCATTGATTAACCATTCTGTTCTACCAGAATGGAAAGGTTAGAGTTAATTGTGATTGAAGCCAGACGGTGATGTGATGTGGGTAGGGAGGGTAAAATAAGGGAGTTAAATGGAAGGGTGTTGTGAAGTTAAGGGAAAAAGTGGAGCAGTGAAGAGGGTTTTGAAGAGGGAAATTTTACTAGTAAATTCAGTGGAATTAAAGCAGATACTAAGTGTTTAGGGACTGGAAAAGAGAAATAAAAATTATTATTGTATATGAGGTACAAAGTAGGAGAGTGAAAATGGCAGGCATTTGAGGGGTACAGGCTGCAATAATTATATTTATATTTCTTCTTCAATTCCATGATGAAAAGAAACAGTCATAGTGGTTGGGAAATGGGGAATGGGAGTAACAGCGCCTGGACAGTAAAAAGCCCAAAACAGTTGCCATCTACCAGAAAAAAGTAAACCTCAACTATCGCCGAAGGTATGGCAACACCACATACCCAACAAAAACAATGGCACACAGCTCTTATTGTAGCGCTCTTAGATGGTGATATCCAAATTAATCCAGGACCTCAAACTATTGTGCAGAGGCAAACAGACAGGTAAATGACGGCATAATGGACGGTCTAGTAGCAAGGAATGATTACCTTAACTCCATATGTAATGCATACAGAGGTCAATGTGAGACTATTACAGCCATTATTATCTAAACACTACCAAACAGGTGCATTACACTGTACTAAAGTACGCATGAAAACAGAAAAGGCACCTTATGTAAAATGTGTAAGGGGTGGGTGCATGATGGATGTATGTACAATTATAGCATGCGGTGCCATTGAATTCATTTTGTCGTGTAAAAATGCACTTGGCACAGTTACCCTTTAGCAGTGATGACATTTGTGATTTTACCTAATTTTTAATACAAATGACCCATTGCCATATATTGATGATTATGATTGTTTTATGAAAACAGGCCTTCACTGATTCAATGTCAATGCAAGGATCACTTCTTCATAAATTGGAGAGATTAGGATTCTAGCTAACAAAAATTAGGGCGGAGTTATAACCATCTCTGAAGCTTGGTTGGATGATACAGTGCTGACGACGAGGGTCAAATAGATGGTTACAATATAAAACGCTTAGATAGGAACAGAAAGAAGGGCGGCGGTGGAGTATGTTGCCTACATTAGAAATGACTTAGCTTTACAACCCAAGACCTGATTTAAAATAACAATAAAATGGAGATTCTATGGTTTGAAGGCCTGCTTCCCAAGACCAAACCCATCTTAGTAGGAACTAGTTACCGCCCTCCTACCCAGGAAAAAAACCCCAGTTCTTAGAAGACTTTTTCCAGAGTCTTGTCCGGAGTTGAAAGATTGCGAGACATAATACTGGGCGACTTCAATATTGTTTTCCAGCAAACAAAATAAAACGGGCTATGCAAAGGTATAAGCCAATTCTAGGATTTAAATAGCTACACACCCAACTAATTAATAAACCAACACGGATCACACAGTTCTCAGCACCCTAATTGACCCATACTTTGCAAACCGCGCTGAGAACATTATAGTCTGTCAGGCAGTCATTACCATCAGGTCTTAGTGATCATTTCATCATTTACTGAACACAGGACAAATCACTAGGGATAGGATTGGCCTACACAGGACACATAAAACATGGGGTCAATAGAAACTTACAGTAAAGAACACTGGTAAAATATGGCTACACAATTGTGACTTAACAGAGATAACAAGTTGCAATGACGTAACGATGCCTGGGAAAAATTCAAAACAATGTTCACTAACATTCTTTAATAATATTGCACCAGTTAAAGAGGTTAGGATTAAACGAAGACTGCACCATGGATGAATACTGATATATTAGATAATATGAAATTCAGAGACCAGCTGCTAAAAAGATTTAAGAAAACAGACATGGTTATTGCAGCACTAAATGAAGTCCAAAGGGTGAGGGAACAGAGTACAGAGGCTTATAAAAGGAAGCAAGAAAGCACTATTGCTCAAAAATTGAAGTATATAAGCATATCCCAGAAAAGCTCTCGGCAACAACTAAAAAAGTTGGGTATAGCCATAAGCAGTAAGATAGGTCTAACATATTACTCCACTATAGATAATGAGGGATGCCACGAAAACATCTAAGGTGGCAAAATTGCTTTATTCTACTACCAACATCTGTTGCATCAACACTAGTAAGTAAAATAACGCTGCATCAAATACCTTTAACCCACAGACTATGATAAGTTTTTCAAACTTTACTATACCAAAAAGGGGTAACCCCAAACAGTTGTCAACTAGTAAGTGTATCTCATGCTTCATTCAATAAGAACTAGCAGGTTAATCCCAAACTAAGAGCACAGGCCCTTGCCTGATACATCCGTCTAAGTTCCTTAAAAGATAGGTTGCCTTCTTGAACTGTCAATCCCATTGCTCACGTAATAAATCTATCAATCACCACTAATACCGTACGGAGGGGTTCATGGAGGCCAGAGTTACTCCTAATCTTCAAGAAAAATAATGGGTCTGATGTAAGCAATATAGACATGTTAGTATACTCTGGTTATATTATCTATTTTCTGGAGAGGGCGGGTATTCTCTAGTAGGAAGTACCCTTATGGACAACAGCATTCTCCATAGCTATCACTCGCGGCTTTAGAAGAATCCTACCTCACAAGATTACCTCCCTATTAATCTGAGGATTACCTGAGAACTGAAATTGTCAAAAGGAATCCTTTCACCTAGGTATGGTAACTTAACCTGCAAAAGGCTTCGATTACTGTCAACCACAATATTTATGATAAGAAACTTCAAGCTATCGGTATAGGTTCTGTAGACCTGGTTTAAGTCCTTCCTTAGCAACAGAGACAAATAGTCAAAATCAACAAAACGGATTTCACGAACCCACTGCCGATAAACATGTGGAGTTCCCAAGGGTAGTAATCTGGGTCCCTTACTATTCTTATGTTAATGTCATTGGTTATGCCTTTCAGTGTCAAGTGCAAACTCCTACTGTATGCAGATGGGACAGTGCTCTGTTAGTGACATGGTAAAGACCCACAAGATATTGCTAATGTTTTAACACTGGAACTGGAGTCCTGCAGCAAATGGTTTAGTAGACAACAAACTATCATTACACCTAGGGAAAACTGAAAGCTCCATTCTCTTTGGAACGAAACATAAACTGGAAGGGTAAATAATTTTAATGTTCAGTGTAATGGGGAGTACATCACTTTGGTTTCATCAGTTAAATATCTGGGAATCCTCTGACCCATGCATGTTCCCAGGAGAATTGATAGGGAACGTGTAGTAAAGAAAGCGAATGCCAGGCTGAAGTTCCTGTATAGACACGCACAGTGTTCTACCTACTGAGGCTCGAGGACCTATGTCTAGCCCTTATACAATCGCCATATGATTACGTTGCCTCCTTCTTGGTACTCTGCCTTGGAAAAAAAACTGAAAAGATAGACTGCAAATCACCAGAAACAAAATATGTAAGATTCATCCTGGGGCTGTGGGACCAAGAGAAAACATGTCAGGCCAGGTTGATTACACAGTTGGTATGCCTGAATGTTGAAGGACAGAGTTTAAAAACATCTGAATCTAAATCATGTTTAAAAATTTGCTCACGAACAGTGTCCAGAATATCTTGCTGTCAAGTTTGTCAAGGTTGGGACCAAAGCAATCATAGTACTAGGGGGTGAGAGCACACTTTGTAGTAACCCACCCAGTCAGTTGGCCAGGCTGCCAAACTTTTATTGTACAGCAATAAAGGAATGGAACAGACTTACCCACAAATGGTCAAGGCCTAGTCATAGCTTGAACCAGTTCAAGAAGACTGCCAATAAGTGTCTTGTGGAATGAAGCAACAGAAAGGGAGGGGAATGATTTTCTATTTTTTAGCTAAAATACGTGATATTTTACCTTATCCCTAGTAATGGACCCTCGTATTGTAGATAGGTCGTAATGACCCTCGGGTTAGAGATAGTCTTAATGACCCTCGTCTATTGTAGATAGTCTTAATGGACCTCGTGTAGTAGATAGTCTTTTTAGTATGATAATAAGATGTTATCTTCATTATAGAATAATAAGAAAATATTATAACCTTTATATTATAATAATAAGGTAAAAGGACCCCAATGGAAATAAGTCACTCTGTCTGACTTTTATGGGTTATCCTAGGTTCTCTACACATATGCTGCTATGTATGATAATTCTATGCAACTGTATTGTGTATACCTGAATAAATTTACTTACTTACTTACTTGCCTTATTAGTTAAAGCAATTTCAGAAAACAATAGTCTGTGTTAAGTTTAAATTCTCTTTTATTCTCTGAAGAAGAAAACGATATTGTTGCGGTAACTAAAATAATATTTACTCTCTTATACATATTACTATAATAATATAATATTTTTATTTCTACAAGTACATGTACAACGTATACAAGCCTAGCTGACGTCTGTGACATATATAGAAAACCGCTTGTTATGCTGAGCATTTCGGATAAATTAGGTCAGTTTTGTTCCAGGATGACTACACCAGTCGACTGACTCCCAGGTACCCATTTTACTGATGGGAATCGAACCCAGATACTCACCTTGTGAAGCGAGAGCTTCACAAGACAACACCAAAGATGGTTAAAACCTTGGTAAAATACCGACAATTGGTTTAAAAAAAACACGAAAGCAAACACTAGGACATATTTATTAGAAAACATTTCGGTCCTGGGACCTTGATCACTTCTAAAATACAGAGGTTGAAAGTATATATAGGCGGAGGGTGAGGTGTGAGTGACGAAATGGTGATATGAAGAATGCCATATTGGGATGAGGACGGGTAGACGATGAGATCATGTGACTCCTGTGTTGTTGGGTAGGTGGTGCTTTGCCTGGTGGAGTATCATGTATGCTAATGTTTTAGAAATTTTCTGGTTTCCAGTGTTGCGTTCTATTGAGTCGGTGGCGGCGATTAGCGAGTCTTCTAGACTCCGTCGGCGTCTAAGGTTTTTGTTCGGTGAGAACGAGTTGTGCCTCATACCAATTTATCAAATGTCCTCTG
The DNA here is from genome assembly GCF_026875155.1 of Cherax quadricarinatus. Taxonomy (NCBI): domain Eukaryota; kingdom Metazoa; phylum Arthropoda; class Malacostraca; order Decapoda; family Parastacidae; genus Cherax; species Cherax quadricarinatus. The sequence goes on from NC_069404.1 coordinate 60,434,097, forward strand.
GAATCTCTGTGGAGGACACAGGCGTACCTTGAGTCGTCTCTGTTACTGGTATTTCGATGCTCGTTCAGGCGGACCGTAAGATCTCTGCCTGTTTCGCCTACATATTTCTTGGGACAGAGTCCACAGGGGCTGTTGTAGACACCTGCTGTGAAAGTTAGAGGTGTGGGGCTGAGTTTTGTAGTGAGGTCTTTGATAGATGATGTAATTATGGTGGAAACATTTATATTACTCTTAGCAAGTCCCTGGCTGACTTTAAATACCCAACGATGATGTCATCACAACCATCATAACTACAACAATAAAGTTTTGAATCCCCTCAGTGATCCCAAACACATAAAGCCTTTTGAAATCATGTTGTTCAAACACACAAACTTTTTTAAAAATTAGTCTTCGAAATCAGAAAAAGGCAAAAAACTATTTAAAAACTTTTACCAGGTCAACCGAATCAGCACGTCCTATCATTTGGGGAAAGGGGGAGTGCACACAAATTAGCGGGCCCACCTTCCCAATACCTTTCAGTATTTTTCTGGGCACCATCAATGAACCCACCTAAAAACTCATCCTTCTCTCCCATTTTCAACATGAATTTAAAAACAAAAGCATGGCTTCCTTCGATGACACCATCTTAAAAAATTTTTACTGATGCTGTAAAAACATTCTGAGAAAAGGTTCATTGAAAACCACGACCCCCCTTTACCCCAGTTTTCTCAGTCATGGTCTCTTTTTTAATTTTAATTTTTTTTCAAGTCCGGGACGCTTTTACAAACAAAGTTTTGGGGTGGCAATGGGCAGCCCCTCAGTGCTGTCTTCCCAAACCCTCTTTATGGAAAACCTAGAGACAGAGAAATTCAGCAGCCTCATTCCCCAAAAAGATACTTGATGATACATGGTTTTTTTCCGGGAGCCAAATCCAGGCCCCCCCTCAAAAAAATCAATGCAGCCCAACCATCAATAAACTTTACACTTGAACTCGAAAAAAACAAACTTTTTTGGCGAAACTCCCGAGGGGGAAAACTTCAATTCAAAGTATATAAAAACCTACCCAAAAAAGACGATCTTATACACTTTTTTTCATAGCAAGACACCCCATAAAAGATTTCCCCTTGGCTTTTTTTTGAGCCTTCCCATCTCCAACCTTTTTTTTTTGAAGAAATGGATTTTCATAACACAAGCCTTTAATTTTTCAGCTATCCTCAACAAGCCGCCCATGGAACAGACTTCAAGCAGTTTATAGTGCTCCCCTTTGTGATGTTTCCAGAATAATCGCCGGCATTTCTAAGGAAACTATATGTTTTCACCATAAAAAATCATCTATCAAAGACCTCACTACGAAACGCAGCATGAAAAGCATCGAAAAAAGTAACAGAGACACTTTAAATTAAGGTAGCCTTTTTCCTCCACAGAGACTCCACGGGGCATTTTGGGGAAATTAGATAAGGGATAACTCGTTTCCTAACGAAAACTTTAGATGCCGCGGGGTCTGGAACCCGCTAATTGCCCTCACCGACCAAAAGAATTTAACACTGGAAACCACAAAATTTCTAAAATATTAGCATACATATACCCCCCCACACATCCCACCTACCCCCAACAACGGAGTACATGAAACTCGTGTACCCGTCCTCTCCAATAGGCATTCTTTTATGTTCCATACTCACAACCTCACTCTCCGCTATATATATGTCTTACAACCTTTTATTTTAAAAATGATCAAGACCCAGGACCGAAATGTTTTCTAAAAAATATGTCCCCGTGTTTGTTTCTATTTTTTTAAAAACAAACAAAACCC
>NC_069404.1:60438885-60453832 GCF_026875155.1 Cherax quadricarinatus
CTGTTGCTAGAAAGTTGATAATTTATGAATTTTGGAAGTTTTCACATTGCTCTCTAATGGATCTGTTATTAATACATTCATGTACGGGGGGTGGGGGGCGCTACGCCCGTAGGTGTCATACAGTGCCTAGTTGTTCCTTTGACACCGCTGGCTCTCCTTTGGTTTATCTCTAACCTTTTCTTGCACCGTCAAGTGTTGGTATTATAGAATGTTGATCAGAGACTTAACAGTCTAGTATTTTTTTATGCCTGTTCAAGAGTCTGTGATTGAGGTAGAAATATGCAGATCTCTCCTACATGTATTTAGTGTTTTATATTAACATCGATCATTCTTTATGACTCTTTCAAACCATTGTGTATTTACGACTATTTATATGGTGGAACAGAGGGAGTAAATAACACGATTTGATCTTTCTTTTAAAAAAATTATTTGGATATAATCAATAGTTAATAATAGGTTAAATAATTGAAAAGAAACCAATACTGACGTTTTAGTTGGTTATCAGATTAGTAGGTCGTTGACTCAGCTGGACTCTACCTCAGTCATCTAACAGCTAAGTTAATATTCAATATGATCTGGTCTTCATCTCAGCTGATATTCATCTCAGTTAACGTAAATTTCTAAAGGGTTTCACCTAAGCTAATCACCTCAGCTGGTTTTCATTCCGGGCGGTTTTCATCTCAGCTAGTCTGGGTAAATGCCGGCATGGAAACTGTCAGAGACAAAATAACACAGGAGCATCTTCAAATCTGTCAACCAGAGATGACGAACTGTCTCTAGGAAGATTCTTGGTGGATGCTCTTCCCGTCTCGCTGGCTCAGAAGATTAACCTGAAGCATTCAAGAACTTATTATGAAAATGACTGAATATTTGTTGAAACTGTGCTTTTTTTATTGCATTCTAACAAAATCATTAAATCTTGTCAAGCATGTGTTACTAAAAATTCTCTGTGTAATGCATTCAAGGCTGAGCTGTTGAAAGTTACAGAGGAATTCATTTTTGTGATGCAATAAACTCGAAAAAAGATCACACAGCAGCTTTGAAATGGGTAAGTAGGTTAGTAAATTTATTCAGGTGTATACAAATACAGTTACATAGATTATCATACATAGCAGCATATGTGTAGAGAACCTACGATAACCCAAAAAGCGCCAGAGTGACTTATTTCCATTTGGGTCTTTATCAAGTATGATTTAAGTAAGGGGAGTGCAGCACTTCACCGGCATCAAGGTACACCCATTGAACGGAGAATATTTTGTCATTCAACACATGACCTAACATCCCAGGCAGGCTGCACTACTCAGCTTGGCTGTATTCAATATTTACACCTTAAGATTTCATATAGGTTGAAGTGAAGGATTTTACCTTGAAAATGTTAATTTAATTCGGAACCTTTTATAGTGCCTGGTGGTGTAGGGCGGAGGTCACTGGTACCCGAGGTCAAGCATGTGGTAATCATGTATTCTAACCTCCTTAACAGTGAAACTGCATCAGAATTATCAACTCAGTTCCAGTGAGTGTCTGCAGGCATCACATGTGCGTGCACGCATACATTCACACACCACACACACACACACACACACACACACACACACACACACACACACACAAACACGCATGGAGCAGGGAGGGAGAGGACCTAGTAGCGATCAGTGAAGAGGCGGGGCCAAGAGCTATGAATCAACCCTTGCAACCACAAATAGGAGAGTACAAATAGGTGAGTACACACACGCACACACACGCGCGCGCGCGTACACCATATTTTGCTTTACACACTGATGCTGTAAAAAAAACAAAAAAAAAGAAGCAAGAAGATAGAAAAAAACTGACAAAAACTTACGACATTTTCCCTTATAGAGGACACGAAGAAGAAGGATGGGGTTCGTGCAGGCCGAGACTCTGAGGAAGCACGGGTTGTTGTAGTTCCTGCCGTCCGTCCCACATACAGGGTCGTAAATGCTAGAGCAAGACTCGGAACAAGGAATTCTCGGCTCTGAAATGTAAGGAGTTGCTTAGTAATTTGAACCCGCAGTTCACTGTAACTGCACCTTGGAATATTGTATGTGTGTATAGGTAAAACTTGCAATTTTGGCTTAAATAGCAACGCTCTTCTTGCTGAATAAGGCAAGCGAAAATTTGTGTATGCAATAATTTTGCAAAAATCATTCTGAAATCAAAGAAAAAATATAATTCATTGTGTTTGTTTATTAACATATTTTTGCAAACTTATTTAAAACATATTTATTTGGATTAGGCTAAATTAAATTGCCCTTCTTATGAAAAGCTTAGGTAAGTGTTTCCAAGTTTTTTCGGTACAAAATTATTATTTTTACGCTAAACTTTTAAAAAAAAAAAAAAAATTTTTTTATACGTTAAGAGGAAAAATTTTTTAAAAAAAAACGACTTTAAATTTTTTTTTGAGTTCTTTTCTAATTGGGGCCAAATTTTTTCCAAAATTTGGGGCCCCGCATATATATATTTAAATATAAATATAATATATATATATATATATTTAAATATATAATATTTAAAAATATAAAATTTTATAAAATTTTAAATTTTATTTAAAAATATATTTTTAAATTTTATTTATATTTATATTTTAAAATATATATATTTATATAATATATAATTAATTTGAATATATTTATATATAATATATTATATTAATAAAAAATATATATTTATATTTATAAAATATATATAATTATTTTTATAAATATAATAATTTTTTATATTTTATTTATATTTTTTATATATAATATATTTTATATTATAATATATTTTATATTTATTATAAAATTTTTTATAAATATATTTTTAAAACCCTAAATATATATGTATAAACCCATACATATATATATATATATATATTTTATATATATTTTATAATATATATATATATTTAAAATATATTATATATTATATTATATATAATATATAATAAATTATATATAAATAATACAAAGGGGGGGGGGCAGGGGGGAAGGGCCCAAACCACAGGAATTGGGAAAAATTAAACACCCCCAAGTTCCCTTTCCAAAAAAATCTCCGTTTTTAAAAAGAACAAAAAGTTTTGGGGGGGAAGGGGGATTTAACAAAAAAAAAATTTTATGGGAAAACTTTTCCCGAAGAAGATATTTAAAAAAAATCAAAGAATTTCGTTTTTATTTTTTATACTATTTGGGGTTTCCGGAAAAAAAAAAGCCTCATCGGGTTGTTTTTAAAACCCCTATTATAACCTGATAAATTTTGATTTTGGAACCCCTTTTACAAGTACAGAATTTGTTTTTGTGGGGTTTAAAAGGGCCAAAAAAATAATGAAAAAGATTTGTTACTGGCCCTAAAAAAAAAAAACTCATTAATTGGTTTTTCAAAAAATCTTAAATTTTGGGACATGGGGAGGGTTTTTTTTGCTAATAAAAATTTTGGAAAAATACCACTTTAATAAGTTGTTTGCCAAATTTTTTTTCCTACTTTTACACAAAAAAAAACCCCGCGGGAGGTAACCAAAGTTTTTATAAATTTAAAAAAAATATGGGAAAAAAAAAAAAAACTAACTGAAAGGGGGAATTTTAGTGTTTTTTTTAATGGGAGCGTTTTCCGGGCAAAAAGTCTTTAAAGGCAGTTTTCAGCGTTTTCGAAAGGTTTGTTGTTCGGAATTCCCAAAAAACTGGCTGGGGTTTGGGTTCCCGGGGATAAACCCCTTGGGGCCCAATTTAGCCGGGACTTTCTGGGAAAAAAATGGAAAAAGGATCATTAGAATCTGGGATCTTTCCCCTTACTTTTGGATTTTTTAGCGTGGGGAAAAAAATAATTTCCATGTTGGGGGCATTTTTGAAAAATAAAAAGGGCTATTAAAAAAGAAATCAGATTATTTAAATTTAGGAAAAAACCCCAAAAAAACCCTAATTTCTGAAAAGAAAAAACTGGGGGGTTATTTGTTTGTTTAGACCGGAAAAAGAAATTTAAGTTTGTTCCAGTACTTTGGTTGGTTAAAAAAAACTCTGAATTTTGTTAAAAAAAATTTTGTTTTTATTTTTTTTAAAGAAATTAAGCCCAAAAAAATTTTTATTAAAAAATTAAAATTTTTAAAGTAAAAAAAAAAGAATGGGGCAAAAGCGGTTTTTTTAAAAATAATAATTTAAAAATAATAATAATAATAAAAAATATTATTATTATTTTTTTTAAATTTTTTATTAATTTTTAATTTATTATTATTATTTTTTTTTATTATTTTTTATTATTATTATTTTTTGTTGTTGTTGTTTTTTTTGATGTTTTGTTGTTTTTAAATTATTATTATTATTTTATTTTTATTATTATTAATTTTTATTATTAAAATTTTTTTTTTTTGTTTGGGGTTGTTTTTGTTGTTGTTTTTTTTGTTGTTGTTGCAAAATTTTTTTAGGGGGTGGGGGGTTTTTTTTTAAAACCTTTTGGAAAAAGGGTTTTTGGGAAAGGTTTAACGGGCCCCCGGGGGGCCTGGTCCCGGGAAAAAAAGAACCCCGTTTGGGGGATTGGGGGTTTAAACAGCCACTGTTTTGGGTTTGGGGAGTAATAGGAATAGGATGGGGGGCGGGGGTACGTTCCTTTTGGAACCCGAGCCCTTTTCCCCCGTAACTTTCCTTTTAAAAGTTTCCCCTGTTTTTTCTATTAAATTTAATTTTGTTCTGTTTTTTAGGGAAATTAAGATCCAACTTTTCCCAAACCCTTTTCCCTTTTTTTCTTTTTTCAAAGCCCTTTTTGGGGCTATTAACCCCCCGTGGTCGCAAAATTGTCGAAGGGTTTTGGGAAATTTTGTGTTTAAAACCCCCTCCATTTTTGGGGTTTTAAAATTTTTAAAGCATTTCCCGGAAACCCTTTTCATAGTGGGGCCAGTGTTTGGGGGGCAAGGCCCGGGGGCGACCTACTTTAAATCCGTGCTGCCCCGGGGTTTTGTAATTGATGGGTTTTTTTTAAAGGGGGGGAATTTGGGGGGATTTTTCTTCTTTTGAACCCCCTCAAAAAAAATTTTATGGTATGGGAAAGGGTGTGCTATGGGTTTTTGAAGTTCTTTGGGAATTGCTTTTAAATGCCACCTTTTTTGGGGTGGGGCTAAGTCTTGTTTTTAAAAGGGGTGTGGGATGACTCCTGTGGGCTATCCTTCCCTCTTTTGGGATTCTTGATAAAAAAAACTGATTCCATTAGTTCCCCCGGGGCCCGGGGGGGAAGGGGTTGGGATGGGCATGTCGTTTTTTTCTTTTCCAAAAAAATTTATTTTGGGGTTTGGGGGAATACAGAGATTTTTTTAAAAAGACCAAAAATTTTTGGGGTCGTTCATAAAAAAAAATTCATTTAGGGTTGTTTTACCCTTAATTTTTTGGGGGAAAAAGGCTCCCCTGGAAAAAAATGGGGAAAAATATTGGGAACCCCTTTAAATATTTATTTAAGCTCATTTTTTTTGCAATCAACTGGTATGGTTTTCCCCTCTTGCCTAAGGGAGGGGGGCCCCAGTACTGGGGGGCTTTGGGGTTTTTCCCTAGAGTTGGGAAAAAATAAGAAAAAAATTTTTTTAAATTTTTCCTTTTTTGGGCCTAAAATTCTTCCTGAATTCCCTTGGTTTTCCTGTAAAATTCCCCTTAAAACTTAAAAAATTAAAATTTTTCAATTTTTCTGAAAACCCTGGGGGTCCCTTCGTTTTTTCAAAATTTATTGGGCCCCTCTCAGCAAAAATATATGATTCTTTGCCTTCGTCTGTAAAAGAGAGGGCCCCCTCCTCTTTTTTAGTTTACATCTCTTTTCTTTTTTTTTCAATGGAATGGTTTTCCTTGGGAAAAAAACCCCCAAAAAAAAGCCAAAAGAATTTAAAAAATTTTTTTAAAATAAAGGGTTTAATTTTTCCGTGTTTTTTTTAATATCTTCCCAAAATTGTTTCATTTTTTGGACATTGGGGTTTTGGGTTTTTCCCCTTGTATGTTTTTTGTTGCGAAGTTGGGGAATTTTTTTGAAGGGGGGGCACCCCCCTTTATAAAATTTAAAAATTTTTTGGTCAGGGCCCCCTTGGGGCATACGGGCGCAACCCCCCCAAACATTTTGTGATCGAATTTTTTAAAACGTTTTTAGTGAAAAAAGAGGGTTTCCCGTGTATTTTCTTTGGGCTTTTAGGCTCTAATATTTTTTATGGTTTAAAGTGTTTTTTTTGGAAAATTTAATAGTTCGGGTCGTGTTAAATTTTTTTATCTGAAACTGGGTTCCTGGGGGGATCTCTACTAAAAAATTTATTTGCTACCAAAAACCTCCCTTTTTTGGTTTTCTTCATTAAAACTCCCAGTAGCCAAAAAAAATGTTGGGGGGAAGGAATTTGGGAAAACTTTTTTCCCGGAAAAGTGGTTAGTTTTTTAAAAAAAATTTTTTCCCGGAAATTTCTGGGAAAAAAAGCATCTTGAGGTTTTAAAAACCCCAATGACAAAAATTTTTGGTTTTTAATCTTTAAAATGCATAAAAAATTTTACCTACCAAACATTTTAAATGCCCTTTGTAGTTTCCCAATAAATGAGGATTCTGTTGGGGTTTTCTAGGGCCCAAACCCCCCCCCCCCTTTTTGCCTGGGGTTTTTTCTGGGCCCCAAACGGGAAAAAGGTTTTTAAACTGGGAAAACCATATTTCGTTTCAAAAAAGATTTTTTTTTTGAAAGGGGCTGTGAAAAACTGCAAAAAAAATTTTCATTTGACTCCCCTGGCCCGTTCCCCCTTATGTAGGGGGAAATTTTTTTTGTTTATTTTAAGGCTTTAAAAACCCTTTTATGTTTTCGATGATTAAAAAAAATCGCTATATTGGGTTAAAATTTTGGGGGGGGGGGGTTTTTTGCTGGCCCCTTTAAAATTTGATTTTCTGGAGTTTTAGGGCCCCTAAAAAAAAAACCTCCTTCCCCTGGGAAAAAAGGTTTTTGGCTCCCTTTCCCTTTTTTTCCCATAGTTTCCGGGGTTTGGGCGTGGTTTTTTCTTGGGCCCCCTTTAAAATAAAGTCCTGGCAGTATTAAAGGGAGGGATTTTTTTTCATGGAAAATGAGGGGGTGTATATTTCGGGGGTTTAAATAAATTACAAAGGGAAAAAAGGGTTCCCCCCCTCCCCGTTTTTCAAAGTGGGTTGCAAAAATTTTTTTGGGGTGGTCAAAAAAAGGGATTTTTCCCCCCCCGGGTTTTTCTAGATTTACCAATTTCCTGCAGATAACCCCTTTTCATAGAATTTGCCCTAGAGTGGGAAAAATTTTTTTTTCAAAAAGGAATTTATTTTTGGGGTGGCTTCCCCTGCTTGGGGGCATAAATTTTTTTTTTTCCCCACTCCAAACCGGGCCCCTTTTTTAAGGACATCAATTTCTTCCAGCATTTTTACTGTTAAAAATACAACAAATATTCCCTGATGCATCATCCCCTTTTTTTCCATCTCCGCATAACCCCTTTTTTGTAATTCTGTAAAAAAATTGGGAAAAAACGTTTTCTTTAAACCCGTTTTTATCACCGGGGCCCCTATCTTTGGGGGAAGGGGGTTGTCCCTTTCCCGGAAAAGCCTAGCCCCCCTTTTGGAGCACTGTCTAAAAATTGTTTTCATTAAATTTTAAAAAGCTTTAAATCATAGGGAAAAAGTTAAAAAACCCAAAACGGGTTACACTGCACCTTTGGGAAAGGGAAAAAAAATCAAGGGTTAAAATCAAAAAAGGAGAAGTGTATCTAAAAAAAAAATTTCCCGATTCAAAAAAACCTAAAAAACCCCGGGATCGAGGGTAATCTCATTTTTAAAGGGTGCGGGTAAAGCATGAAAAAAATGGGCTGAGTCATAAAGTTGGCCAAAAATTTGCTTAAAAGGGTTGCGTGGGCCCCTTTTTAAACCCCCCAAAGAAAACCTTTTTTCCAGAAAATTTTCGATAAAACCGGGCGTTTCCCAAAAAAAAGGTTAAAACCAGTTTCTAATTTTCCCCCCAGCGGGTTAAAATTTATTTTAAAATTTTTTAAGTTAAAAAAAGGCCCCAAATCTCAGTGGGGGGAAAAAAGTTTTCCATAATGGGTCCCCAAATTAAAAAGTTTGATTAAAAAGGGAAAAAATGAAAAAAAAAAAACGGGTTTTTGTTTTGGGTTTTTTGGGGGAAGTTTCAAAGGATGAAAAAAAAGGAGAGAAAAGGGAAAAAAAAATGAAACTGGTTTAAAAAAAAACTAAAAAAAAATTTAATTAAAGACGTAAAAAAGGGGTAAAAGTCGTAAATGTGGGGGAAAATTTTTTGGGGTTTTTTGCTTTGGAAAAACAAAAAAAGCAATTAAAAAATCCCCCCCCTTCCAAGGAAACAAAAACCGTTAGGGTCAAAACCCCGTCAGGGTCAAAAAACCCTTTGGGGTCACCCTTTTCAGGAAATTAAGGGGCCCCTCAGGGGTTGTCCCCCTTTAGGAAAAAAAACCTGATTTTTTTACAAAAAAAAATAAAAAACTAACAAAAACCCGGGAAAAAATGTCAATACTTACGGGGGGAAACCGCATCAGTAAACCCCCCCGGGAGACCAACGGAGTAAAAAAACATCTTTTTTTCAAAATTTTACCAGACGCCAAACTTTTAGAAACTTGGTCACCCGGTTTTTTGAGAAAAACTGGATAGCTTGGTTTTTAGGGGAAAAAAATTGGGCACCTGTTTTTTTGGGGAAAAACCAAGGGTTTACCCCGTGAAAACAAGTTGATATGTAAAAAAATAAAAAAAGATTAAATAAATTTTAAAGGACATTCATTAGAAAATTTTTAATTTTTTTTTTAAAAAAAGAACAATTCATAATTTAAATTAAAAAAGGGTTTTTGAAAAAACAAAAATAATTTTTTAAAAATAAAACCCCCACAAAATAAATATATATTAATATATATATATTAAAATATATAAATATATATATAATATATAAAATATATATAAAATATATAAAATTTTTATATATTTTAAATTTGATATATATATAAAAATAATAAAATATGCAAAAAAGATCACGTTTAAAAAAAGGGGGATTTCAGGGAAAAATCAAAACAAAAAACCCCTCTGGGAAAAAAAAAAGAAAAATTCCAAAAACGCTTTCTGAAATACTTTCCCCATTTTTCAAAAGGAAAAAAATTAAAGAAAGTAATTTAAAAAATACACTGGGAAAAAAAAAATTTTTTAAAATTTTTTTTGGGGTTTGAATTTGGTTTTTTTGGGGTGAGTTTCAAAAAAGGGCCTATCCAAGGGTTGGGGCCCGGGGCGCTCCAAAGGGGTTTTTAAAACCCTTGTTTTGGGTCTGGATAGTGAAAATTTTCTTGGGGCCCCGGAAAACCCCCTTTTAAAGGGTTTTCCCTTTGGGTGCCCTTTTTTTTTAATTTGTTTCCCTTGGGTAATGTGAGGGAGTCACGAAAAACGCCCTTTGGGAAATTTTTCTAATTTTTTCAGGGGTGGTTGTTTTTGGGGATATATATATAAATTATAAATATATATTAGAAAATATATATATAAAAATATATATTTTATATAATATATATAAATTATATTATAAAAATTATATATATATTTATTTCAAATTTTAGTCTGGGGGCAAGATTTTTAAATTTTGCGTACTCTGCATCAAAAAAATACACAGGGACCCTTAAACCCCAAAAACCCTTTTCTAATACCCCCGGTAAATAAGGGCCCCCCTAGGGGGTAGGCCCGGGGGTTTTTTCCCAAAATCCAAAAAGCACGAAAACCTTGGGGATTTTAAACTTTTTTTTTATTCCCTTCCTTTTCCACCCCTTAAAAATTTGGGAAAGGGGAAAAATTTTTAAAAATTTCCCCAAAAAAAAAAGCAAAAAAATTTTTTTCAAAAAAAAATTAAATTCCCCCAGTCTTTGGGGAAAAATTCGAAAAAAAACCCCCGGGGACTCCCGCACCAAAGCTTTAAAAAAGTAAATTTTTTTTCCCCCAAAAAAACCAACCCCAAAAGGGGAAAGGTTTGTTTTACACCCTATTAGCAAAAACTCCGCCCTAGTTTTGATTTTCTTGCTCACCCCCGGGCTCTGATGATTTTCCTTTAAAAACATCCCCCTTTTCCCCCGTCTACGTGTGATAGAAATTACCCCTTAAAATGTGGGGCTTTAGGGGGGGTCTAGGGCTCAGTTTTTCCCGGGGCAATTTTCACCTGCTCCAAAAATTTTTTTTTTTGGGTTTTTTGAAATTTTTTTTTTTTGGGGTTTTTTTTTCCCTTTTTTAAAAAGAAACCGATTTAAAGTGGGTTCCTATATCCCCCAATAAATTTCCTTAAAATTACTTTTTTCCAAAGAATTTATTCCCCCGCATTTCCCCAGCCTTTTTTTTAAAAAGTTTCCCCGGGCCTGAGAAAAATTTGATAATTAAAAAAAAAAATTACCTTTAATTTTTTCCCCTTTAAAAAAAACAAAAGAAATTTTGGGGGTTTCCCCCTTATAAAAATTTTTTGCTTTTGGTTTTCGGGTAACCGAAATTTTTAAATTAAGAAAAAAGGGGGGGTTTTCAAAAAAAAAAAAGTTTCCTTTTCTTAAAAAAAATTTTAAAATGGTTCCCTTTTTTAAAATTTTTTTTTACAAAATAAAAATTTCAAAAAAACTTTTTAATTTTAAATAAGTGTTAATTTACAAAAACTTTTTTGGGGTTTTCCCCCAAACAGGGGATTAAAGGGAAACCCAAAAAATTAAAAAAAAATTAAGGGGGAAAAGGGCACTTTTTCATCTAAAAAACCTTCCTTCCCCATTCCACCCAACGCATCTCTACCCTACCCCACCCAGCACCGCTGGAAATCAACACAACCCAACTTTCAAAGATATATTTAGGAAGGGAAATCTTCCATTTTAGCAAAATAAAAAATCCCTTGTCTTTCCGTTTTTCTCTCACAACACGAAGTAGTGCTTTGAGAGAGGTGCTGGACGACAATTAATCAAATTTTAAGAATTTTTAAAGATCCTGGAATATACTAAAATTAACGGGAAAATCGGAGATTGAGCTTCAGAAAGGTTCACTGCATCGGGGGTTCTTCCTAAGTTTTGTCTGGAATAATCAAATAGGAATTTAAAAGGGGGCGTTTTTGATTAAAAAACCTATCAACCATCAGTTAGAATACAATTGCATTTATCTAGCATCACTTCACTAAAGGTTTGCTACGTAGGGGCGAAACGTACGTCGTATTCACAGTCTTAGTTGAGAAGTAGTCGTGTTGTATTTTTATATATCATCTTGCCCCTTGATTATGTTTTGTTACTTAAGCAATATAAATAATTTTTTTTTTGGGGCAAAATAGGCTACGAGGGGGGTTTGAGCATTACCAAAACTTCAGCCTCACAAAAAAAAAAATAAAAAAGGTTAGATTATAAATTTAAGTCACGAAACGGTGGGGCTCTTAGTCAATGATAACCCCCCCACTACAACTTCGGTCATCTGACCACCCCCTTCCGCGGGGCTTCCGGCCCACCCTTTTAAAAAATTAAATTAATATTCTATAAATTGTGAGGAATCCCCGAAACCAAGTCATACACAAAAGAGGGAAGCGAAGGGAAAAACGGAGCTCCACCCCTGGGAACATGTTTGTGTCGGGGAATACCAAAAAACTACACCCCATTCACAAAAGTTTTAATTAAAAAACTACAACTCTTCAGACTTGAAAAAATGAGGGGAAGAGATATAATAATTCCAAATAACTCAGAAAATCAAGAATGGGGGGGATCCGTTTTTTTTTCATCCTACAAGGTGCCTTTTCTCCCCCAAAATAAGCTATGGTAAATCACCCTGCGCCTTATATGATCAAGGCGAAGGTCAGGATAATTTTTGTGTTACACTTTATCAGTAGTTTGCAAACATTACGTCACCCAAGGGGAAACATCGTTTATATGTCTCAATGATCGTGGCCATTTTAGGGTGGGGAAAACACGGTTAATAAAAAAAACATATCACTAAAAGTTTTTGAAATCACAGAACACATGTGATTACTGACATCATCTCGTCTCACTATACGGTATAGAGTGAGTTGTTAAGAGTTTGTTTGTTGGAAAAAGGCCGGGGGTAATTAAAAAAAAAATAGTAAAGAAATCATATTTGTATTTAAAATTTTTTTTGTCTATTTTTGTAAATACCCAGATTCAAATACAAAGAAAAAAACTTCTGAGAAAAAAATTGCCCAAACACTGCAGTTTTCTGTTGACAGTAGGAAAAAATCCATTATGTTTTAAAACGATATCACGGTGGGGAGGAACCCGCGTCAGAGTCTAAAACTCCAATGACTCTCTGGTCGCGGTTCTATCCCCCCGGGGTAGGGTTTGGGTTTTGGGAAATCGTGTCTACTTTTGGGGACCCATCATAATAATAATATTATTTTTTTTTTCATTTTTGTAAAAATTTTTGTCTATTTTTTATAATAATGTTTTAATAATAATAAATTTTTTTTATTATTATCTTTATTTTTTCTTATTTTTATTATTATATTATTATTTTTTTTAAAAATTATTATTATATTTTTTTTTTAATTTCATAGGGAAACCCCCCACAAAATGGGGGGCCAAACACCTTTTAAAAAACTGAAGGAAAATAAGGGTCGAATCAAAGAAAGAATAGTCAATTTTTTTTAAATTTAAAAGAAAACCCTTTTCAATGGAACCAAGGCACCCTTCTTAGGAATGCCATGTTGGGTTTTTAAACAGCCACGGAAGGCTGGTGAGTCCAGCCCTGCAGCAGGCACCAACCCTGTAAACTAAGGGAACATTGCTTGGTCGCCATCGAATGCAGGAGCAACTCCGTCGTTGAATATTTACAGGCTTTTTTTGGGTACGATCGCGCTGTGTGAAAATTTTTTTTTTTGATACCTATGGGGGTTACCATTGATTCAAGAATATTTTAAGTTCGCTGATTGTTTTTTGGGAATCCCTCTTAGACTCTTAGAACTTTTTAACATTAGTGTATCCGAAATACAAAGCCTTTTTTGGTATGAAAAACTCCTTCTTTTTCTACCTTTTTTGCTGTTATGTAACACCTTTTAATTTTTTCGGGTTTAAAATTTACCCCGTTTCCGGGAGCCACCTCCACGTGATGAGTTCTAGGCATTTTGATACAAAATTAAACAACATTACCATAAATTTTATGTTTTTCTGTATCTTAACAAAATACAACCACATGTAACAATATATTTAATCTCATTTACAGACGCTGTATATCCTAAGAGTTTATTTTTCACCGGAGAATAAAATAATAATTTTATTTTTTACAAAAAGTTAAAATGCAAAAGGTCCAAACAAAAAATTAAAGGACAGAATTTTGTTATTTATTTTCATTGTCCCCAAAAATCTTACATTTTTTCCCTTTTTTGCGTTGTTTTTGTATGTTTCCGCTTCCCCAAAAATAAAACACTTTTCGTTACTCGAAGATAAAAAATGACATTAAACCCTTCAATATTTGCAGATTTTTTTCTCTTCATATGGGGGAAGAATCTTCGTGTCTGTGGTTGTATCACAACACTGCAATAAAGGATACATACAAAAACGTACTAAAAATATTCTCTACCACTTTTTTGGCAAAAATTTTGGTACACAAACATCAAAAAATTTGCAATACAGTACAAAAAACCATAGAAGTTCCCAAAATCGAAATTTTAACTGGTCTTTACCACTTGCAACACAAGAGGATATGTAAAAATATCTTTTTTTGCATTGCTCAGATAAGAGAGAAGTTTCTGCTCTTAAAATAAAAGTTTTAATTTCAAATTTTTTAGTCACTAAAATTATAAAAAATTTTAAAAAAAAAATTTTTAAAAAAAAAATTTTTAAAAAAAATAATACCAGCTTTTTGTGTTTTCCCCTGGTTTGGTGAAAAAAAAAATTATATAATAAATAAATATATATTAAATATATAAATTTTATATTATAAATATATATTAAATTAATTTTTGGGCCGGTGCCACACAGCAGAAGGGAAGTATTTTCCAGACATAAGGAGATCAATGACAAATAGAGAGAAGCCTCGCCACGCCCGTTTCCCACCAACGGAACCCCAAGTACAGAGTCTGATGGAATCAAAAAACGTCCGATGGGGCCCTATGTACCCTGGAAGAAAAGGAAACAAAAGCCTGGGGCACACCGTGCTGCCACATTGGGGAACACCTACTTCCCCAAATCTGAGGGGGAAGGGGGGGGAGCTGCCAGCCCCGGGAGACCCAGAAGAACCCAAAATATGAAGGGCCTTCCCCTTGCTAAACTTCATTCCAATAGGGTCGGGGACCCTTGGAGATGGGGCAAGTCCTCTAAAGTTCCTCAAAAAAGCTGGTGAAAAGCTCATCATAGAAACCAAGGACCACAGGGCCACTTCCTCTTTTAGAGGGGTCAGTGTTGCTTCCAGAGAGGAATGCCTGCACATTCTGGGGGACGGGCCCACCGCGGGACTGGACAAGTAAATTTGAGTGTCCTGATTACCTACGTTTTTTACTTTCTGTTGATTTTTGTGAATGTTTTGGCCAATGTATTTGTTTTTAAAAAAACTACTTGAAAATAGGGGGGGGGGTTTGGAGAAAAAATTTTCAAACAGCTTTTAGGGAAAACCCCTTTATTTTCCCTCAAGTTTATTCTTTTTTCTGGGATGAGGTCCCCAGACATTCTAGATGGGACCCCATTTTTAATATATATTAAAAATATAATATATAATATATTATATATATATAAAATAATATTATATTTATAATATATTATAAAAAAATATATATATATATTATGATTTTATTATAAATATAATTATATATATATAATATATAAAATATATATATATGTTATATTATATTTTTAATATATATATATTATTTATAATATTAATTTTAAATTTTATATAATTTTATACATTTTTTTATAATTTTTATATATATATATATAATAATATATATCCTATAATATATAATTAAAATATATTTATTTTTTTTTTTTTTTTTTCA
>NC_069404.1:60454332-60494332 GCF_026875155.1 Cherax quadricarinatus
CTTACCAACCTGATTTGAACTACCCAAAGTCCTAGCCTCAATAACCCAACTAGGTAGACTGTTCCACTCATCAACTACCCTATTTCCAAACCAATACTTTCCTATGTCCTTTCTAAATCTAAACTTATCTAATTTAAATCCATTACTGCGGGTTCTCTCTTGGAGAGACATCCTCAAGACCTTATTAATATCCCCTTTATTAATACTATCTTCCACTTATACACTTCGATCAGGTCTCCCCTCATTCTTCGTCTAACAAGTGAATGTAACTTAAGAGTCTTCAATCTTTCTTCATAAGGAAGATTTCTGATGCTATGTATTAATTTAGTCATCCTACGCTGAATGTTTTCTAACGAATTTATGTCCATTTTGTAATACGGAGACCAGAACTGAGCTGCATAATCAAGGTGAGGCCTTACTAATGATGTATAAAGCTGCAGTATGACCTCTGGACTTCTGTTGCTTACACTTCTTGATATAAATCCCAGTAATCTATTTGCCTTATTACGTACGCTTAGGCATTGCTGTCTTGGTTTAAGGTTGCTGCTCACCATAACCCCCAAGTCCTTTTCGCAATCTGTATGGCTAAGTTCTACATCATTTAATTTATAAGTACTAGGGTTATGGGCACTCCCAAGCTTCAGAACCTTGCACTTATCTACATTGAACTGCATCTGCCACTTTTCTGACCAAGAATAGAGTTTGTTTAAATCTCCTGAAGTTCCCTAACATCTACGTTTGAATCAATTATCCTACCTATCTTTGTGTCATCGGCGAATTTGCTCATATCACTAGTAATTCCCTCATCAAGATCATTGATATATATTATAAACAACAACGGGCCCAAGACTGATCCCTGTGGAACGCCACTTGTTACAGATCCCCACTCGGATTTAACCCCATTTATGGACACTCTCTGCTTCCTGTCAGTGAGCCATGACTCGATCCACGAGAGCACTTTTCCCCCAATGCCATGGGCTGCCACTTTCTTTAACAGTCTATGGTGCGGAACTCTATCAAAAGCCTTACTAAAATCTAAGTAAATAATATCAAATTCTTTATTGTGGTCAACAGCCTCAAAAGCTTTACTGAAGAAAGTTAATAAATTAGTTAGACAAGACCGGCCTCTTGTGAATCCATGCTGAGTATCATTAATCAAGCTATGCTTATCGAGATGGCTTCTTATAATCTCAGCTATAATTGACTCTAGTAATTTGCCTACAATTGAGGTCAGGCTTATTGGGCGGTAATTTGACGGTAACGACTTGTCCCCTGTTTTAAAAATAGGAGTTACATTAGCCATCTTCCACATATCAGACACTACACCTGTTTGAAGAGATAAATTAAAAATATTAGTTAATGGTTCACAGAGTTCCATTTTGCATTCCTTAAGAACCCTTGAAAAAACCTCATCAGGACCCGGCGACTTATTTTGCTTCAGTCTGTCTATCTGCCTCACAACCATCTCACTAGTGACTGTGATGTTACATAATTTATCTTCTTCTAGCCCACTGTAAAAATTAATTACTGGAATATTGTTAGTGTCTTCCTGTGTAAAAACTGAGAGAAAATAATTATTTAAAATCAAGCACATTTCATTCTCATTGTCAGTAAGGTGCCCATAGTTATTTTTAAGGGGACCTATCTTATCTCTAACTTTTGTTCTATAGACCTGGAAAAACTTTTTTTGGGTTTGTGTTGAATCCCTAGCAACTTTAATTTCATAGTCCCTTTTAGCTTTTCTTATCCCTTTTTATGTTCCCTCTTAATGTCAATTTACTGATTCATAAGATGACCCTCACTCTTTTGATACGCTTAAATTCATTTCTTATGCCTAGTAGATATTTGAGCCCTATTATTCATCCATTTTGGGTCTTTTCTATTTGATCTTAATTTCTTTATATGGGATAAACGCTCTTTGGCAGCATGTATAGTGTTCAGGAAAACTGTATATTGATAGCTCTCTTCGTTACCCCAGTCATCAGATGTAAGTGTTTTTAAGCCCTTCGTATATGCTAAGCGAAAATCTGGAATGTTACTGAGTTATCGCTACTATCGTACTTCCATTCAATGCTAAGTTAATTGATTTGTGGTCGCTTGCACCAGTTCTCTGACAATTTTAAATTATTAAACAAGGGATTCATTGGTTGCCATACTAAGTCAAGCAGGTTCTTTCCCCTTGTAGGTTCTGTCACAAATGCTTCAAAAAACAATCCTGAATACTTCTAAGAGTCGTACGATTCTAATAATTCCAAGTCAACGAAATTCCAATCAAAATGACTAAGTTAATGTCTCTAGATTACTTACATTATGTGCCTTGTGCTTAACAATTTCTTCCATAGTAGTTTCCCTTTGGTCCCTATCTAAGTTAGGGGACGGTATATCACTACCTAAAATCAGTTTTTCATGCCCCTCTGAAAATTCTATCCAAACAGGAATCTGTATGTGTTACTTCAGCTTAATACCCGTTTTTATGCAACAGTTCAAGCGATCTCGGAGTACAATGCCACCCACCCCCCCTCCAATACTTATATCTTCTTGGAACAATTTCAAACCCTGAATATGACATTCCGCAGGCATGTCCCGACCTTTTTGAATTAAAACCACGTCTCATTTTAAGGCAAATACATCAATGTTACCGACACTAGAATAATCTCAACTCGTTCCATCTTATTCTAGCACTTCGGCAATTAGCATAATATAACATGAAAAGATTCTCTTTCTTCTTTCCCTTCCTGCGCATTTCTATTTTTTCTTCTAAACCTTATTACCGTCTTTACACCCAAGGTCCCTGGCTTTTCAATATTATAATCTCGTTTATTATTATTATAAGTTCCCCTAGAACTCGTAATATTACTACACTGGGACTTCACTGTTTTCGGCCAAATCATACCACTAACTATCCTAGTTTAAAAGTCATAACTGCTCCTCCACTGCCAGTTGCCAGTGCTCCCACCCATCACCTGATAAGTGAACCCCATCCCTCAGCATAATGTTCTATTTCTGCCATAGAAGAGGTCCATTTGTCATTGGAATGTTACCGCAATTTTTTTTTTTTCCTACAGTATTTGTACAGCCAGCAATTGACACAATTGCCCTGGAACAACCATTCACTTCCCAACTCCCTCCTGGCAAAATTACCACTATGAGAGGTTCCCACCCTTTTCTTTAATTATTTCTATTGCTGGGACCCTATACTGCCTTAAACAGGTCCTCACTCCTACGTCTGCCAACATCGTTGCCTCCAGCACTAGATGAGACAGATAAATAGGATTGCTCCCATTACCTCTTTTTCATGATGTCATCCAGTCGGCTAACAATATCCTCCATCCAGCCCCAGGAAAGCAAAGCTCCTGGTCTCTATCCTGTCCTTCATGCAGGAAACGCCCTATCATATACCTAATTGCTATCCCCAACAACAATACAATATTCTTACTTCCTTAATGTCTTTCGTCGTGTCGTTCTCCATTAGTCAAACTCACATTCGTAGGGTTGCACTGAGAAATGTATAGGCTGTTTCCACACAGTTTCCAAGGCAGTTCTCTTTCTGCTTCATTGTTTATACCTTTACCATTCGTCTCTTGATCGTCAACTGCTTTCCTGCTGTCCAGCAATGACCAGTTTCCCTTCTTGAACTGAACTCAAAACAGGAGGGACTACTATGAATCTTCTTGTTCTCCTCGGTCAATCGCCGAAATTCAATTCGCCAAACCTCAAGTCTTCCTTAAGCTGTGTTTTCGGTAAAGTTGATCGATGGAGGGCATCTTGCTTCAATTTAGAGAGCGCGCAAACAGGTCTTCACAGAGCCAGTACAGTCAACACTGCGCAAATGCCAACTCATCAGGAGCTACTGCGAGCACGTCCGCACGGCCCAATACGCGTTGCGAACACTAGTGACTGTGATGTTACATAAATTTTATCTCCTTCTGAGCCCAATATAAAAATTAATTACGGAATTTATTAGTGTCTTCAGTGTAAATACGAGAGAAAATAATTATTTAAATTCGAGGCACTTTCATTTTCTCTCCCCTTGTCCGTAAGATGCCCATAGTTATTTTTAAGAGGGACCTATATTATCTTAAATTTTGTTCATATTCCCTGGAAGAACTTTTTGGGTTAGTTTAGAATTCCCTAGACAACTTTAATTTCTTTGTCCCTTTTTAGCTTTTTCTTATTCCCCTTTTAATGTCCCTCTTAATGTCAGTATACTGTTCATAAGATGACACCTCGCCTATTTTGATACGCCTATAAATTCTTTCTTATGCCCTTAAGGGGTTAATGATTTTTATATTCAGGCCTATTATTCATCATTTTGGTGTCATTCTATTTGATCTAATTTCTTTATGAGGGATTAAACGTTCTTTGAGCAGATGGATTGTGTTCAGAAAACTGTCATATTGATAAGCTCTCTTCGTTACCCAGTCAACAGTTGATAAGTGTTCTCTTAAGCCCATCGTAATATCTGTAAGCGAAAATCTGGGACTGTTACTGAGTTATCCTACCTATCATACATACCATTCAATTCTAAATGTAATTGAATTTGTGGTCGCTTGCACCCAGTTCTCTGAAAACTTCTAGATTATTAACAAGGGATCATTGTATTGCAAGAACTAAGTCAAGCAGGGTATTCCCATGTAGGTTCTGTGCACAAACTGCTTCAAAAAAAACAATCCTGAACTACTTCTAAGAAGTCGTATGTTTCTAAATTCACAGTCAAAGAAATTTCCACTCAATTTGACTAAAGTTAAAGTCTCCTTGAATTACCTACATTATCGGTGCCTTGTGGCCCTAATACAAATTCCTCCATAGTAGTCTCCCCTGGTCCCTATCTAAATTTGGGGGACGGTATATCACACCTAAAATTAATTTTTCATGCCCCTCTGAAAATTCTATCCAAACAGACTCTGTATGTATTACTTCAGACTTAATACTCGTTTTTATGCAACAGTTCAAGCGATCTCGGACATACAATGCCACCCCACCCCCCTTCCCGATACTTCTATCTACTTGGAACAATTTAAAACCCTGAATGTGACATTCTGCAGCATGTCTCGACTTTTTGAATTAAACCACGTCTCAGTAATGGCAAATACATCTATGTTACCTGCACTAGCAACTAGTCTCAACTCGTCCATCTTATTCCTAACACTGCGACTATTTGTGTAATAAATACTTAAAGACCCTCCTCTCTCTTTACCCTTCCTGCTCCTTTCTGTTATTCCACTAAACCTATTACTGTCCTTGTCAATTGTGCCACTGGCTTCCAATATCCACCTCATTTTGCCTATTACTAGTTCTCCTAGTACTCATATTACTACCCTGAGACTTCACAGTTTTCCCCGCAAAAACCCATACCACTAACTATTCCTAGTTTAAAGACCTAACAGCTCCCTCAACTGAGTTGGCCAGTGCTCCCACCCCACACCTAGATAAGTGAACCCCATCCCTGGCATACATGTCATTTCTGCCATAGAAGAGGTCCCAGTTGTCAATGAATGTTACCGCATTTTCCTTACAGTATTTGTCCAGCCAGCAATTGACACCAATTGCTCTGGACAACCATTCATTTCCAACTCCTCTCCTTGGCAAAATGCCACATATGACAGGTTTCCCACCCTTCCTCCTAATTATCTCTATTGCTGACCTATACCTGCTAATCAGGTCCTCACTCCTACGTCTGCCAACATCGTTGCCTCCAGCACTGAGACAGATAATAGGATTGCTCCCATTACCTCTCATGATGTCATCCAGATGGCTAACAATATCCTTCATCCCAGCCCCAGGAAAACACACTCTCTGCCTCCTACTCCTGTCCTGCTCTTCTTCTTTCTTAGGGGAATATGTCTAGAACATGCTTCGGCTACCAGGAAGTTGATCCTTTCAAGGCACTGGTTTGGATCCATGTCATTTAAGACATCTTCCCAACATGTTTCGTTTAGGACATGGTTTACCTGGTCCCAGTTGATGTTCTTGTTGTTGAAGTTGTATTTTGTGAAGACACCTTCACAGGTACATGCATTCTGCTGATCAGTACCCCTATGCATGTACGTCTGGACTTCGATTAGGTTGTGATCGGAATTAGTTGTTTTTGATATTCTTATGTCTCTTATCAGGTCCTCATTATTTGTGAAGATAAGGTCAAGTGTGTTTTCTAGTCTGTTGGCTCCACTAATCTGCTGGCTTAAGGTGTGTTTTTCGCAGAGACTTAGTAGCTCATGTGTGTGTGACCTTTCATCTGCGCTACCTCCGGGGATTGTTTCAGCTATAACATTATTTGCTACATTCTTCCATTTTGTATGCCTTAGGTTGAAATCACCAAGCAGTAAGATGTTTGGGGATGGAGCTGGAAGGTTTTCCAAACAGTAATCAATTTTCAGTAGCTGTTCCTTGAACTGTTGTGAGGTTGCATCTGGTGGCTTGTATACAACCACAATGACTAGGTTTTGGTTCTCGATCTTTATTGATAGAACTTCAACTACCTCATTTGTGGTGTTCAGCAACTCCGTGCAGATACATGATTATATACACACTGGCTAAGTATTTTATCCACAGTGGTATATTGCAGACCATTCTGGAGAAATACCCTGACTTTGCTAGCTGTAAATAAAGCATTACCACATGTGTGCATGTGTGCATGTGTGTGTGTGTGTGTGTGTGTGTGTGTGTGTGTGTGTGTGTGTGTGTGTGTGTGTGTGTGTGTGTGTGTGTGTGTGTGTGTGTGTGTGGGTGTGTGTGAGGGTGTGTGTGTGTGTGTGTGTGTGTGTGTGGGTGTGTGTGTGTGTGTGTGTGTGTGTGTGTGTGTGTGTGTGTGGGTGTGTGTGAGGGTGTGTGTGTGTGTGTGTGTGTGTGTGTGTGTGTGTGTGTGTGTGTGTGTGTGCGTGCGTGTGTGTGGGTGTGTGTGAGGGTGTGTGTGCGGGTGTGTGTGAGGGTGTGTGTGTGTGTGTGCGTGTGTGTGTGTGTGTGTGTGTGTGCGTGTGTGGGTGTGTGTGTGCGTGTGTGGGTGTGTGGGTGTGTGTGTGTGTGTGTGTGGTGTGTGTGTGTGGGTGTGTGTGAGGGTGTGTGTGTGGGTGTGTGTGAGGGTGTGTGTGTGTGGGTGTTGGTGTGTGTGTGTGTGGGTGTGTGTGTGTGGGTGTGCGTCCTTGTGTGTATGCATATATTTGTACGCTCGTGTGCACATGTCCGTGCGTGCGCCCTCGTGTGTGTATGTGCGCGCGCGCGCTAGTGTGGGTGTATGATCCACTTAATATTTGTATTTATAACTCATTACAATTGTGACCAGGTGTGGACGTATCAGTGGTTCATTACTTTGTAATTTGTTCATGACTGTAACCATGTATAGGAGTGAAGCTGATTCATTACCTCTGTAACTTGCCATGATTAGTGACCAGATCTACCTGGAGTTCATTACCTTTGTAACTAGTTCAGCTATCATAACTTTGGGGTCCAGTCACTGACCCATTATGTACCTTTGTAATCTTTTGACTACCGCCCACAGGATGGGTATGGGTGCATAAAGATATTAAACTAAAAATGTGTGTGTGTGTGTGTGTGTGTGTGTGTGTGTGTGTGTGTGTGTGTGTGTGTGTGTGTGTGTGTGTGTGTGTGTGTGTGTGTGTGTGTGTGTGTGTGTGTGTGTGGTGTGTGTGACTCAACAATCAATATTTGCACCAATAACTCATTACAGTTGTGACCGGGTGTGGAAGTGTGAATTGCTCATTACTCTATAATTTGTTCATGATTGTAGCCAAAGTATAAACGTAAGTAACCATTCTACAGAATTCATTACCTTTGTAACTTGTGAGCTCATTACCTTTGTACCTAGTTCAGCTATCAAAACTTGGGGGCCCAGTCCCTGGACCCATTACGTACCTCTGTAATCTGTAAATACCTTTGTAACTTGTCATGATTGTGACCAGACTTACCTGGAGTTCATTACCTTTGTAAATTGTGAGTTCATTACCTTTGTAAATTGTGAGTTCATTACCTTTGTAAATTGTGAGTTCATTACCTCTGTAACTTGCTCAGCTATCAAAACTTTGGAGTCCAGTCCCTGGACCAATTATGTACCTCTGTAATCTTTTGACTACCGCCCACAGGATGGGTATGGGGTGCATAATAAACATATTAAACTAACTATACACCTGGAAAATCCTAGAGGGACTAGTACCGAACTTGCACACGAAAATCACTCACTACGAAAGCAAAAGACTGGGCAGACGATGCAACATCCCCCCAATGAAAAGCAGGGGTGTCACTAGCACGTTAAGAGACCATACAATATGTGTCAGGGGCCCGAGACTGTTCAACTGCCTCCCAGCATACATAAGGGGGATTACCAACAGACCCCTGGCAGTCTTCAAGCTGGCACTGGACAAGCACCTAAAGTCGGTTCCTGACCAGCCGGGCTGTGGCTCGTACGTTGGTTTGCGTGCAGCCAGCAGCAACAGCCTGGTTGATCAGGCTCTGATCCACCAGGAGGCCTGGTCACAGACCGGGCCGCGGGGGCGTTGACCCCCGGAACTCTCTCCAGGTAAACTCCAGGTAAACTCCAGAAAAGGTTTACAGGCCTAGTTGACATCAATGACATAGTATTACTATATAAAAAGCTGCTTGTCATACAGATCATTTCGGGCAAATTAGGTCAGTTTTGTACAAGGATGCGACCCACACCTGTTGACTAACTCCCAGGTACCCATTTTACTGATGGGTGAACATAAACAACCGGTATAATTAAACACGCACAATGTTTTTACCCTCACCGGTAATCGAATCCAGAGCACGCCGTGTGAAGCGAGAGCTTTCATCTTTGTCTGAGCTTATTAGGCTATGCTGGGTAATGTACACTCTGTATGATAGTCGTACTTACGTGCACCTGCTCCTAAATAAATTTACTACCTTATAGTTAAAGCAATTTCAGAAAACAATAGTCTGTGTTAAGTTTAAATTCTCTTTTATTCTCTGAAGAAGAAAACGATATTGTTGCGGTAACTAAAATAATATTTACTCTCTTATACATATTACTATAATAATATAATATTTTTATTTCTACAAGTACATGTACAACGTATACAGGCCTAGCTGACGTCTGTGACATATATAGAAAACCGCTTGTTATGCTGAGCATTTCGGGTAAATTAGGTCAGTTTTGTTCCAGGATGACTACACCAGTCGACTGACTCCCAGGTACCCATTTTACTGATGGGAATCGAACCCAGATACTCACCTTGTGAAGCGAGAGCTTCACAAGATAACACCAAAGATGGTATAAACCTTTGTAATAAATACCGACAAGTTGGTTTAGAAAAACACGTAAGCAAACACTAGGACATATTTATTAGAAAACATTTCGGTCCTGGGACCTTGATCACTTCTAAAATACAGAGGTTGAAAGTATATATAGGCGGAGGGTGAGGTGTGAGTGACGCATGGTGATATGAAGAATGCCATATTGGGATGAGGACGGGTAGACGATGAGATCATGTGACTCCTGTGTTGTTGGGTAGGTGGTGCTTTGCCTGGTGGAGTATCATGTATGCTAATGTTTTAGAAATTTTCTGGTTTCCAGTGTTGCGTTCTATTGAGTCGGTGGCGGCGATTAGCGAGTCTTCTAGACTCCGTCGGCGTCTAAGGTCTTGTTCGGTGAGAACGAGTTGTGCCTCATACCAATTTATCAAATGTCCTCTGGAATCTCTGTGGAGGACACAGGCGTACCTTGAGTCGTCTCTGTTACTGGTATTTCGATGCTTGTTCAGGCGGACCGTAAGATCTCTGCCTGTTTCGCCTACATATTTCTTGGGACAGAGTCCACAGGGGCTGTTGTAGACACCTGCTGTGAAAGTTAGAGGTGTGGGGCTGAGTTTTGAAGTGAGGTCTTTGATAGATGATGTATTTATGGTGGAAACATTTATATTACTCTTAGCAAGTGCCTGGCGGACTTAACTACCAACGATGATGTCATCATAACCATCATAACTACAACAATAAAGTTTTGAATCTCCTCAGTGATGTCAACACATACCAGCCTGTTTGAGAATCAGTGTTGCTTCAAAGCACACAAACTTTTCTTCAAAAGGCTCGTAGCATCTTACGAAAATCAGAACAAGGCAAGAAAACTACTTAAACTTTTACCAGGTCAACCGAAATCAGCACGTCCTATCACTTCGTTCATAGGGAGTGCACCACACAGATTACCTGGCCACCTTGCCAAATACCTTTCAGTACTTCTGGGCACCATCAATGAAGCCCACCTCAAACACTCAGGTGACCTTCTCTCCCGAATTTTCAACATGAATGTTAAAAACAAAAGCATGGCTTCCTTCGATGTCACAGCCATCTTTACAAACATTTCTACTGATGCTGTAATAAACATTCTGAGACAGAGGTTCAGTGAAAACCACGACCTCCCTTTACCTCTTCTAGATTTCATCAGTCTAGTGGGTCTCTGTGTTAATTTCAATTTTTTTTCAAGTACCAGGACAGCTGTTACAAACAAAGCTTTGGGATGGCAATGGGCAGCCCGCTCAGTGCTGTGCTTGCCAACCTCTTTATGGAAAACCTAGAGACAGAGAAATTCAGCAGCCTCATTCCCAACAAGATACGTTGATGATACATTGGTTTTCTATCCGAGACGTCTCAATATCCAGGCCCTCCTCAACAAAATCAATGCAGCCGAACCATCAATAAACTGAACTCGATAAAGATGACAAACTTCCTCTTGTGCAGATCTCCCGAGGGTGACAAACTTCACTTCAAAGTATATAGAAAACCTACCAACAAAGACGATCTTATACACTTTTATTCATAGCAAGACACCCGCACTAAAAGAGTTCTCATTGGCTTTTTGAGAGCTCTTCCCATCTCCAGACCTTGTTTTCTTGAAGAGGAATGTATTTACATAACACAAGCCTTTACATGTTTTCAGCTATCCTCAACAAGCCGCCCATGGAACAGACTTCTAAGCAGTTCATAGTGCTCCCGTGTGGTGATGTTGCCACGAATACTCGCCGTGCACTTGCTAAGAGAAACATATATGTTTCCACCATAAACACATCTATCAAAGACCTCACTACGAAACGCAGCCTGAACGAGCATCGAAATGAAAGTAACAGAGACGATTTAAGGTACGCCTGTGTCCTCCACAGAGACTCCACGGGGCATTTGGTGAAATTAGATAAGGCACAACTCGTTCTCACCTAACGAAAACTTTAGATGCCGACAGTGTCTGGAAGCCTCGCTAATTGCCGTCACCGACACAATAGAATTTAACACTGGAAACCACAAAATTTCTAAAATATTAGCATACATGATACTCCACCAAGCACATCACCACCTACCCAGCAACACAGGAATCACATGATCTCGTCTACCCGTCCTCATGCCAATATGGCATTCTTCATGTTACCATGCATTACTCACACCTCACTCTCCGCCTATATATACTGTCTTTCAACCTTTGTATTTTAGAAGTGATCAAGATCCCAGGACCGAAGTATTTTCTAATAAATATGTCCTAGTGTTTGCTTACGTATTTTTTTAAACCAACACCCAACATAACCCAAGAAAGTCAATGTGTCATCAAGGACTGTCTGTCTTATTTCCACTGGGGTCATTTAATCTTGTTCCCCAGGATGCGACTCGCACCAGTCGTACTTCCTTCTTAGGTGAATAGGAACAGCACGTGTAAACACGCCCAATGTTTCCACCCGGCCGGGAAATGAGCCACAGAAAACTTGTGTGAGGCGAAAGCCTCACACTGGGACACTGTAAGCAAGTAAGCAAGCAAGCAAGCATGTAAGCAAGTAAGCACGTAAGCAAGCAAGCAGGCAAGCTCGATTGTTAGCGCACTCAGCTCACACATTGAGGTCCGGGGTTCGATCCCCCGGTACGGCTGAAAATATTAGGACTTGTTTCCATAAGACACCTTAAGTCCCTGTTCACCCATCAGTAAAATGGGTACCTGGGTATTAGTCGACTGGCGTGAACCGCATCCTGGGGGACAGGATTAAAGTATCCCAAAGACAGAGTCCCCGATGACGCACTGACTTCATCGGGTTATCCTGTACTGCAACAGGTAGACATGGACAAACAACTGCAAGAAGGGTCAGAGAGGTTTAGTTTATCCCTGCTAAGTGCAAGGTCGTGAACATCTGAGACAGAGATAACCAGACACGGCATACGACTTAAGAGGCGAGAAACTACAGATATCACTTAAGGAGAAAGATCTTGCAGTGGACATCACAACCAACATATCACCAGAGGTGCACATGAATTGATTAACATCTGTAATATATTCGAGGATAGCTAATCTCTGAACTGCTTTCAGAAACTTCAGTAAAGACTCTTATAGGACTCTACATGACATGTTAGGCCCAATCATGAAGTATGCAATAACAGCACGGAGCCCACACCTGATCAAGCATATACGAAAAATGGAAAAGATCGAAAGGTTTGCAGCATGACTATCCCCAGAGCTGAGGGGCTTGAGAAATGTAGAGAAAAAAAAAACTTAGACCTGACGTCTTTAAAAGAAAGAAGAATTAAGGGAGACATGATTATGACATACAAGATACTCAGAAGCTTTGTCAAAATAATAGGAACAGATACTCTGACATGAGAGGCATAAGGGCAAGGGATCATAAACAAACTAAAGACACAAATGAATCACAGGGATATTAGAAAATGTGTTTTTTTTTTGTCTCGGGATGGTAAGTAAATGGAATGAGCTACCGAAGATGACGAAGTAGTACACAGTTCCAAGAACTGGTATGATAGAGCCCACGAGGCCAGGAACCAGAAACACCGTCCAGGAGGTGAAACTAGTTTCCAGTAAACACAGCTCGGTGAGTACACATATATTACCGAGTACGATTAAAACTGTTCGTGCCGTCCCAAACAACACAGTGCCTTCACGCTCCTCAAACAAACACGTAACTCACTATTATTTTATTTTATCTTGACTATGTACCTAACTTCCCATTAATAATAGAAAATAGAAGGGCGATGCCAAAGAAAATTCAAATCGCTTCAGGGGAAAACACCCAAGAAAACCCTTTTGACGATACAACCTTTTCAGGGTGAAAAAAATAAGGGATGCAGAGTAGAATATTTATTGAGCATTTAATTACACCCCACGTCCCCTAAACGAAGCCTTGCAATAACTTTGGCCAACATTCATCCCTCTGCTCGCCTGGAAGTTTACAGAAGTTACCCCATTGTAAAACCAACTCTCGAAACACTGGTTTGTTCGTTTTGTTACTATTCTTATTAAAAAGAGTGTAATGATGTTGTGAGCTGTTCGGTATTTATTTGTGTTTGTCACTGGTACATGTGTTATTCTGTGTGATATTTTAGTATGGTTGTGGTGCTGTGTGTTTTTTTCGAGTGTTTTTTTGTAAGCTTGAGTGATGTTTTTTTAAGGTTTATGTGTTTGGTGTTTGATGTTTTTGGGTTGTGGCTTGATTCATAGTGTTTTGTGGGCCCCTTTTGATGTTTATGTGAGTTTTTGGATATGATATTATATTATGCAACCCCATTTTGAATTGTCTGTGTCCAGCTTTTTGGTGTTTACGTAGGGGGGTTGGGGGTTCGGGAGAGTTAGGTGTGATTGGAATCTAGTATTTATTGGCCCGTTTTTTTATAACGAACGGGTACACTTTTGTGTCTGTTAAGCTACATTTAAAAGCTCCTCTGGTTTATACAAGTACAACAAAAACAACCCCAAGAAAACCCCCAAAAAAAAACTTTTACTGTTTTTTTTAATAACGGGGAAAAGGAATTTTTTTCAAAATTTTTCCAACAGAAAAAAAGGTTTTTTTTCCGGAACTACAAAACAGTCCCAGAAAGAGAAGACCACAACCCCACACACAAAACAACCAAAAACCACCCCAAAAAAACAAAACAACAACACACACAAACACACACCCCCCACACCCCCCCCCAACCCACCCCCCCCCCCCCCCCACACGCACCCACCAACCCGGCCCCGCCCGGGAGGCCACATCAACCAAAAAAAATATGCACATATGGGCCCTGAAAAAGGGGAAATAGCTTTCCCGATCTGGAAAGGAATCTTTCAAGGCACTGTACACTGTGTGCTTCAGGCCCCATAATGGAGTATGCAGCACCATTTGGAACCCACACCTGGTCAAAACATGTAAAGAAATTAGAAAAAGTCAAAGGTTCGAAACAAGCTGGTTCGGAGTCGGGAAAAAGTCTTAAAAAGGGAAAGTTGAGGGAAATCGGAGATGACACTGGAGGCAGGAGGGTCAAGGGAGAATGAAAAACAAATTACAAATACTGCGTGGAATAGAAAGGTGGATAGAAACAGGATGTTCCAGGAGGGGACACAAAAACAAGAGGTCAAAATTGGAATGAAAATCAGGGTCCCAGGGATTTTGGGAAGTATTTTTCGCAACAGGTGTATGAGGGGAATAGCCTAGCAAGTGATGTTTTGGAGTGGAACCTACAAGCTTTAAGACGAGGTGGGACATGGCTCGGGAAGCAGAGAGGGGGGACCTAGGCGATCAGGGAAAGGAGGGCCAAGCTGAGTCCCCCCCTACAACCAAAATTAGGTGGACAATTAGGTGAGTACATCCCACAACTAAACCACACAAACAATTTTCAATACATAACAACAATTTCAATACATCTATCGAAACAGGGGTTTGCGGGGATGGAAGACGAAAAATGCAGTCCCAATTTTAAAAAAAAAGGAGAAGACAGAAGCCTAAACTACAGCCCAGTGTCCTGACATGTTAGTATGAAAAGTCATGGAGAAATTGTCAGGAGAAGAGTGGGAAACCCCTAGGAAGGGAATTTCACAACAGCACCAACAGGGGCGGGAAATCCTGTGTCCAAACTACGGGAGTTCTAGACATGGGACAGCAGTAAGAAAAGAGAGAGAGGGGTGGGTGGATTGCATTTTCTTGGTAAGAAGGGTTTGACCGTTACCACAAAAGTTAGTGAAAAAATGGGGCCCAAAGAGGGAAAAACGGGGAAGGCACTACAATGGATGGAAATACTTGTCAGGAAATGCAGCGAGTCAGGGTACGGGGCGAGGTGTGAGTGGGCAGCTGTGAAAAGTGGGGCCCCACGGGGGCAGCCCTAAGCCGTGTGTTTCGGGTATTTGTGAACGACATGAGGAAAGGGAAATAGATCCGAAGTGTCCATGTTTGCAGATGACGTGAAGTTGTGAAAAGAATTCTTCGATCAAAGCCCAGGCAGGACAAAAAAGGGATATGGCAGGTTCAGACCTGGTCCGCAATTGGTCTGGAGTTAAACACCCCAGTGAAAGTCATAAAGACGGAATACAGTCGGGGGGGGAGGGGGCAGAGACTAAAAACCCCTCACTAAAGGGAAAAAAAGAATTTGGGGGTGATATAACACCAGGCACTTCATAAAGCCACATCAACCAAATAACGGCTGCACTTTGGGGGCGCCTAGCAAACCTAAGAACAGCTTTCCCGACACTTAAAAGGAATCGTTCGGCCCCGTCACCGTGTACGTTAGGCTTATTGAAGTATGGGGACGTTCTGGAACCCACATCTCCCAAGCCGAAAAGAATAGGAAAGGAAAAGGGTTTTCAAAAAGAGGTTAGGGAAATCAACTGACGACACTGGGGACGGGAGGATAGGGGGAACATGATAACAACGTTCAAAATACTGTGAGGAATTTGACAGTGGACAAAGACAGGATTTTTCCAGGTGGGACACGCTAAAAAAAAAAGGGTACACAGTTGGAAGTTGAAGACACGATGAATCACGGGGAGTTGGAAGTACTTCTTCAGCCACAGAATAACAGGGTGGGAATAGTTTGGGAAGCGAGTGTGGAGGCAGGATCCATACATTGCTTTAAGCAAAAATTTGATAAAGCCAGGGTTCAGGGGGAGTGACCTAGTGGGACCAGCGAAGGGCGGGGCCGGGTTTTGATCGCCCCCTGCAACCTAACTAGTGAGTACAAACTAATTTATATATATATATTTATTTATAATTATATATTAATATATATATATATATAATATCATATATATATTAAGGAGCCTCGGTACTCAAATTTAATTCGTTCAAAAAGGGCTGTTCGATGAAATTGTTCGATTACCGAACGAATTTTTCTGAAAGGAAAAACAAAAATTTTGTTAAATCGTTTAAACCCCTCAAAAATACACTTTGCAGGCATTTTGTAGGGTTTTTTGATTGCATTTCTTTTTTCTTGGGTCTCATTTGATATATTGAAAAATACAGAAATAGAGATGATACCAAATGGTTTAGGGAAAAAAAGTACCGAAATTGAACTCAAAGTAGGGGAATGTTTAAAAAACAAATCACGTCCTGTCTAATCACGTCAACTGGGGGGTCTAACATGCTTTCACAAATGCGTGAAATTTTTTTTCCATTTTTTCAATGATGCAGTAGTCTGCATAACTGAAAATTTTCTTTTTTTGTGATAAAAATTCAAATGGAAAGAAAAGCATAACATAAAAAGGGGCCAAGTGGGTTGAGCCATAAGGAGGAGGGGGGGGGGGCCACAGAAGGGTTTATTGATGAGTTTTTCATAGCCGGAAATTAATGGTGGCCGAATAATTTTGTGTAATCGTAATTATATAGGGGTTTACATCACATTTATTCCAACTTGTTTTCAAAAAACATGACAGATAACATAGAAAATAAAGACGCCGAAAATGATAAAAGGCATTTTATATGGAGGGGCGGAGGGTTTACATGGGCAAACACACACAAACCATTTTTCCGAAAACAAAATAGTTTTACAGTAAAGTTAGCGTTTTGGTAAAATGACAACTGCGGAGAGATGACGCCTATTCTGGAGGTTGTTTTTTGGTCGGTACAAGCAAACGATCGCCTGCCGAGCGATTTTTTTTTACTGAAAAACCCGGCTACTTCCACGAATGGATGGCCCAAAAAGGAAAACAAAAT
This sequence comes from Cherax quadricarinatus, assembly GCF_026875155.1. Lineage (NCBI taxonomy): Eukaryota > Metazoa > Arthropoda > Malacostraca > Decapoda > Parastacidae > Cherax > Cherax quadricarinatus. The sequence goes on from NC_069404.1 coordinate 60,471,261, forward strand.
TTTCTTTTTAAACTTTATAATGTAAGGAGAAGGGTTTATACCCCCTTGCTTTTGGCATTTTAGCCCCCTCTTATGCAAGCATGGCTTATGGGGGAGTAAAAATTCTTTTCCCATTTCCCCTATGGATAATATATATATTTTTATATTATTATATATATAAAATATATATATATTTTTTAATTTTATTTTTATATATTATAATTATATAAAATTTTTATATATATGTATATAATATATTATATATATATATATATATATATAATAATAATTTAATTTTTAAAAATTTAAAAAAGTATTTTTTAAAATATATTATATATAATTATATATTTTTATATATATATATAATATTATATATATATATATATGGGGGGGGGAAAGTTGTTGAGTGTACCGGGAAAAGGTATGGTAGAGTTATAATTGAAAGAATTAAGAGTAAGACGGAAAAAAGGATAGCAGTGAAAAAGGGGCTTTAGGAAAGGTAGGGGGGTGGGACCGGTGTTTACAGTGAAACTTAAGTGAACAGTTTTTAGAAAAGGTAAAGAGGTCTTGTGGCATTTATGGATTTGGAAAAGGCCCGTATGACGGGTGGTTTGGGGGGGAAAATGTGCAGATTTGAAAGTGTAGGGGTGGGGGAGGTGGTTACGAAAGCGTAAAGGTTTTTACGGGGATAGTGAGGCTCAATTTAGGTATGTAGGAAAGGGGGAAAATTTTTTTCCCCAGAAAAAGTAGGCCTTAGACAAGGATTGTGATGTCACCGGGGGTTTTTTAAAATATATTTATAGAGGGGTTGTAAGAGAAGTAAATGCGAGGGTTTTGGCAAGAGGGTGGGGTTAAAAGTAAAAAATCACACACAAAGTGGGGGGTTGTACAGCTGCTCTTTCTGATGACACTTGTCTTGGGAGATTTTGAAAAAGAAGTTGCAGGATTGGTGGGTGAATTTGGTAGGGGTGCAAAAAAAGAAAATTAAAGGTGAATAAGGAAAGGTAAGGTTATAGGATAACAAAAAAATTAGGTGATGAAAGTTTTAATATCAGATTGGAGGGGGAGGGATGGGGGGGTGAAAAGTATTAGATATTTGGGAGTGACGTGTCAGCGGATGGGTTATGAAGAGAGGTGAATCTAGAATTGGGGTAGGGAAAAAGAGTGAGGGTGCACTTAGGAGTCTGTGGGGACAAAGAACTTTTTCCTTGGAGGCAAAGAGGGGAAAAGTATGAGAGTTAGTTTTTTCCAACGTCTTTTGGGTGTTAAGCGTGGGGGTGAATGTTGCAGCGAGGAGAAGGCTGGGGGCGTGGAATGTCATGTCTGAGGGCAATGGTGGGGTGAATATAAAAGAGAATTCGTATTTGGAGTTAGGAGGAGGTGGGGATTTCCAAATGTTGTCCCGAGGGTAGGGGAAAGGGTTTTTGAGGTGGTTCGGCCCTGTAGAGAGAAAAGGGGCGAAACAAATACTTCAGAGGTATCAGTCTGTGTAGAAGGAAGGGGGGTAGGGTCGGCCCAGGAAGGTTGGAGGGAGGGGGGTAAAGGAGGTTTTTGTCGAGGGGTTGGACTTCCCGCAGGCAGGGGTGAGCGTGTTTGATAGGATGAATGGAGCAAATGGTTTTTTTTTAAAACTTGACGTGCTGTTGGAGTGTGAGCAAAGTAACATTTATGAAAAGGGTTCAGGGAAAACCCGGGAGGCCGGACTTTAGTCCGGAGTGGGAAGACAGTGCCCGCACTTGAAGGAGGGGTGTTAAAGTTGCGTTTAAAAAAATGTAGTGTAAAGCACCCCCTTTGGCAAGAAGTGATGGAGTGAATGATGGTGAAAAATTTTTCTTTTTCGGGCCCCCCGCCCTTTGGGGGGATCGGCCGGTGTGATAATAAAAAAAAAAAAATATATTTAAAAAATATATAATAATATTATATATATATATATTTATACATATATATATAATATTAATAATATATAATTATATATAATTTAAAAAATTATTTATTTTGTAATATATATATATTAAAAATATATTATATATATTATATATATATATTTTATATTATTTTTTTATATTTTATTATATATTGTATGTAGTAGTAATGTCGTGTCGAATAGGCCAGAATTTCGATTTGGCTTTAAATAGCAAAGTCATCTTTCCATATAGGACAAGGAAATTTTGTATGCAATAAAATTGCCAAAAATCATTCTAACCTAACGAAAAAAAAATATTTCATTGTGTTTGTTGGTATTAAATTATTGTAAACAAATCTAAAAAAATTTTTTCCTGGGTTGGCTAAAATAATTTGCGCTTGTTTTAATAAGGTTAGGTAAGTTTTTAAGTTCCCTTTTGGTGCAAAATTTAAAATTTTTTCATCAACGTTAATGAAAAAAAAAATTCTTTAAAATATAAGAGAAAATTTTGAAAGGACTTAACTTTTAATAAGTTCTTGTAATTTACCAGTTTTAAATATTCGGCAGACATAATTATATATATATATAATAATATATTATTATATATATATATATATATTTTTATATATAAATATAAATATTATATATATATATATATATATATATATATATTTATATAATATATTATATATATATATATATAAATATTTATATATAATATATATTTATAAAATTTATATGCAAAACAAAACCCCTGTGAAAGAGTAGTGAAATCCCCAAGCGTTTCGTGACTACTCACTAGTTCCCTTTACAAGTGGTAGTGACGAAAACGCTTTTGGAAATTTACTATCTTTCCAGTGGGTGTTTTGCATATTTTAAAACCCCCTGTTTTCTGTGTCTTTTGCATATTTTTTATTTTATATATTATAAAATATTAAAAATATATATATATAAATATATATATAATATTTATAATATATATATATATATAAAATATATATATATATAATATTTTTATATTATAATATATATTTTTAAAAATATATATATAATATAGGACTTCAATTATATTCCCGGTCGACAGGAATTAAATTTAATCTTGCTCATAAAAAAGATTTTTACAAAATTTGAAAATTTCCTTTTGGGTTTTTATAAAATTAGATCCATTATAATTTAAAAGATTTGGGTTTAAAATTTAAAAAATACCTGGCAAATAAATAGTTGGGGGGGTTTTTCAAAAGGCCTTCCAAGTTTGGTCGCCGCGGCACGTGTTTAACGTTGTGGGATTGATAGTGGGTGCTGGCCGACCCCTTATATAGCTTTCCCTTGGGGCTTCCTTTTTAGTTCCTTGTAATGTGAGTAGCACGAAAGCCTTGGGAATTTTCTATTCTTTCGAGTGGTTGTTTTGATATTTTGAAATCATGTTTACTGTGGTCTTATTTCATATATATACATATATATTATATATATATATATAATATATATATTATATTTATATATTTATATTATATATATATATATTTATATATATATATAAAATATATATATATTTATATATATTCTTTTGATCACGAAACAGGTGTTAGATATGCAAAACAACCACCGAAAAATAAGAAATTCCAGCGCTTTCGTGACTACCACATTGCACTTTCCGCAAGCGCTTGGGGAATTTTTCCCATTCTTTTAAGTGGGGTTTTTTTGCATACATATAATATTATTATATATTTTTATTATATATATATATATATATATATATATTTATATAATATATATTTTATTATATATTATATATATTTATATTATATATATAAAATATATATATTTATATATTATATATATATATATATATATATAATATATATATAATTTTTAAAATTTTTATATATATATATTATATAATATAATATTTTCAACGAGTTGGTCGTTCCCCCGGGCAGGGGGGGGCCCAAAAAAAGAAAGAAAATCCCAAAAAAAAAATACTTTCTCATCATTCAAACTTTCACCCCACTCCACATTATCATGCTTTTGCGAGGTGCTCAAATACAACAGTTTAGAAGCTTTCTATAAAGATACAAACATATCCCCCAAACCCCTATCCCCCAAACCCCCCCCTTTTAAAATGCGGGGGTTGTCTTCCCTTTTTAAGGACTCAAGCCGACTATATGAAAAATAACCGGGTTTCCCCGATTTCCCTTCATAAAATATTCCTGTCATAATATATTATATATAATATATATAATATAAATATTATTATATAAATATTAAAATTTTATATATTTTATATATATATATTTATACATATTTGTAATATTATATGGGGTGGGGGAGTTTTTAGTGAAAAAGGGTTAAAAGATTAGGGCAGGGGGGTTTTAAAAAAGAGTTAGGCAAAAAAGGAGTAGCAAAAAGGTTTAAGGATAAGTTAGGCTGAAAGAGGGACTACAATGTATTAATTTAGGATTTAAAGTGGAGTAAAAAAAAGGGTGGATTGAAAGTGGGGTTTTAGTAAGCGTTATGCACCCGGAGAAAGGAAAAAAGTGAGAGGAGAGGAGAATTTTGGGAAAGTTGAGTGAAGCGGGGGGAGTTTTTAACCAATGTGAGAGTAATGGTGGGTTTGGGGGGTTTCAAAGATAAAGTGGGCAAAAATGTTGTAAGGGAAAATAGTGGTAATTTTTTGGGGGTCAGGAGTAAAGAAAATGGGGAGCCTTTAATTGGCTATGTGTAGAAAAAAGTTTTGGTAATAAGAAATACATATTTTATGAGGAAAAAGGGTAAATAAATATACAAGGATGTATAGCACGTAAAAGGAAGTATTTGTTTGTTATTTATTGTGGATAAAAGGTGATCGGTAGGTTCTGAAAAGTACACGTTTCGGAGGGGCAAATGATTATCGGATATTATTTAGTCTAGCTACAGTTAGAGTAGAAGGAAAAGGGGAAAAGAAAAATGGGAACAACAAGCAAGAGGGGGTGAAAAATGTAAAAACTAAGGGAGGGGGAAATTCGGGGAAGATTAGGAACTATTGGCAGAAAGGTGGGTGGTGCAATATGAGTAGTGAGTGTGGGGGGGTTTAAGAGGGGTTTGGAAAAAGTTTTAAAAATACATATTTTAAAAGTGGGCAGAATTTTGGTTTTAGGAGGTGGGTGCAGGAGGAATGAGGATGTTTGGTGGAAAGAGAAGTAAAGAGTGTGAAAAGAGAAAAAAATTAGCTTTTGGAGGTTTTTACAAAGCAGAAGTGTTATAAAAAGAGAGTATATGGAAGGTAAAAAAAAAGGTGAAAAGAGTGGTGAGAGAGTGCAAAAAGGGGAGCAGATGATGATGGCAACCTGCAAGGAATTTAATGAAAATAAGAAAAAAATTTTGGGTGAGTTAAACAAGTTTAAAAATAAGACACTTATGCAGCATATAGGAAAACTTTATTCAGGAAACGTTTCGCCCCACAGGGCTTATCAGTCCAATACAAAGAGGAAGGCGTAAGGAGAGGAGGAGTATGAGGTAATCAGTCCCTCAGCCGGGAGTCGTGGTTCAGTTCCCCAAACTTGAGAATGTACGAAAAAAGGGCCCTAAAGGTTTTTCGTAGTGAGAGACGTGAAGCAGGCGGAGGGGGGGTCATAGGGGTCCCACCCACTAGTCGAAGTAGGTCTTCGTCCAAAGGTTGAACAAGTGTTGAAGAATTCTTTGTAACAAGATCCCATGATGCTGCAGTGTCTGACAGTTGTGTTGAATGGTTTGAAAAACCGACAAGTTGAAGAATAAGACACTTATGCAGCATATAGGAATCTTTATTCAGGAAACGTTTCGCCACACAGTGGCTTCATCAGTCCAATACAAAGAGGAAGGCGTAAGGAGAGGAGGAGTATGAGGTAATCAGTCCCTCAGCCTGGAGTCGATGTGTTCAGTCCATCAATCTTGTAGAATGTACAGCATAGGGCCGTAGACATGGCTTATATACTGTAGTGAGGTGACGTGAAGCAGGCGGAGGCGGGGTCATAGAAGACCTACTTCGACTAGTGGATGGTACCACTATGACCCCGCCTCCGCCTGCTTCACGTCACCTCACTACAGTATATAAGCCATGTCTACGGCCCTATGCTGTACATTCTACAAGATTGATGGACTGAACACATCGACTCCAGGCTGAGGGACTGATTACCTCATACTCCTCCTCTCCTTACGCCTTCCTCTTTGTATTGGACTGATGAAGCCACTGTGTGGCGAAACGTTTCCTGAATAAAGATTCCTATATGCTGCATAAGTGTCTTATTCTTCAATTTGTCGGTTTTTCAAACCATTCAACACATAAACAAGTTAAGAAAACCTAGAGAACAAATGGATTTGTCAGTTAAAAACAGAGTAGGGGAGTTAGTAGATGGGGAGATGGAGGTTTTGGGTAGATGGAAAGAATATTTTGAGGAACTCTTAAATGTCGACGAAGAAAGGGAAGCGGTAATTTCATGCACTGGCCAGGGAGGTATACCATCTTTTAGGAGTGAAGAAGAACAGGATGTGAGTGCGGGGGAGGTGCGTGAGGCATTACGTAGAATGAAAGGGGGTAAAGCAGCTGGAACTGATGGGATCATGACAGAAATGTTAAAAGCAGGGGGGATATACACAAATAACCCGCACATAAAAGAGAGAAGCTTACGACGACGTTTCGGTCCGACTTGGACCATTGACAAAGTGTGACTTTGTCAATGGTCCAAGTCGGACCGAAACGTCGTCGTAAGCTTCTCTCTTTTATGTGCGGGTTATTTGTGTATCGTTCCAGTCACGGTATTGTGCCTTTTTGTTATTTAGGGGGATATAGTGTTGGAGTGGTTGGTATTTTTGTTTAATAAATGTATAAAAGAGGGGAAGGTACCTAGGGATTGGCAGAGAGCATGTATAGCCCCTTTATATAAAGGGAAGAGGGACAAAAGAGATTGTAAAAAATATAGAGGAATAAGTTTACTGAGTATACCAGGGAAAGTGTACGGTAGGGTTATAATTGAAAGAATTAGAGGTAAGACAGAATGTAGGATTGCAGATGAGCAAGGAGGTTTCAGAGTGGGTAGGGGATGAGTAGATCAAGTGTTTACATTGAGGCATATATATAGGAACATATAAGAACAGGTGAAAGAATATTTCCCATTGCCATACCAAACTTCTGAGTGTAAAACTTTGCATTGTTGATGCAAAATTTGTATTTAATGATAAGTTTTACACTCAGAAGTTTGGTATAAGAACATAAGAACATAAGAACGAAGGAACACTGCAGCAGGCCTACTGACCCATGCGAGGCAGGTCCAAGTCTCCTACCGGCTTAAGCCAATGCACCCAACCTAGTCAGGTCAGGTCACATTGACTTAAGGGAGGAACACGGCAACCGTCCTGGTAGCACAAGCTAATCAGGTCCAACTCACACCCACCCACACCCACTCATGTATTTATCCAACCTATTTTTAAAGCTACACAACGTTCTGGCCTCTATAACTGTACTCGGGAGTTTGTTCCACTCATCCACAACTCTATTACCAAACCAGTACTTTCCTATGTCCTTCCTGAATCTGAATTTTTCTAATTTAAAAAACCATTGCTGCGAGTCCTGTTTAGGCTAGATATTTTCAGCACACTATTTACATCCCCTTTATTTATTCCTGTCTTCCATTTATACACCTCAATCATATCCGCCCTAATTCTACGTCTTTCTAGAGAGTGAAGATTCAAGGCCCTTAGTCTATCCTCATAGGGAAGGTTTCTGATACATGGGATCAACTTTGTCATCCTCCTTTGTACATTTTCCAGAGCATTTATATCCATTCTGTAATACGGTGACCAAAACTGTGCAGCATAATCTAAATGAGGCCTAACCAAGGATGTATAGAGTTGAAGAACAACCTGAGGACTCCTATTATTTATGCTTCTTGATATAAAGCCAAGGATTCTATTAGCTTTATTGCGAACACTTATGCACTGTTGTCTTGGTTTCAGATTACTGCTAACCAGTACTCCTAAATCTTTTTCGCAATCCGTAATATTAAGATCTACATTATTTAGTTTATATGTGGCATGGTTATTGTCCTGTCCAACATTTAGAACTTTGCATTTGTCTATATTAAACTGCATCTGCCACTTCTCCGACCACTGCATCAGTCTACTCAAATCTTCCTGGAGTACTCTAATGTCCTCGTCAGAATGAATTCGACGGCCTATTTTGGTGTCATCGGCAAACTTGATGATGTCGCTCTTTATGCCCTCATCTATGTCGTTTATGTAGATTGTGAACAGCAGGGGGCCTAACACTGACCCCTGTGGAACACCGCTCGTGACGCTTCCCCACTCTGATTTCTCCCCATTTATGCAAACTCTCTGCTGCCTATTTGTCAACCATGCCTCTATCCAGGAAAAAATTTCTCCTTTTATTCCATGTGCCTTAATTTTCCTCAATAGTCTCTGATGTGGGACCCTGTCAAAAGCCTTACTGAAGTCCATGTACACAGTATCATATTCATTACCATGATCTACCTCCTCAAATACCTTAGTGAAAAAAGTTAACAAATTCGTAAGGCAGGAACGCCCCTTTGTAAAACCATGCTGAGATTCGTTGATTAATTTATGCTTTTCAAGGTGGCTACGAACTGCCTCGGCAATTATTGATTCCATAAATTTTCCCACTATGGAGGTTAGGCTTATTGGTCTATAGTTTGAAGCTAAGGACCTGTCACCTGCTTTGAAAATAGGTATCACATTTGCCATTTTCCACTTATCTGGCACCATGCCAGTTTGTAGTGATATGTTGAAAAGATTAGCCAAAGGTTTGCTAAGCTCCTCTTTACATTCCTTTAGAACCCTTGCATACAGTTCATCAGGGCCTGGGGATTTGTTAGGTTTTAATTTATCTATTTGCCTAAGGACCATGTCATTTGTGATCCTAATCGTGCACAGTTTATTATCGTCCTGTTCCACATAATTTATCATTTCTGGAATATCGCTGGTATCCTCCTGTGTAAAAACTGAGAGGAAGTATGTGTTAAAACTTCTACACATTTCCTTATCACTGTCAGTGAGCTGACCCGAGGAACTTTTGAGTGGGCCTATCTTGTCCCTGATCTTACTTCTGTATACCTGAAAGAATCCTTTTGGGTTCGAATCTCTTGCAACTTTAACCTCATAATCTCTTTTTGCTTTTCTAATTCCTTTTTTTATTTCTCTCTTTAACTGAATATATCGATTTCTTAATTGCCCCTCTCCTCTTTGATTTGCCTATATATGCCTCTCTTTTGACCAATTAGATATTTTAATCTATTGTTCATCCATTTAGGATCATTTTTGTTTGATCTGATTTCCCTATTTGGAACATAATTTGACTGAGCAGCTAGAACTATGCCCTGGAAAGCGTCATATCGGCATCCATCACCACCTACCTGACCCTTAGTCAGGTCATTCCAGTTCAGCCCACCTAAGTAATTTTTCAGTCCTATGAAATCAGCCAAGCGGAAGTCAGGGACAGAGACTTGATTGTCATTTTTAGGGGAATTCCATGATATATTAAAACTGAGTGATTTGTGACCACTTTCCCCAAGCTCATCATTAACCTCAAGATTATTAATTAGTGTTTCCCTACTGGCAAGAACCAAGTCAAGGAGATTATTTCCCCTAGTTGGCTCTGTCACAAACTGTTTTAAAAAACAATCCTGGATCGTATCAAGAAAGTCACCTGACTCTAAATTTCCTGTCAATTGCTCCATCAATCTGTCTATAGTTGAAACCTCCCATTAGCACAACATTTTCGTATGTAGATGCCTTACGAATTTCGTCCCATACAAGTTTACTGAACTCCCTATCAAGATTTGGGGCCCTGTAAATCACACCCAAAATTAGTTTTTCTCGGCCCTCGAGAAGCTGTAACCAAACAGATTCAGTGGCTGACGCTTCTAATTTTATATCTTGTCTAACACAACAATTTAAATTGTCTCTGACATACATCGCTACTCCACCACCTTTCCTGTTGACCCTGTCAGTGTGGAATAATTTATAGTCTTGTATGTGACATTCAGAGGGCATCTCTCTATCCTTCAGATTGAGCCAGGTCTCTGTTATAGCAATAATATCTATGTTTCCTGCACTTGCAATTAATCTTAGCTCATCTATCTTATTTCTTACACTCCTGCTATTAATATAGTAAACCTTAAGGGAGCTTGTCCCTTGCTGCCCTCTGCTGTCCCCCTTTGTTTGCTGACCTGATCTATTGTTTTTATTTATAACTTCATGCTGAATGCCTTTTATACATTTACTGTTTCGAACCCTAGTGTTGCAACCTGTTTGTTTCCCACACACACCCATACCTCTATCTTCTATCAGGTTAAAATCATAGGCATTTCACCAATAACCTTCTCAATCGAGTCTGCAAGTGCTACCACCCCAGCCCCAGAGAGATGTACCCCATCCCTTGCATACATATCATGTTTGCCATAAAAGTTGCTCCAGTTGTCAATGAATGGGATTGCAAGTTCCTTGCAGTATCTGTCTAGCCAGCAATTTACACCAATTGCCCTAGACAACCATTCATTTCCTACTCCCCTTCTAGGCAAGATGCTACATATGATTGGGATCCCTCCCTTAGACTTAATGAAATCTATAGCTGACCTGTACTTATCTAGCAGCTCTTCTCTCCTACCCTTCCCAATATCATTTTCACCAGCACTGAGACAGATAATGGGCTTGTTCCCATTACCTGACATGATATTATCCAGCCTGTTGACTATGTCCCCAACACCAGCTCCAGGAAAGCACACTCTATCTCTCATCTTCTTATTCCTATTACAAAAAGCACGGTCAATATATCTTACCTGAGAGTCACCAACCACAAGAATGCGCTTACCTCCATTAGCAGGGACAGTAGTACCCTTACCTTCACTGGCCACTGAAGTACATTCATCCTGAAGAACAGAGAAGCGATTTCCTACTTTCAGATCTTCACTCTTAACTTTCCATACACTTGTAGCAGGTGCTGGGCTGCACCTCACTGCTGGTAGCCGTTGCTACCTCCCCACCTACAGCCTCCTCACAGCGAGAGAAAGACTGCACCTCACTGCTAGAAGCTTCATTTCCCACAACTCCAGCCACCTCACACTCTCTCCCAGACCCATTGAGGTGGACCTTCAGCCTCCTTATCTCCTAATGGAGAAGCAAGACCTCCTCCTTCAACTGTCCAACCTCAATTTTTAAAACACTGCAGAAGCAAGCCATGCTTTGTAACCGTCCACGCTAATCCCCAAAGCAGCTCAGGGTCTGTGACCTCACGTTACGACTGACGACTGACCACTGACGACTGACGACTGACCACTGACGACTGACGACTGACCACTGACGACTTAATGGCAATGGGAAATCCTCTTTCACCTGTTCTTATTAACCTATACATGGAATTTTTTGAAACAAGGCTTCTTAACACAATCCTCCCTAATAGAGCTAAATGGTTCAGATACGTTGATGATATTTTGTGTCTTATGCCCAAAAATGTAGATATACACAATTTCCTTGGCAAATTAAATAGCTTAGCCCATTCTATAAATTTTACTGTTGAATTTGAAGAAAATAACTCATTGCCTTTTCTAGATGTTTTAATTATTAAGGGTAATAATGAATTCAAATTTAAAATTTACAGAAAACCTACAAATAACTGCTCCTATGTACACTATTATTCTTCCCATCAAGATAGAGTTAAACTGTCTGTTTTCTCATCAATGTTTTTGAGAGCTTTACGAATTTGTAGTCCAGAGTTCAAAGATGAGGAAATATCCAAAATTTATGAAATAGGTAATGATTTGAAATACCCAAGAAATGTAATTGATAAATCTTTTAAAGTTGCTAGAAATACTTTTTACAATCCAAAAAGGAACAACCAGCCTTATTCAACTAAAAATATGTTGGTTCTCCCTTACCATGAAAACTTGGTTGATATGCCTTCTCTTCTTAAGACTTTTAATATTAAAGTTGTATTCAAAAATCTTGATACAGTAAAAAAACTCTTGATAAAGAATTCCCCCCAAAATGCTGATGGATGTGTCTATAAGATTCCTTGTAAAATTTGCGATAAAGTTTATTACGGTCAAACTGGTAAAAATCTCGAACTAAGATTAAAACAACATAAATATAGCATTAGAACTGGACAAGATTCCAATGCTCTATTTATTCATGTAAGAGATTTTAACCATCCAATTGATTTTCAAAAAGTTGAGAAAGTAGTATCAAGCAAGTCCATGGTCGACAGGAATATAATTGAATCTTGTATATATATGTATATATATCTTGTATATATATGTTGTGCCGAATAGGCAGAACTTGCGATCTTGGCTTAAATAGCAACTCTCATCTTGCCATATAGGACAAGCGAAAATTTGTGTATGCAATAATTTCGCCAAAATCATTCTGAAGGTAACGAAAAAAATATATTTCACTATGTTTAGTATTAAATTATTGTAAACAAATCTAAAATATATTTAGTTGGGTTAGGCTAAAATAAATTGTTCTTGTTATAATAAGGTTAGGTAAGTTTTCTAAGATTCTTTTGGAGCAAAATTAAAAATTTTTACATTAACATTAAATGAAAAAAATATATCTTTAAACGTATAAGAGAAAATTTTAGAAAGGACTTAATTTTAAATGAGTTCTTGCTAATTGACCAGTTTTACATATTCGGCACGACATATATATATATATATATATATATATATATATATATATATATATATATATATTATATATATATATATATATATATATATATATATATATATATATATATATATATATATATTTATTTATTTATTTATTTATATATATATGATTGATATCTTAATGAATTATATGTCGGTAATGTTGTTTTCTTTAAACTGTAAAACTGCTTCGATCAGATTTTAATGATGTTTGCGTTGAGCATTACCAAATGTTGCATTTTTCAGGATTTATGTGATTTCCTTACTACTTTGTGACTATTTTGTTAAATCCTTCATTATGCTTATAAGTATTTTCTTTTATTTTTTTTTTGAATATCAAAATATTTGTTTTGTTCATATTTAAAACATTTTCTTATTATCTGTTGAATCATGCTGACATTTCACTGGCGTCATCGTAATTGTTTGTATTCTGCTTGTTCATTTAGCTCCTCGATTTCCTTCTCTCCCATTTTTCACACTGTTTATTTTTCTTCCTCCTTTCCTGGTCTCTTTTCCGACCCTTCATAGCACTCTTTTGTGGCCCGCATACCTCTCTTTCTCTCTCCACTCATCTGACCCTCTTTCTTCACCTTAGCCTTTCTCAGACCGACTCCCTATCTCTTCCCCTTCATCACTCATTCCCCTCACCTTCCTCCCCCTCATACGCCATTGTCATGTAAATATCTTCTCTCACCATCTTTCTCTTCCCTCCTCTGCTCACCTAATCTTTCACACCACTGCCTTTCCTCCCGTTCTGCACTGTATTTCTTCTCACCACTCTCATTCCTTTCTCTTCTTTTGTAATTCCTATTCCTTAACCCTCTCTTCAGCCCTCTTACTCCTCTCTTTTCTCCCATTTCACTCTTCTCTCTTTTCCTCCCTTTCATCGCCCCTCCCCCCCAAATCACCTCTTGCAGCCTCAGAAGTTCCCATTGTCATCAACAGGTCTCCTAGAGCAGCTATAGATTAAACTTTATATTCAATTGTCTCTTATAATTACGAAGGGAGGAGTGATATGGAGGGGATGTATAAGAAGAATGATGTAGAGGGGGTATATGGGAAGAATGATATAGAGGAGCATACAGAAAGATATAGAAGGGTGTATAGGCAACTGTGGTACTGAGAGTTAGATAGGGATGACTGTAGAAGTGATCTAGAGGGATATAAAGGAAGGAGTGCAGGTATGATATAGATTGGTATAATGATGGAGTGTAGGAGTGATGAGGCGTACAAGCATGTTGTAGATGGTATATTGGGTTTAAAGATTAGATTTTACCGCCGAAGAGGCTAGTTATTTGTGCATCCCCTATCCATCCTGTGGAGGGTAGCTCAAGAGCAAATTAATACATAAAAAGCCTAGGAACTAGGCCCAAAAGGGCTAACAGGAGTACATCTGGATTCATATCCAGAGTTGACTTATCTGTTAAAGGCAAATTTGGGAAATTTTCTTAATAAATGTGATATATCACCTACGGTGATGAAAAAGGGTCTATAGGGAGAAGTATATGCACATTGTAGAGAGTATTATAGGAAGGGGAATAGGAATGATATAGAGGGGTATATAGGGAGGAGTATAGTAGTGATATAGAAGGGTATATATTGAAGAATATATGAGAGATTTAGAGAGGTATATATATGGAGGAGTGAAGGAGTGATACAGTGAGTATATTGCTAGGAATGTAGGAGTGACGTAGATGTATACTAGAGTTTCAATAAACAATCATTTCAATCAGACCATTTCATATTGTGTTAAATTCAATTTTTTGAATTTTGAGGGAGGAATTAAGCGTTGCCTGTCTCTCAAGGGAAAAAATTGCGTCCCTTTTTTTCTGTAAAATAGTGCTAAACAGCATTAGACATGTTCAGCAACAGCATGCATGAACTGCAGCAGCACACCTGTGCAGCAGCAGAAGCAGATCTGCACAGACCTGCAGCAACAGCAGCAGATCTGTGCAGCAGAAGCAACAGTATCAGCAGACATGTGCAGCAACAGACGCATTCTGGAAAGTGACAGATTTCTAAGAAGACATAACGTCTCCAAACCTTTCTCCTCTTCATCATGTTCCTCTTGATTTTCATTTATCTTCTTTTCTTCACTGCCTTTTCCAATCGTTCTGCTATCCTACTCAAATATACATCATTCTTTTCCTTCTCATATGTTTTCCACTTTTCCTCCTCTTTTTCTCCCTTCTCTCTCTTTTTTTTATTTATTTTTTTTTGTAACGAAGCGCTAAACACGTGTTGGTGATTAAATACAAGGAGTTGATGAAGGTTCGATCCTTCATCCGTTGATCACATGACGAACTACTAATCGTATTTGCCTAGTCGTCTCCTCCTCTTTCCACTCATTTCTTCAGGCCTTCTGCTCCTGATGATCCTTATCACCATCCTCCTTTTCCTCCTCCTCCTCAGTCTTTCTCAAATTCCAGCTGAAGTCCTTCTGCTAACGAGTCCTTATCAGTTCCTGCACACAAAGAGAAACCGAGACATACAGGGAAGACGCACTGAGCGTCTGACGATAAGAGATGCAAGAGAGAGAGCTTCCCTGGCAGAAATTACCACATCCTCACTATCCCACTATTGGCTTTGCGACTCTTCATTAGCATATCACAGTCACAAGCTCTCTGCTTGTGTTATTACACAGCAAACACATGCTACGTAAAGTTCCACCACATTTAATACAGCAATAACAAGCATTACGTATTAGCGTCCACTTCATAAGACCCAGAGAATTATACCTTGAAAATCATTAATGGAAACCCACTACAAATTACCCACTACACGAAACCAAAACCTGAAAACCATCTACTCGGTAGCCGCTACACTATACCCAATGCACAATATCCAACACATGAAACCATCTATACAATACAAGCTACACAATGCCCAATATATAATACCCGATAAACAGTACCAATATACAGTATCAGTATACGGTACCTAATCCATAATATACAATGCTTGCTACATGACACATAGTACACAGCTAATTCCTCCACTATAACCCCCTACACTACATCACAACACTCACCACAATAGAACTTCATCACTACAATCAGTACACTACAACCTCTTAGCTATAATCACAACGCTACAACTACTTAACTACAATCACTACACTACAACCCCTACACTAGAGCCACTTCGATATAATCCCTACACTACAAACTTCGTACGTTGTATTCACAACACTTCAATCAGTAATGTGCAACCACTGTATTAAATAAATTAATTAATATTTACTGCATTGGTCAAAAATAAACTACACCCACTACACTACACGCACTACCATCTACAGAACGCATACTAATGAGCAAACTACACCCACTACAATACTTATACTACACCCATTATCGTATGCATACTACAATGTCTTAATTATGCTCACTATAACCACAACAATATGCATAATACTTCCACTATGATACACAATACAGCCACTACGATATGCACACTACATCCACTATAATACACAAATTACAGCCAATACAATACAAATACGTTTAGAGTTCCTTTTTGATACTACTACTACTACTACTACTACTACTACTACTACCTACTACTACTATACTACTACTAATAATAATAATAATAATAATAATAATAATAATAATAATAATATAAATACTGCAACCACTACATTATGCTTGCTACGTCCACTGAGTTATGCTTACTACAAGCACTACAGACACTACACTACAACTAATCCGTTATGCTCACTTCAGTGCTATTATGTTCACTACAACCACTTCAGTACCCACGCTACAACCAATACATTACGTTCACAACATAAGGTCTGACTCGACCTCCGACAGATCAACTACGGCTTCCAACCCAAGAATTCACTCCGCCAAACTTTATACCGGTTGCAAGCTGAATTGATTTATATATATATAAGCAATTTAAAGTTTTCAAGATTCGATTAAGTTTGTTGGAAGACAACATTGTTGAAGGAAGATTATTTTGTCGAGAAAGTTGTTAAGTGAGTGAGAAACGGAAATATTGAAAAGAAAATGGAATTATGGTGTTCACCTTTCTTGTGAATGGTGGTGCATGATGAAGAGACGATGGGTGTCTTGGCCAGAAGGAATTGTTGTGGAAAGTGAATGACTGTTATTATTATCATTATTATTATTATTATTATTATTATTATTATTATTATTATTATTATTATTTGAAGCGCTAAATCCATGTGGGTCATTCAGGTCAATATCTGGTGGAGGCTCAATCCTCCTGCTAACCGCGGAAATGAAGCTCTACTGTCGTTGCCACGATTTTAGAGAGAAGCAACAAAAACTGCTTCTTTCTTATTTCGACCAGTAAAAAAAAAAAGTCTTCCTTTCTCTTCATCCCTCCTCAATATTCCACCATTTCTTAGGATTGGACCTGCGGGTCAACAGTGAACCAGCAATTCATCATATCATTTATTTAGATTGAGAATGTCATGATTCCAGGAACTGATCATTTGGAAACCTCACTAGTTACTTTTACAGATGTCTTCTCTCTTTCGGTCTGACGTCACCTTTCATTAGCGGTCTCGCCCTCCCAGATATCCCAGTCGACATGTTATTTACAAACGAAAGTTCATCATGAGGTACCATATGACAGGCAGTCTACCAAATGAGGATTATGCAGTCCACTCTAAATTTCTTCTCTCCTCTCTCAGTTATCCTATCACAGAATTTTTTTTTAAGTTTGTAAGACATTACATCACATCTCTGAATCCAGTCCGTAGATTCGTGATGAAATCTACAATCTCCGGGTTTTCTATCATACATTTCCTATGGACATTCTCCATTTATGTGAAGATTATTCATGTGAGGGATTCTGGACTATTTAGGACTTCCTGTCTGTGCATTTAAATAATGCTAAGACCTGTGATGAATGGTTTTGAAAACCGACAAGTTGAAGAATTGAGACACTTATGCAACACATGGGAATCTTTATTGAAGAAACGTTTCGCCACACAGTGGCTTCATCAGTCCAATACAAAGTAGAAATGGGTAAGGAGAGTAGAAGTATGAGGTAATCAGTCCCTCAACCTGGATTCGATGTGTTCAGTCCATCACTCTTGTAGTAAGTGCAGCATAGGGCCAGAGAGGTGGCTTATATACTGCGGTGAGATGAGTTGAAGCAGGAGGAGGCGGGATCTTAGTGGGACCTGCCACTAATGTAAGTAGGTCATCGTCCAAAGGTTTGGGCAAGCGTTGAAGTCTTTGTACCAAGATTCCATGATGTTGCAGTGTCTGACAGATGTGATGAATGGTTTTGAAAACCGACAAGTTGAAGAATTGAGACACTAATGCAACACCGCAGTATATAAGCCACCTCTCTGGCCCTATGCTGCACTTACTACAAGAGTGATGGACTGAACACATCGAATCCAGGTTGAGGGACTGATTACCTCATACTTCTACTCTCCTTACCCATTTCTACTTTGTATTGGACTGATGAAGCCACTGTGTGGCGAAACGTTTCTTCAATAAAGATTCCCATGTGTTGCATAAGTGTCTCAATTCTTCAACTTGTCGGTTTTCAAAACCATTCATCACATCTGTCAGACACTGCAACATCATGGAATCTTGGTACAAAGACTTCAACGCTTGCCCAAACCTTTGGACGATGACCTACTTACATTAGTGGCAGGTCCCACTAAGATCCAGCCTCCTCCTGCTTCATCTCATCTCACCGCAGTATATAAGCCACCTCTCTGGCCCTATGCTGCACTTACTACAAGAGTGATGGACTGAACACATCGAATCCAGGTTGAGGGACTGATTACCTCATACTTCTACTCTCCTTACCCATTTCTACTTTGTATTGGACTGATGAAGCCACTGTGTGGCGAAACGTTTCTTCAATAAAGATTCCCATGTGTTGCATAGTGTCTCAATTCTTCAATGCTAAGACCTGTTTGGTATTTCTCCTAGTTCTAGATTATCAGTAATACACCTCCAGTTTTAAATTGTCTGCTTGATCAAGGATAAACTCCTGTTTGGTACGAAAGTTTAACACTATTAGTTTAATTTATAATGACTAAAGTTCCTTTAGACTTGGCCCTGTGAGTTTGCCGTAATAAAACGTAATCAAACGTCAGTTAACGTATTCAAAGTCTAGTCTAGGAAAATTTATATGTCCTTGGATAAATTAAGCTATAGTTTAAAGCAATTAAAAATACAATAAATAATAGAACTAGAAGTCAGTAAATAGTTATTCAATTAATTTCAAGAACATAAGTTAAACCAAAAAGTCTAAGAAAATAAAGTATTTATCTAGTAATTAAATAAAGCGATCATACGTGTATAATAAAGTTACAAGCTTTCAGTACACTGTATAAAGTCATCGTTTTAAGTCTAAATTTATCAAAAATATGCAAATCTATAAAAGAACGGATTAACACTGATGAATATTAAGAGATAAAAGTGTTCCCACCACCGCGCTAAATATATAATAATCAGAAACATTGGTGGTCGGGCGACTGTAATGGAAATTTGATATAAAATTATACCAAAGTAAATATTGGAATATCATATTAAATGAACTAAAAAATCTAATATTCCTCTGCCATTTATGTGTTAATTATATAATGCGTTCCTTAAAAAATAAGAAAATAAGAGAAATGTATATGGACATAAGATATATAAAGGTTTATCCAAAAATTAATGCACCAAAAAGAAGTGGTTTAAAACAAATATCATACCGCAACCAGCCGTGGATCAAACCCGAGTTATTTAGCCAGCCTCCCGGGAAGCTAGCTAAATTCTCGACCCTTAAGTCTACTACACCTTTTTTTATCAGTTATCTTTCACATTTTTGTTCTTTAATATCCCTCGGTAATGACCTTTTTTGCATAACTCCCATTTTTGTTTAATCTCTTAAGTGCCATTACTCACTTTTTGCTTGGGTTTTGGGAAAATAATCTGGGGTAGGACCTCTACTTTATTTTTTTTTAAAATTTTGATGTACATTTCACATTGATTTTTGATAATACGCTCAACACTCCCCCCCAGGTTATTTTTTTTTTTTAACTGTTCCCTTTTAATTTTTTGTATTTTGTTTTTTGCCTTTTCTTAGATAGGGACTGTTTACTTAACTTTGCTTTCCCGGCCTTTTTTTTTTTTCCTGTTCTTGCTGCCTCGCTTTGCCTGAGCAACCGGGGCTCTTCAAACCATATCATGGGGGGGAGAAAACCCCGCGACAGAGAGTCATAAACACCAACCCCCCCCCCCCCCCCCCCCCCCCACCCCAAAGGGTTTTAAATTAACCTGCTGGACAAATTTCTGACCCAGCGGGCCCCCAGTGGCTAGCGCATGGGTTTTTTGGAGTTTTATGCTCTCTGTCGCGGGTTCATCCCCCCCCGGGGTAGGTTTTTTTTGCAATGTGTCACTACAATTTCCTGAGTCGGGTCTCGAGTACTAGAGGTTTGAATGTTTTTCCTCCCTTTTGTTAACATGTCCCAAAAAAAGGTTTTGTTTGCGGTTTTGGGTTGCTGGAATTCCTACGGCATTCTTCGAGACAAGTGAACCAGAAATGTAAAACCCCTGTTTAAACTATAAATTTTTTTTTTTTCATCAGTAGAATATGATTACTAAAGTGAAAAAATAACGGATGATAATGTTCTTATCTGGATCAGTATTTAGTGAAGTCTCCCTTTTGCTTTTATAGTATTTAAAAATCTTTCTATTGTCCTGCTAAGATTTAAGCTTTTAAGGGGGAAAAACTGGACAGCTCCTTCATGCAGAATATCTTCTACTCCAGCTGCGACTTCACCTTTCCCCTTTTATTACCTTCGTTGTGTTTCGAGATTTTTTCTACTAGAGCCGGACTTGTCTGGTGCTTACTTGGTCAACCAGGCTATTGCTGCTATCTGCCCGCTGGCCAATTTATCCATCACAGACTAGTTGATCTGGTACTAGGTGGAGATACAAATTTTTTTGTTGCCTGAGTGAAGGGGCTAATGAACAATAAAGATCATTGATGAAGTATTGCTCTTCCAAATCAGTATGTTGACTCAGAAATCCTCAAATTTATTGGTGAACGTTGATGTTCCTAGTAGCTTTATCAGGTAATGTGGGGTAAACGCTACACTTGTAGAAATGTAGTCAGATTTGGCCAAAAGAGTGGGAAGGTAGTTCCAATTTCAGGTAGTTCCAATTTCAGGTAGTTCCAATTTCAGGTAGTTCCAATTTCAGGTAGTTCCAATTTCAGGTAGTTCCAATTTCAGGTATTTCCCCAATTTCAGGTAGTTCCAATTTCAGGTAGTTCCAATTTCAGGTAGTTCCAATTTCAGGTAGTTCCAATTTCAGGTAGTTCGAATTTCAGGTAGTTCCAATTTCAGGTTGTTCCAATTTCAGGTAGTTCCAATTTCAGGTAGTTCCAATTTCAGGTAGTTCCAATTTCAGGTAGTTCCAATTTCAGGTAGTTCCAATTTCAGGTAGTTCCAATTTCAGGGTGAGGAACCCTTCACCAGCATCAAGGTACTTCATTGATACCAGGTACAAGGTACTCTATTGGTACTTCACTCCAGTAGAGTGATGTACCAGTAATAATATTAAGATGATCCCTCCACCCCCCCCCCCCCCCCAAAAAAAAATAGGGAAGTAAAGTTATGAAAATTCTTAGATAGATTAGATAAATAAAATTATTGTATTTTGCTTCATTTGATTTTTGATTCTCAACTTTTCAAATTCCCGAAGACTTAAAATTTTAGTCTGTAAAATTTAAAGGCACTCAACTGCACATTGGTCACTAAAGTCACAAGACACTAACATTTGTGAACTTAGTAGATTCTCAGCTGTATAATCCTCCGGGTTTAGCGCTTCCCCCTTGATTATAATAATAATAATAGTAGATTCTCAGTACATGTTCTCTGAGATACACACCTGAAGCATGATATACACTGAGATATTCATACATGTCTCGATGTATATACGCACTGAAATACACATCTTACCGTGGGTATACACTGACAAATACACACTTCTATGTACATATACATTGAGGTATACGTATTTCGGTGTATTTCCAGTGACATCCACACTCTCTAGCGTAGATATATATAGAAACGCTTTAATCTTTAAAACTGGGATAAAAATATACTCCGCATCCTTTCGATGTCCACAAACCGGAAAGAATTTTTTCACATTGCTTGTCATAAATACCGCACACTGAGAGACAGGTATTAAAGGAGCTTCGGCTTCGCCCCAACAAACTAGGGCAGCGGCCTCGTTATTTCCCTTAAAGTAAACAGAATTTTATCTCCTATCTGCATGTAATTTCTTTTATAATACATAATTTATATATGCTCAGGAGGAAAAGAGAGAGAGAGAGAGAGAGAGAGAGAGAGAGAGAGAGAGAAGAGAGAGAGAGAGAGAGAGAGAGGGGAGAGAGAGAGAGAGAGAGAGAGAGAGAGAGAGGGAAAGGGAGGGAGGGAGGGAGGAGGGAGGGAGGGAAGGAGGGAGGGAGGGAGGGAGGGAGGGAGTACATAATAGTACTGGAAAATCGTGTATTATCTAGGTATGTGAGTCAAATGACAGAAAAACGGAAGGCTCTCTCAGTATCTTCCACTCTTTCTGGCCACTGTCGTCATGAAATCAGAGGAAAATTTACCATACCTTATAAGAAAAATTATATGGAATTAACAAAAGAGATGAGTCTGGAGATAAAATGTTGGGAATAACTACCTCTACTAAATAGCTCTATTTCGTTCTTAATATAAACAACTCTTGTTGTTCCACAGAGCTATATGTACCAGTTCGCCTTATAACAACCCTCTACTTTCACCACTACTACTATTGTTCTGCTGCAACCGTTGAACAAACATATTTCTCCATAAACCATACCCCGGCCGGGATTGAACTCGCGGTCAGAGAGTCTCAAAACTCCAGCCCGTCGCGTTAGCCACAATAAGATTCGTCCAACTAGGCATATTTCGACACCATAGGAAGGTTAGCACAGGCACCACTGTGACCACAAATGCAAGTTTTTACAGACGAATCTCCAGCTAGCGTGGCCGTGGCGAACTCTAGCTCAACTCCCTTCACTGCCGTCAACATGACTCACGAAATCGTAATGACACGATTGCAAACAAACCATACCCAGGCCGGGATTGAACCCGCGGTCAGAGAGTCTCAAAACTCCAGCCCGTCGCGTTAGCCACTAGACCAGCTAGCCACAATAAGATTCGTCCAACTAGGTATATTTCTACACCATAGGAAGGTTAGCACAGGCACCACTGTGACCACAAATTAAAGTTTTTACAGACGAATCTCCAGCTAGCATGGCCGTGACGAACTCTAGCTCAACTCCCTTCACTGCCGTCAACATGACTCACGAAATCGTAATGACACGATTGCAAACTTGCATTTGTGGTCACAGTGGTGCCTGTGCTAACCTTCCTATGGTGTAGAAATATACCTAGTTGGACGAGTTTTATTGTGGCTAGCTGGTCTAGTGGCTAACGCGACGGGCTGGAGTTTTGAGACTCTCTGACCGCG
>NC_069404.1:60499332-60519332 GCF_026875155.1 Cherax quadricarinatus
CTGCTACGATTCCCATCGAGATTTGTTTCACTTCACCTCCAGACCTTCAAAGTGCAGTTATATGTAGAGAAACAAGTCAGGGGACACTTAGACTAACCTCTGCTATAACTCCAACTGCCGAGAGAATGACGCTCATCAAGCCGCAGTTAGCCCTGTCGGCAGGCACTCTGTCAGCCTCGTGTCACAAGCTTCAGTGAGCAGCCTGCACAAAGATGATGTCACTTTGACTGCTAGCTCGCTCACTGCAGTCTGGTGTATGATGTTACGACTCCCAGATGTTTCGCCCAGTCGTCTCTGCCACGACTCGCTCCACGACTTACTCCACGTTCGCCGGCAGTGACAGCCCAGTGACAGTACCAGTCGAGAAGTGTCCTGAGTCGCTTGCCAGAAGTCCTGCCCAGTTGCCGAGTTTTGACGATGCCTCACTTGAGGGCATCAGCATGTCGTGCCCCAGGTTGAGTGAAACCTGCAGTGACTCCTAAGATGACTGCTTCACTATTCTAGAGGAGACCGTACCCTGTTACGTCACAGCTCAGCCACAGCGATGTCTCCTGTGTTGCAGTATCTGTCCAGATGCAGGAAGGCATGCAGTGATGCCCATCGACGCTCACTGCCTATGACCACGATGTTTAGCACAATATACATGTTTTTTTCTTCCCTCTCTGTAGGAAGTTTTTTCCATGTCCATATGTATATACATGTTTTTATTTTGTGTTCTGTGCCCTGTTCCAACGAGAGAGAGACCGAGTTTTTTTTACCACCAGTATTGTCGCGTCGGGACGACGCGAGGTAGGTGGCCGAGCGTATGTAGACAGCCTGTACTGTCTCCACAGACAGCCTATGTTGTCTGTCAGCTTGGTTCATATTTCACGGCACTAAGGTGGTGCCCTCTCTCGGCCTGCCCAGGTCAGTGGGGCGCTGGTCCCACTCGCACTCGCTCACTCACTCAGCGGCCCAGCAGCAGTCAACAAGTCTACTCACTCTCTCCCTCGTGAGCATGACCCTCCTGGGCCATGGGCACATAACACACAAGCCTGTGTACCCACCACGACTTTCCAAATAAAAGAATGAAGCCTCCAAAGACGTCTATAACTGAACCCCTCCCCGCTACCAGCTCACCCAATAATCCGTAAACACACACACACACACACACACACCACACACACACATATATATATATATATATATATATATATATATAAATATAATATATATATATATATATATATATATATATTATTATCACACTGGCCGATTCCCACCAAGGCAGGGTGGCCCGAAAAAGAAAAACTTTCACCATCATTCACTCCATCACTGTCTTGCCAGAAGGGTGCTTTACACTACAGTTTTTAAACTGCAACATTAACACCCCTCCTTCAGAGTGCAGGCACTGTACTTCCCATCTCCAGGACTCAAGTCCGGCCTGCCGGTTTCCCTGAACCCCTTCATAAATGTTACTTTGCTCACACTCCAACAGCACGTCAAGTATTAAAAACCATTTGTCTCCATTCACTCCTATCAAAAATGATCACGCATGCCTGCTGGAAGTCCAAGCACCTCGCACACAAAACCTCCTTTACCCCCTCCCTCCAACCTTTCCTAGGCCGACCCCTATTCCGCTTTCCTTCCACTACAGACTGATACACTCTTGAAGTCACTCTGTTTCGCTCCATTCTCTCTACATGTCCGAACCACCTCAACAACCCTTCCTCAGCCCTCTGGACAACAGTTTTGATAATCCCGCACCTCTTCCTAACTTCCAAACTACGAATTCTCTGCATTATATTCACACCACACATTGCTCTCAGACATGACATCTCCACTGCCTCCAGCCTTCTCCTCGCTGCAACATTCATCACCCATGCTTAACACCCATATAAGAGCGTTGGTAAAACTATACTCTCATACATTCCCCTCTTTGCCTCCAAGGACAAAGTTCTTTGTCTCCACAGACTCCTAAGTGCACAACTTACCCTTTTCCCCTCATCAATTCTATGATTCACCTCATCTTTCATAGACCCATCCGCTGACATGTCCACTCCCAAATATCTAAATACATTCACCTCCTCCATACTCTCTCCCTCCAATCTGATATCCAATCTTTCATCATCTAATCTTTTTGTTATCCTTATAACCTTACTCTTTCCTGTATACACTTTTAATTTTCTTCTTTTGCACACCCTACCAAATTCATCCACCAATCTCTGCAACTTCTCTTCAGAATCTCCCAAGAGCACAGTGTCATCAGCAAAGAGCAACTGTGACAACTCCCACTTTGTGTGTGATTCTTTATCTTTTAACTCCACGCCTCTTGCCAAGACCCTCGCAATTACTTCTCTTACAACCCCATCTATAAATATATTAAACAACCACGGTGACATCACACATCCTTGTCTAAGGCCTACTTTTACTGGGAAATAATTTCCCTCTTTCCTACATATATATATATATATATATATATATATATATATATATATATATATATATATATAATATATATATATATATATATATATATATATATATATATATAAATATATATATATATATATATATATTATATATATATATATATATATATATATATATATATATATATATATATATATATATATATGTCGTGCCAAATATGTAAAACTGGTCAATTAGCAAGAACTCATTTAAAATTAAGTCCTTTCTGATATTTTCTTTTATACGTTTAAAGATATATATTTTTCATTAATGTTGATGTAAAAAAATTTAATTTTACACCAAAAGAATCTTAGAAAACTTACCTAACCTTATTATAACAAGAGAAATTTATTTTAACCTAGCCCAACTAAATATATTTTAGATTTGTTTACAGTAAGTTAATACTAAACAAACACAATGAAATATATCTTTTTCGTTAAGTTCAGAATGATTTTGGCGAAATTATTGCATACACAAATTTTCACTTGTCCTATATGGCAAGATGAGCGTTGCTATTTAAGCCAAGATCGCATGTTCTGCCTATTCGGCACGACATATATATATATATATATATATATATATATATATATATATATATATATATAATATTTATATATATATATTATATATATATATATATATATATATATATATGTCGTGCCGAATATGTAAAACTGGTCAATTAGCAAGAACTCATTTAAAATTAAGTCTTTTCTAAAATTTTCTCTTATACGTTTAAAGATATATTTTTTTCATTAATGTTGATGTAAAAATTTATAATTTTGCACCAAAAAAGAAATTAGAAAACTTACCTAACCTTATTATAACAAGAACAATTTATTTTAGACTAACCCAACTAAATATATTTTAGATTTGTTTACAATAATTTAATACTAAACAAACACAGTGAAGTATATTTTTTTCGTTAGATTCAGAATGATTTTGACGAAATATTGCATACACAAATTTTCACTTGTCCTATATGGCAAGATGAGCGTTGCTATTTAAGCCAAGATCGCAAGTTCTGCCTATTCGGCACGACATATATATATATATATATATATATATATTATATTATATATATATATATATATATATATATATATATATATATATATATGGCAAGATGAGCGTTGCTATTTAATCCAAGATCGCAAGTTCTGCCTATTCGGCACGACATATATATATATATATATATATATATATATATATATAATATATATATATAATATATATATATATATATATATATATATATATATTTATATATTTATATATTATATATATATATATATATATATATATATATATATATATATATATATATATATATATATATATATAGTGGATCCCCGAGTTTCGTGATTAATCTGTTCCAGAGAGCCCGCCGAAGGTCGAAATTCACGAAACTCAAAACTATTTTCCCCATAAGAAATAATGGAAATAAAATTAATCCGTTCCAGACACCCAAAATATTAAAATAAAATATATTTTTTTCAAATTAAATAAAGATTTACACAATGAAAACAATCAGAAATCAAGTACATGCATTTAAAATAAATAATAATAACATTACACTTACCTTTACTGAAGACTTCTGGGTCAGGGTGATACTTTTCAACAACCTTTGCAACTCATTCCACATTCCACACATGTCCTTAATCACTGAAGAAGGCAACTCATCCACTCCCTCTTCCTCCTCCTCTGAAGCAAGTTCCTCGGCTGTGGTCTGATGCTGTCCCAGTTGAAGCTTTTGCAGTTCGTTAGTGGTTAGCTCTTCCCTTTGGTCCTCCACCAACTCTTCCACATCCTCGTTACTCACTTTATTTAACAAATAGCTTGCACTAGCTTTCCTTGGGTCCATGATGACTTATTTAGCAGTTGCAAGCACAAAAAATCAATGGATTATTATGAAATGTATTGTATGAACCCGCGGGGTGATGGTCACGTGTTGGTAAACAATGGCACACTGAGCGTGAATGGCATGGGAGACTGGCTTTGTGTGCGCAGTGACAGGCAGACGGGTACCGGACGGTCGCCGAAACGCGAGTTTTTTCACGAAACTCGAGGCCAAATTTTTTAAAAAAAACTCGCCGAAGGTCGAATTTCGCGAAAGTCGAGGCTGCCGAAACTCGGGGGTCCACTGTATATATATATATATATATATATATATATATATATATATATATATATATATATATATATATATACATACATATATATATATATAATATATATATATATATATATATATATATATATATATATATATATATATGTATACATATATATATATGTCGTGCTGAATAGGCAGAACTTGCGATCTTGGCTTAAATAGCAACGCTCATCTTGCCATATAGGACAAGCGAAAATTTGTGTATGCAATAATTTAGCCAAAATCATTCTTAACTTAACGAAAAAAATATATTTCACTGTGTTTGTTTAGTATTAAATTATTGTAAACAAATCTAAAATATATTTAGTTGGGTTAGGCAAAAATAAATTGCGCTTGTTATAATAAGGTTAGGTAAGTTTTCTAAGATTCTTTTGGTGCAAAGTTAAAATTTTTTACATTAACATTAATGAAAAAAATATATCTCTAAACGTATAAGAGAAAATTTTAGAAAGGACTTAATTTTAATTGAGTTCTTGCTCATTGACCAGTTTTACATATTCGGCACGACATATATATATATATATATATATATATTATATATATATATATATATTATATATATATATATATATATATATATATATATATATATATATATATATATATACACATATATATATATATATATATATATATATATATATATATATATATATATATATATATATATATATATATACACATATTTTATATATATATATATATATATAATATATATATATATATATATATATATATATATTTTATATATATATATATACGCACTACGCAGAAACAAACGGGTATATACAGAGAAAGATCGAAGTCAACAGGACTCAATACTGCTACTATGGATGGTCAAGGTTCTCAGGCAGCGCTCTTATTCACTCAGCCACAAATGCCACATAGACTGGGCAGCCTGGTTCACAAGCCATGTTTCTTTCCCAGCCCGGGCACGTCAGTGAGCCTCAAGCATTGATTCAAGGTATTTCAATCTCCTCCTGTATGTTCTGACTTCTCAAGCGATTTTTATATCAATGCACCACACAGAAACATGTGTCTGCTGAACACTATCACTGCATTCTTAAACCTCATACCTCTTCAACTTCACTGCCTATATTCTCACTAGTCCATCTTTCTATCAATAGTCGCTTGTATCTTACCAAAACTGTCTCCTCTACTTTATAAAATTTAAATTCTTACGTTCTGATACTATTGTCATTTTGCCTTATCCACCTTTTACTCACTGTAGCTACAACTGAAAATGGTAGACAGGGTGGTAGACAGACCCTAACCAGGGAGGTAATACCGTCCTGCCAAATGCGTGTGAAACGGAAACCTGCAGTTGTTGTACACAATGGTAGGATTGCTGGTGTCTTTTTGTCTCAAACACGCAAGAAAACAGGTGAATCTTGCTACTTTTACCTGATGAAGAATTAACGATGTGCAACATCTGGGTATTATTATTGTACATTGTACTATCAAGGTAAATATTAATCTGAGCAATAACTACAGAGAGAGTTTAAGAGTGGCGAAGGAATGTAAAGGGAGAGCAAATGAGAGAGTTGGTGAGGGGTTATTAACAAAGTGTGTGTACTCATCTAATTGTACTCACATAATTGTGGTTGCAGGGGTCGAGACTCAGCTCCTAGCCCCGCCTCTTCACTGATCGCTACTTGGTCCTATCTCTCTCTGCTTCCTGAGCTTTGTCATACCTCTTCTTAAAGCTATGTATGGTTCCTGCCTCCACTACATCACTTGCTAGGCTATTCCACTTCCTGATGACTCTGTGACTGAAGAAGTACTTCCTAACATCCCTGTGACTCGTCTGAGTTTCCAGCTACCAATTGTGACCCCTTGTTTCAGTGTCCCCTCCCTGGAACATCCTGTCTCTGTCCACATTGTCTATTCCACGCAGTATTTTGTATGTTGTCATGTCTCCCCTGACCCTCCTGTCCTCCAGTGTCGTTAGTCCGATTTCCCTGTGTGTGTGTGTGTGTGTGTGTGTACTCACCTAGTTGTACTCACCTAGTTGAGGTTGCGGGGGTCGAGTCCGAGCTCCTGGCCCCTCCTCTTCACTGATCGCTACTAGGTCACTCTCCCTGAGCCGTGAGCTTTATCATACCTCTGCTTAAAGCTATGTATGGATCCTGCCTCCACTACATCGCTTCCCAAACTATTCCACTTACTGACTACTCTGTGGCTGAAGAAATACTTCCTAACATCCCTGTGATCATCTGTGTCTTCAGCTTCCAACTGTGTCCCTTGTTACTGTGTCCAATCTCTGGAACATCCTGTCTTTGTCCACCTTGTCAATTCCTCTCAGTATTTTGTATGTCGTTATCATGTCCCCCCTATCTCTCCTGTCTCCAGTGTCGTCAGGTTGATTTCCCTTAACCTCTCCTCGTAGGACATACCTCTTAGCTCTGGGACTAGTCTTGTTGCAAACCTTTGCACTTTTTCTAGTTTCTTTACGTGCTTGGCTAGGTGTGGGTTCCAAACTGGTGCCGCATACTCCAATATGGGCCTAACGTATACTGTGTACAGGGTCCTGAACGATTCCTTATTAAGATGTCGGAATGCTGTTCTGAGGTTTGCTAGGCGCCCATATGCTGCAGCAGTTATTTGGTTGATGGCGCTTCAGGAGATGTGCCTGGTGTTATACTCACCCCAAAGATCTTTTTCCTTGAGTGAGGTTTGTAGTCTCTGACCCCGTAGACTGTACTCCGTCTGCGGCCTTCTTTGCCCTTCCCCAATCTTCATGACTTTGCACTTGGTGGGATTGAACTCCAGGAGCCAATTGCTGGACCAGGTCTGCAGCCTGTCCAGATCCCTTTGTAGTTCTGCCTGGTCTTCGATCGAGTGTATTCTTCTCATCAACTTCACGTCATCTGCAAACAGGGACACCTCAAAGTCTATTCCTTCCGTCATGTCGTTCACAAATACCAGAAACAGCACTGGTCTTAGGACTGACCTCTGCGGGACCCCGCTGGTCACAGGTGCCCACTCTGACACCTCGCCACGTACCATGACTCGCTGCTGTCTTCCTGACAAGTATTCCCTGATCCATTGTAGTGCCTTCCCTCTTATCCCTGCTTGGTCCTCCAGTTTTTGCACCAATCTCTTGTGTGGAACTGTGTCAAACGCCTTCTTGCAGTCCAAGAAAATGCAATCCACCCACCCCTCTCTCTCTTGTCTTACTGCTGTCACCATGTCATAGAACTCCAGTAGGTTTGTGACACAGGATTTCCCGTCCCTGAAACCATGCTGGCTGCTGTTGATGAGATCATTCCTTTCTAGGTGTTCCACCACTCTTCTCCTGATAATCTTCTCCATGATTTTGCATACTATACATGTCAGTGACACTGGTCTGTAGTTTAATGCTTCATGTCTGTCTCCTTTTTTAAAGATTGGGACTACATTTGCTGTCTTCCATGCCTCAGGCAATCTCCCTGTTTCGATAGATGTATTGAATATTGGGTACACATAGCGCCTCTGCTCCCTCTCTCAATACCCATGGGGAGATGTTATCTGGCCCCATTGCCTTTGAGGTATCTAGCTCACTCAGAAGCCTCTTCACGTCTTCCTCGGTTGTGTGCACTGTGTCCAGCACTTGGTGGTGTGCCCCACCTCTCCGTCTTTCTGGAGTCCCTTCTGTCTCCCCTGTGAACACTTCTTTGAATCTGTTGTTGAGTTCTTCACATACTTCACGGTCATTTCCTGTTGTCTCTCCTCCTTCCTTCCTTAGCTGATTACTGGTCCTTGACTGTTGTTTTCCTCCTGATGTGGCTGTACAACAGTTTCGGGTCAGATTTGGCTTTCGCTGCTATGTCATTTTCATATTGTCTTTGGGCCTCCCTTCTTATCTGTGCATATTCGTTTCTGGCTCTACGACTGTTCTCCTTATTCTCCTGGGTCCTTTGCCTTCTATATTTCTTCCATTCCCTAGCACACTTGGTTTTTGCCTCCCTGCACCTTTGGGTAAACCATGGGCTCATCCTGGCTTTTTCATTACTCCTGTTACCCTTGGGTACAAACCTCTCCTCAGCCTCCTTGAAATTTTGTTGCTACATATTCCATCATCTCATTAACTGGCTTCCCTGCCAGTTCTCTGTCCCACTGAACCCCGTTCAGGTAGTTTCCTCATTCCTGTGTAGTCCCCTTTCTTGTAGTTTGGTTCATTCGTCCTGGCCTTCCTGCTTCTCCCTCCACTTGTAGCTCTACTGTGTATTCGAAGCTTAAAACCACATGGTCACTGGCCCAAGGGGTCTTTCATATGTGATGTCCTCGATATCTGCACTACTGAAGGTGAATACTAAGTCAGCCTTGCTGGTTCATCCTCTCCTCTCTCTCTTGTAGTGTCCCTTACGTGTTGGTACATGAAGATTCCCATACCACCTCCATCATCTTAGCCCTCCATGTATCTTGGCCCCCATGTGGGTCCAAGTTCTCCCAATCGATCTCCTTGTGGTTTTAAAATCACCCATGATCAGGAGCTTTGCCCTGCATGCATGAGCTCTTCTGGCCACTCTAGCCAGTGTGTCAACCATCGCTCTATTGCTCTCTTCGTACTCTTGCCTTGGCCTCCTGCTGTCTGTGGTGGGTTATACATCACTGCTATTACCACCTTGGGACCTCCAGAGTGAAGTGTTCCCACTATGTAATCACTTTCTTCTCCGCTATCTCCTCTCTCTCCAGCTCATCAAAACTCCAGCGATTTTTGATCAGCAACGCCCCTCTCCACCCCCCCTGTTTCCTCTGTCTTTCCTCAGGATTTGGTATCCCGTTGGAAAGATGGCATCTGTTTTCATACCTGTAAGCTTGGTTTCTGTGAGAGCTATGATGTTTCCCGGGGATGCTTCTTTGAGTCTTTCGTGCCACTCCTCCCACTTATTTGTTATTCCATCAGCGTTTGTGTACCATACCTTCAGTTTCCTTTCCAACACTGTGGTTTGGGGGGCCTGTGAGGGTGGGAGACCTGGTGGCATACTGTGGGATTCTATAGCTCTGTGTTGGGTGGAGGCTGTGGGTATGGATTGTAGTGTGTGTTGGGATGGTGTGATAGGTTGTATGGTTCTGAGAGTAGTTGTGTGTGTGCTTGCCCTTGCTGTTCTGTCCTGCTCTGACTGACCTCTGCTGGTTCCCTCCTTGTCTCTTTTCTAGCTCCTTCGCTTTTTTGTCCTCTCCCTCAGCTGCTGTCGTTCTGATTTTGTTCTGTCTCTGTCTAGGAACACCCTCTTGTACTCTTCCGAGTATTTCAATCGTGGTTTTCTCTTGGAGGATCCTGTTCTGCACTGTTTCCGTCCTGAGAATCAGCTTGATTGGTCGGTTTCTCCCCTTCGAGTACCCCCCTATTCTCTGAAAAAATTTACAATCTCGTCCATCTCTTCACCTATTTCCGTGATGATTTTCTCAATCTCCTTTCTTTCTTCCTGCTTCCTTTCAGTGTGTGTGTGTGTGTGTGTGTGTGTGTGTGTGTGTGTGTGTGTGTGTGTGTGTGTGTGTGTATTCGCCTATTTGTGGTTGCAGTAGTTCAGACATAGCTCCTGGCCCCGCCTCTTCACTGATGGCTAATAGGTGTGTGTGTGTGTTTCTGTGAGTCATAAGTCAGAGTAATTAACATCAACACATCCGTTGGCCTACGGTTGCAGGGGTCGAGATATAGCTCCTGGCCCTGCCTCTTCTCTGATCGCTAATAGGTGTGTGTGTGTGTGTGTGCGTCCGTCTCGTGAGTCACAGAAATCAACATCATCACATCCGTTGCCGTACACGGAGCTTCCCCCTCACTCTCAGTGGTCTGAGTCACTCTGCAGTTCACGTGGACCATAATCCTCCTTGATGAGCCTCGTGCATACTCCGTAATCCACCGATGTCAAGCGGCTTAATATGCTTTGTCCTTATCTTGGTCCCAGCTATACTCATTCATTAACCGCTATAATAAGGGACTTAGGCGCGTTAGAGCAAAATATTCGGTAGTGAAGGGAGCAACTGACGTCACACGACACGAAGTGGTGAGATGACACGAAGAACGAAGGCATCACACGACTGGCGATGAGATGATGCAATGTTGCATAATGGGTCGTAACGTCACTCACTCGCGGGAAAAAATGAAGAAAACTCTTAAATATGCTAGATGTAATGCGGCAGCAGTGCGACCCGAGAAAGGTAGCCCCTTACTGTATAACCCCAGTCTCCCCTGTACGTTAATGCAGGCTTGAAAAATAGTGTAAAGTGCAGCATGAGTTTTTAATGCAGTTATATATTAACGTTGAAGATCCGAAGTGAATTAGAAGAGAGATTCACAAGTTATCACATGGACACTAATATCAGAATTTTTCCACTAAAAATTAAATTATTATGTGTAAGAGCAATTTAATTTAGCCTTATCCAACTAAATATATTTTAGATAAGTTTAAAATAATTTAATAATAAACAAACACATTGAAATATATTTTTTGTTAGTTTCAGAGTGTTTTTGTGAAATTATTGCATACACAAATTTTTGCTAGCCTTATTCGGCATATCTATCTATCTATCTATCTATCTATCTATCTATCTATCTATCTATTGTAAAGGGTTCTTAATGGAGATATCGTAGGTTAAGGTAGACACACTTGTAGGATGGTAGCTATATTGTCAGACTGAGATGAGGAATGGAGCCCTGTGCCTTGCCTGTCTACGCCTAGATGGTCTGCCGCCGAGTGAGAGAGGGCCAGAGGGATGAGCCTCCTCGTGTGCATCCCGTGACGTCACACAAAGCACAAGGGGGTCTCGTATCTAAAGCATATGGATGATGCTACTGCTATGCTATATAATACTGGGAATACAGGGATCATGTGTGGGGGAGTCAGAACAGCCCAAGCCATATACCTGCCATCTCTAGTTTGTATTAGTTGTATGTCGGGACGACATACGTTAGCGTCGCCGAGCTCTCAGTAGTAGTAACCAGTTACCAGTAACCACTGTGCCAGTTGACTCACGACCAACCGTCTCTGCCTGAGTCACTATCTGAACTCATATTGCGCTGACCTGGCATTATTCAAAGACCCTCTCACATATGGGTACTGTGGGCAGTCAGTCAGTTATACGAGAGTGAGCAAGGAGGCAGGTCACGGCTGTAAGGGCGCAACCAACCTTATCTGTAATTATACGTACGACCAGCCTACGTGAGTATTTCTTTACCTAATCCACGTGTCGAACTCCCACATGATATATCTATCTATCTATCTATATTTTTTTTTTTTTTTTTTTTTTTTTGTCAACAAGTCGGTCGTCTCCCACCGAGGCAGGGTGACCCAAAAAAGAAAGAAATCCCCAAAAGAAAATACTTTCATCATCATTCAACACTTTTCACCACACTCACACATTATCACTGCTTTTGCAGAGGTGCTCAGAATACAACAGTTTACAAGCATATACGTATAAAGATACACAACACTTCCCTCCAAACTGCCAATATCCCAAACCCCTCCTTTAAAGTGCAGGCATTGTACTTCCCATTTCCAGGATCCAAGTCCGACTATATGAAAATATCTATATATATATATATATATAATATATATATATATATATATATATATATATATATATATATATCATTATGATAGGTTAATAGGTCTTTTAGCCCATGCTAGGTAGGTCTTACTCTCACCAACGCATTCCCGTGGATGTAACTGTTTAACTTTTTTATTTTTTTTTTTTTTGAAACTGCTCAGAGTGCTCACTTTATTGAGGCTAATTGAAAGTTTGTTCCATTCACTTGTATATCTAATGCCAAACTAATGATATCATAAATCCACTGTAAAACCATCTTTATCTAACCACAAAACATTGTTTCGAGTCTTGTCTTTGTTAAATAACACACAAATAACACACAAATAATCTGCACATAGAAGAAAAATTTATGACGACGTTACGGTCCGATTTCTACCATTAACTAGTCTCACCTTCATAATAATTTTTATATTTTAATTTTCTTTTATACGTTTAATTTTCATTTGTATACTTCAAACTATATTACCTGGAAGTTCTGCACCTCACTAGAGAGTCCAGATTCAGTAATTTTAACTGGCTGCATAGGAAGGATATCTGATGCAGGAGATTAACTCCTGTCTAAAGTCAGGCACAGGTAGTTGCGGGCTTGACTAAGCCAATAATCCTTCCATTGAAGTCAGGTCGATTCGTCTGTATTATAACTGGGCCGTGTGAAAATAATCCTTAGCTTATATCCTTGTCTCACATGATCCATCATAACACATGTATCGAATTGATTTCAATGAAAGGATTAAGTTCTTAGTTGAACCTCGCCTACGGAGATCTATGCCTGTTATCAGACCTTTACACCATTTGTATAATTCTCACCTTATCTTTACACCATTGGTAATTTTAGTAAATAGGTTGTCAGTCTTCTTAGTGATTTATGGTAATATTTAGAGATATGTAATAACAAAATTACAAAACTCAAAAGTGCTCAAGCATTTCTCTCGTATTTCGATTTAAAATTTAGGTTACTACATATACAAATTTCTTCAGTACATCCGCCGTTCGGGACTAAGTTATTGACCCCCCCCAAAAAAAAATTACCATCACTACCTCCTTTTCTGTATTTTTTTTTCCAGAAGCGGAAGCCGTTCAGTGGGCAGTTATGGGCTCTTGAGCCAAGGAATTTGATTTATTTTTTCCTTCCCTGGACGAAACCTGATTATCTCCAGTTTGCTATGCATTGTATCACCTCTACAGTTTTACCACTACCTCTTGAATATAATAGTAATAAATAACAATAATAATAATAATAATAATAATAATAATAATA
Source organism: Cherax quadricarinatus (assembly GCF_026875155.1). Lineage (NCBI taxonomy): Eukaryota > Metazoa > Arthropoda > Malacostraca > Decapoda > Parastacidae > Cherax > Cherax quadricarinatus. The sequence goes on from NC_069404.1 coordinate 60,512,751, forward strand.
ATAATAATTAGTGCAACCGATTTTCCAGAAATCAATTTAGTACACAAATAACCCGCACATAAAAGAGAGAAGCTTACGACGACGTTTCGGTCCGACCTGGACCATTGACAAAGTCACACTAACAGAGGTGGAGCAGGACGGCTATATATAGGCAGGAAGAGGGTAATTTGTGTATCGTTCCAGTCACGGTATTGTGCCTTTTTGTTATTTATTTAATCAATTTAGTCATTGCCTTATTCACACTGCAATAACATGATAATCACTTGCTGCCACTAATCGAACACGCTCACTTATGTCTGGTGGATCCTCAAGTATTTGCTTCTCAATATATCATTCAGGGTTCTCAATCACGTTGAATTTCCATGACTGTACAAAATGTATTGCAAGTTTTGAGAATGACAGCAGTGTTGGAAAATAAATTGTATGGTGACGCAGATAAGATATGGGAAAAGATACTTATGTACATGTGCATTTCTGGACATTTATTAAAGGGAATGCTTTGCTAACAGTGAGTATGTATATAGTGTCAGGAGTCAGGTGTCAGTCTGCGAGAAGGAAGTAGTAGTTGTAGTAGTAATAATAGTACTAGTAGTTGTTGTAGAAGTTGTAGTAGTAGAGAAGTAGTAGTAGTAGAGAAGCAGTAGTAGCGGAGAAGCAGTAGTAGTATAGTAGTAGTATAGTAGTAGTACTAGTAGTAGTAGTCGTAGCAGTATAGTAGTAGCAGTAATATTAGTAGTAGCAGTAGTAGTGGTAGCAGTAGTTGTACAATTGTAGTGAGAGTGAACATATTGTTTCACGAAATTACACTCCTCTTGTAATACGTCTCATTTGGTCACATCTCTGCTATGTAAGTCTTCTGTTGCTTTACAACTTTAACATCACTTTCTAATGTGAGACATCACGATAGCTCTGGATATATAAATAAAATAGTTTAGAAAACCACGAACTACAGATATTTGAAAACTATGAGAAGAGAATTAGAGAAAATGGGTTAGCAAAATTATCGAACTGTTAAGAAAAAAATTATGACTTACCTTCGCAGGCAAGTGAACCGAAAATAGAACTAGAGGGAGTAGTAATGGAATTAAATGATGCGAAATAAAATGTGAGGAGTCAAATCCAGATAAGGCAGGATAAAAATAATCAACAAGGGGAAAGTAATATAGAGAAGCAAGTGAAGTTAATCAAAACGAGAAACGTAATACCTGAATTTATTCTAGACAGATGAGGAATGAAATATAAGAGGGAATGGATTTAAGCTACTCGCTAAAATGTGCCAAAGGGATATTTCAAAACATTTTCAATTTATGAATAGCAATAAAGTGCAAAGAACTGGAGAATGATTTAGGGATTGTCGATGTCAAACAAGTTCTCAATCGTAAATGTGTCAAAGCTTCCACCCGTCAGTCGAAGCTCATAAATTGGACCAAGAGCTAAAGATCAATCCCTCTACCATTTCTTTTTCCTCAAACTCAAAGAGACAATCATAGATATTTGATTATAATACTTTTTCGCACCTCAACGCTCTATCCTTCTCCTTCCTTTCTTGTGCGACCATCTGGCTCACTCACTCTCTCATTTCAAGCCTTTTAACTCCCCTAATGACAATTTCACACCCAGCAGCTGTCTACGGAAAGAGGAAGAAATTACCTTGAGGCTGGTTCACTCCGTGAAGGAGCAAAGGGTCTACCTTTTTCATGAAGAAGGTTTTCAAGATTTATGAAGAGTTTCTCCGGCGCCAAAGTGTCTAATTTTAGAGAGAATAATGTGAACTACGAACAATTGCCAGATGACAGTCGTATTGATGGTATTGATGTCTATGTACGTAAGAAGATGAGAATTTCCCTATTATAACTCAGAAATTGTTGGAATGTGATGTACCTGAGGCAACTTAATACTAGTTGTAAAAAATATTAATTTAACTGTCAATTATTAATTGAATCAGGCTCGTATAATATTTAATTTCTATTACTGAATTTGTATATTTATAGACTGAATGACGTAGAAGTCCTAATGGAGCAGGAGTAAGCTCAAGGGTTTCCCCTAAAACTATACAACGTGCACACAAGTCAAAGCATTAGGCTTTTTCCCATTACAGTTTATATCCATTTTCGTCTCTTTCATTTCCCTCCTATCTTATAATTTATTTCATACTAGCCTTATATTTACTTCTTATATCATATTTAATAAACACAGTAGAAACGGAACATAGTATAGTATGCAAAGTCATGGAGAAGATTATCAGGAGAAGAGTGGTTGAGCACTTATCAGTGGTTGAGCACTTACCAGTGGTTGAGCTTATCAACGACAACCAGTACGGTTTCAGGGACTGAAAATCCTGTGTCACAAACCTACTGGAGCCCTATGGCAGGGTGACAAAAGTAAAAGAAAGAGAGAGAGAGAGAGAGAGAGAGAGAGAGAGAGAGAGAGAGAGAGAGAGAGAGAGAGAGAAGAGAGAGAGAGAGAGAGAGAGAGAGAGAGAGAGAGGGTGGTGGGTAGACTGCGTTTTGTTGGACTAGTTCCACACAATATATTAGTGCAAAAAGTTGGAGGACAAGGCAGGGATAACAGGGAAGACACTGCAATGGATCAGGAAATACCTGTCGGGAAGACAACAAAAGACAAAGTCATGGTTACCTGGAGGTTACCTGGAGGTTATTCCGGGGATCAACGCCCCCGCGGCCTGGTCCATGACCAGGCCTCCCGATGGATCAGGGCCTGATCAACTAGGCTGTTACTGCTGGCCGCACGCAGTCCAACGTACGAGCCACAGCCCGGCTGATCCGGCACTGACTTTAGGTATCTGTCCAGCTCTCTCTTGAAGGCAGCCAGGGGTTTATTGGCAATTCCCCTAATGCTTGATGGGAGGCTGTTGAACAGTTTTGGGCCCCGGACACTTATGGTGTTTTCTCTTAGTGTACCATGGCGCCCCTACTTTTTATTGGGACATTTTGCATCGCCTGCCCAGTCTTTTTACTTCGTAGGGAGTGATTTCTGTGTGCAGATTTGGGACCATTCCTTCCAAGATTTTCCAAGTGTAGATTATGATATATCTCTAACTCCTGCGTTCCAACGAGTACAAGTCAAGTGCTTCCGAGCGTTCCCAGTAGTTAAGGTGCTTGACAGAACTTATACGTGCAGTAAAGGATCTCTGTACACTCTCTAGATCTGCGATTTCACCTGCTTTGAATGGAGATGTTAATGTACAGCAGTATTCCAGCCTAGAGAGAACAAGTGATTTGAAAAGGATCATCATGGGCTTGGCATCTCTCGTTTTGAAAGTTCTCATTATCCATCCTATCATTTTCTTTGCACGTGCGATCGTGGCACTGTTGTGTTCCTTGAAAGTGAGATCCTCAGACATTACTACTCCCAGGTCCCTTACATTATTTTTCCGCTCTATTGTATGGCCGGAGTCAGTAGTATATTCTGTTCTAGTTATTATCTCCTCCAGTTTTCCATAACGGAGTAGTTGGAATTTGTCCTCATTGAACATCATATTGTTTACCGTTGCCCACTGGAAAACTTTGTTTATATCTTCTTGGAGGTTAACCGCGTCCTCAGCAGATGACAGCCTCATGCAGATCCTAGTATCATCCGCAAAGGGATGATACGGTGCTGTGGTTATATCTCTGTTTATGTCTGATATGAGGATAAGGAATAAGATGGGGCGAGTACTGTGCCTTGTGGAACAGAGCTCTTCACTATGGCAGCCTCCGATGGTACGTGACGAGGAGTCACAGTGGGCGCCTGTGACGACCGGGTTTCCCCACGGGGGTCAGTCCTAGGACCGGATCCCTGTTTCTGATTTTTGTGAACGACATGACGGAAAGAATAGACTCAGAAGTGTCGCTTTTGCAGATGATGTGAATACATGAGAAGAATTCAACCCGAACGACGACCAGGTAGAACTACAAAGAGATCTGGACAGGCTGAGACCTGGCCCAAAAAACTGGGTCCTGAAGTTAAACCCCCAAACCAAGGGCAAAGTAATGAAGTTTGGGGGAAGGGCAAAGAAGACCACAGACAGAGTACAGTCTAGAGTTCCAGAGATTACAACCTTACCAAGGAAAAGTTCTGGAGTGAGAATAACACCAGGCACATCTCCTGAGGCGCACATTAATCACATAACTGCTGCAGCATATTGGGCGGCCAGCAAACGTAAGACTAGTATTCCGACATCTCAATAAGGAATCGTTCAGGACCCTATACACCGAGTGCGTTGGGTCTATATTGGAGTATGCAGGACCATTGGAACCCACGCCTAGCCAAACACGTAAGGAAATTAGAGAAATTGCAAAGTTTGCAACAAGACTAGTCCCAGAGCAAAGGGGGTTTATGTCCTACAAGAAGAGGTTAAGGGAAATGGACCTGACGACACTGGAGGACAGGAGAGATAGGAGGATATGATAACGACATATAAAATACTGACAGGAAACGACAAGGTGGACAGAGACAGGATGTTCCAGAGATTGGACACAGCTACAAAGGGCCACAGTTGGAAATTAAAGACTCAGAAAGAATCACATGGATGTTAGGAATATTTCTTCAGTTACAGAGTTGTCAGGAAGTGGAATTTGTCTGAGAAGTGATGTAGTGGAGGCAGGATCCATACATAGCTTTAAGAAAGGGAAAGATTTAAACTCATGGAGCAGAAGAGTGACTTAGTAGCGATCAGGAAGAGGCGGGGCTAGGAGCTGTGACTCGACCCGTGCAACCACAACTAGATGAGGGACAATAGTAGATACACAAACATTCACACACACACAAACACCACGCGCACCACACACACACACACACACACACCACACAATAAAAACACACACACACACACACACACACACACCCAAACATGGAGAAATTGTCAGGAGAAGAGTGGTGGAAAACCTAGAAAGGAATTATCTCATCAACAGCAGCCAACATTGTTTCAGGGACGGGAAATCCTGTTCCCAAACCTACTGGAGTTCTATGACATGGGGACAGCAGTTTAAAACAAGAGAGAGAGGGGTGGGTGGATTGCATATTCCTGGACTGCAAGAAGGCGTTTAACACAGTTCCACACAAGAGATTAGTGCAAAAACTGGAGGACCAAGCAGGGATAAGAGGGAAGGCACTACAATGGGTCAGGGAATACTTGTCAGGAAGACAGCAGCGAGTCATGGTACGTGGCGAGGTGTCAGAGTGGGCACCTGTGACCAGCGGGGTCCCACAGGGGTCAGTCCTAGGACCAGTGCTGTTTCTGGTATTTGTGAACGACATGACGTGAAGTTGATGAGAAGAATTCACTCGATCGAAGACCAGGCAGAACTACAAAGGGATCTGGACAGGCTGCAGACCTGGTCCAGCAATTTTCTCCTGGAGGTCAGTTCCACCAAGTGCAAAGTCATGAAGATTGGGGAAGGGCAAAGAAGACCGCAGACGGAGTACAGTCTAGGGGGCCAGAGACTACAAATCTCGCTCAAGGAAAAAGATCTTGGGGTGAGTATAACACCAGGCACATCTCCTGAAGCGCACATCAACCAAATAACGGCTGCAGCATATGGGCGCCTAGCAAACCTCAGAACAGCATTCCGACACCTTAATAAGGAATCGTTCAGAACCCTGTACATCGTGTACGTTAGGCCCATATTGGAGTATGCGGCACCAGTTTGGAACCCACACCTAGCCAAGCACGTAAAGAAACTAGAGAAAGTGCAAAGGTTTGCAACAAGACTAGTCCCAGAGCTAAGAAGTATGTCCTACGAGGAGAGGTTAAGGGAAATCAGCCTGACGACACTGGAGGACAGGAGAGATAGGGGGGACATGATAACGACATACAAAATACTGAGAGGAATTGACAAGGTGGACAAAGACAGGATGTTCCAGAGATTGACACAGTAACAAGGGGACACAGCTGGAAGTTGAAGACACAGATGAATCACAGGGATGTTAGGAAGTATTTCTTCATCCACAGAGTAGTCAGTAAGTGGAATAGTTTGGGAAGCGATGTAGTGGAGGCAGAATCCATACATAGTTTTAAGCAGAGGTATGATAAAGCTCACGGTTCAGGGAGAGTGACCTAGTAGCGACCAGTGAAGAGGCGGGGCCAGGAGCTCGGACTCGACCCCTGCAACCTCAACTAGGTGAGTACTACTAGGTGAGTACACACACACACACACACACACACACACACACACACACACACACACACACACACACACACACACACACACACACACCCACACACACACACACACACACACATGGAAGAGGCGGGGCCAGGAGCTCGGACTCGACCCCCGCAACCTCAACTAGGTGAGTACACACACACGCGCGCACGAACACACACAAAATGATAATTAGCACACACAAGCACGAACGCACACATAAACAACAGGTCTAGTGTCTAAGGGACAAATGCCTAGGACAAAATGGTAACTAACACACACACACACGTACGTTAGAAACCAACGCACATTGGTTCGTTCCCATCCAGAGAGAAACAAGAAAGGTACTTTGTTTCAGTTATTGAAACCGTAGTGAAAGACGGAGAAGGTAGAAAACGAAAAAGCAGAGAACAGGAAGAGTGAACCGAACCCCTGA
>NC_069404.1:60524332-60579332 GCF_026875155.1 Cherax quadricarinatus
TGGTAGTGTTTTGAGACCCCTCATCACATCGCAAGAGAAGTCATCATACTGCACTTGCAACATACAGTGCCACTGACTTCCGCTTTTCCCCTCCAAGGTAAATTACTATTACTTTCAGTCAGTCCTACCTTGCCTTCGTCGCAGGTTGGAACGCTCCCACCAGGATACAATCTGACTCTCTCTCTGTCACTGGCAAATGTTTACTCAAATTTCAAAAAGTCCCTGGGATCTGCACCATGCATTCCAATCTCTTTTGTTAACCCACCTGCGGCTGTAACTACAATATATTTGTAAAAAAACTCCAACGAACACCAGTGCTATTTTCTTTCATTCCATCTGTAACCCCCGCACTGTGTGTTCTTTAATTATATAAGAATACTGTTCTAAAACCACTTACTCTTTCCCTTTTTTTTGTTGTGGGGTTCACTGACTTGTTCTTTAATATTATTTCTTTGCTGTATTTTCTGAGAAATTTAAAAATTTTAATGAAATATTATGTGAGACACTCTCTACCTGAGACACACAACATCTCCAGTCTGAGACACTCAAAATCACTCAGTCTGAGACACTCTCTACATGATCCATATAGGTTTAATGCTTCTTCCTCAACTATAGATGCAGCCTCCACTACTTACCTCTTGTTTTAAAATTCCCATCCCGTCGCTATCTTTCCTTTCCTTCCTGTTTATATACTTTTATCTTAATTTCTTGTTTTCCTTAAATTCCCTTTTATTTTAATGTTTACCAATAACTTCGGGAAAAAGATTACTTCCTTGTATTATCCTTTAGTTCACCCTTTTCTTCATTCTCTTTCTACGTGTTATGCTCCTGGCATTTAATATACTTTTTCCCCCCTTTCCCTCTTCTTCCCTCTTCCTGTCTTCCATAATGCGTCCTCGCCTCTCCCAATTTCCTGCCTCCCCTTTCCCCTTTTGTTTATTCTTTCCACTTACACCTGTCCACTTTCTCTTCCTTAACCTGTGTCCTTATTTTTGTGTAAGTGTAATTACCTTGCGCTAATTACTTAGCTGTGTTTGCAGCTTTAGCTCTTGGGCCTATCCTCGTATCTTTCCGCTAACTGACTTAATCAGGGTCTACCTAATCTTTTTTATAAGAAGCGGATTATTTTAGTTACCGCAGTACAGCTCTCTCGACTGTTTCTCTTCACAGGTATTCAAATGCTGAAAGAGTTTTTCCACATATCTCTTCAAGCCATTTGTGAGTTCAGTTTCAGTCCTCGGGAGTTTTGCTTCAACTACTTTTGATGTTTTCTATGGGAAAACTATGGGAAATGCATCGACGCTTAAATAGTTTATTGAGAAATGTCTTGATAAATATCTTTTTAAACGAAACGTTGTCTTAATGAAGACTTGTTCAGCTGTGTCTCTGCACTAAAGATTGCCATATGTTGCATAAGTGTCTCAGTCTTCAAGATGCCGTATAAAATAATATAGAAAATTATATGTGCTTGATATCTTCTTCATTCGATTTGTACAGTGTTGCAAAATGTATAAAGATGTATAAAGATGCAAAAGTTATTGGTACTCAGAATACGAGTATGTCTAAGTTATGGTAATAAATTCCAAACATCTACTGTATTTAAACAGTGCTTTGTATTTCAATTGTATTTTCTGAGTTGCCGGTTATGGCCTTCTTATTTAAGGAACACCCGTCTCAGCGAGGACTATTTATGCGTTTGGGAAGATTCATTATACTACTCATTCAAGAATGGGTCGGATATGGCATCAAGATAATTATTTTTCAGGTTTCTAAAAACCTATAGTCATTTCCCTCTTACTATCAGTTCTGTGTACTCTAACTGGTTTCCAGGTATGCATACTTCCAAGTTGTTTTCAGGGGGTCAGTTCTCAGCTTCTGTTTACTCTGGTTTCCACGTACGCATACTGTACTTCGTTGTTTTCTTGGCTCATTTCTCAGCTTCTAGCCCCTACTCTTAACTTCTATCGAAATGGCTTTACTGATTTATGACTTCGGCCCAATTGTACCTATTTTTGAAATAGTGTATGGTACTTGCCTCCACTACGCCTGGTCTCAGACTGGGGCCCCGGGGGCGTTGACCCCGAAACCCTCTACAGGTAAACTCCAGGTAAACCACTTCTCGCATACTTCTGGCATTACTACCCTAGGATTTGAAAGGAATACTTTAAAAACTTCATGTATCTCATCTATGCATTTAGCTATCATCTGGCTCCATCTTAAACATTTTATCCTGTGATGGTCGGCTATATTCGATAGGCGAAAGAATGTCGGTAAGTGTGTTATATAAACGAAAGGACACAAGTAAACCGGGTAGCCGGGCTTACGTATTACAGGCTGTCAGTAGAAACCTTTTATAAGTAGTTGTTTATTACAGAATATCAGTCTATAACTGATAATGTAATTTGGCTGTATAACCTCAAAATAATGTTATTAAAACTAGTTTCAGAAATATTCCTTACCATCGTCAGGATCAATAACTATATGAAAAGAAAAAAAAAATACGTAGGAAAAGACATGGTAATCACAGGTTAAAACTACATAATGAACTATGACATAAAAAAAATATCCAGTGTGACTGGCATTAGGTAAATATAGTTAGTTCATACAATAATGATGTAAAATGTATAATAGATCGGGGAAACAACACAATATGTCTATCTAATTTTGAAATAAATAAAGTTACGCTAAACTCATTACGCTATTTTCCCTTAGCAAAAGCTACCAAAAAATTTGATATTTGGGGTAAGAAGAAAAAATTTAGTTTAAATATATATATATTTATATATATTATATATTATATAAAATATATATATATATATATATATATATATATATATATTGAGAAAAACTTAGTTTAAAATATATATATTTTATATATTTTATAATATATATATATATAAATATATATATATATATATATATATATATATATATATCATTTACCAAACTGCGGCAGGCCAGGATTCGACCCCACGAAACACATTGTCCCTCCTCAAGAGACCACATACTGTAAATGTCACCTTATCCACTCAGCCATCGATCCCACAAGCAACATGAGCCTAGCGAACTAGTCTTGTTTCATGTTGCGAGGACACTCGTGGCAGTGGTATGCTCAAGGATTAATTTCAGCTTTATGCTGTTTGAACACCCTCCTTTTTGAATACCCACCTGAAATACAAGTATCTCAGGTGTCCTAACGAATGTACAAAAGGCTCCCCACACTCCAAGAGTAAGTAGCCATTAGCAGTACCATTAAATGTGCATTTCTTCTACTTAATGATAGATGAGTAATGTGAAGGGTCTCACCATATTCTCCAGCCCACCAAAGATGCAACATATGGCAACAAGCCTACTACTCGCCGCCCTCTGTAAAAACATAAGTAAGAATTCAGGTAGCAGAAATGGGGATGACGGTTTCTGGGCTTATATTCCCAGAGTTTTTCTGGCTTGATTGGGTCACTAACCTAATCGTCAATATATATATATATATATAATATTATATAATATATTTTAATATATATATATATATATATTTTATATATTATACATATATACATGTATTTTTATATAATATATAATATATGAAATATATAAATATATATATAAAATATATTATATATTTTTTACATATTTTATATATATATATTTATATATATATATATATGTACATATGTATATATATATATATATATATATATATATATATATTATATATATTTATATTTTTATATATGTACATATGTATATATATATATATTATATATATATATATATATAATTATATATATATATATATTATGTATATATATATATATATATATAATATATATATATATATATATATATATATATATATATATATATATATATATAATGTATATTATTTTTCTTATTAACACATCCGCAGTTTCCCACTAGGTAGGGTGGCCCGAAAAAGAAAAACTTTTACCATCTTTCAGTCCATCCGTGTCTTGCCAGAGGCGCTCTTACACTACAGTTATAAAAATGCAACACCCCTCCTTCCGAGTGCAGGCACTGTACTCCCCATCTCCAGGACTCAAGTCCGGCCTGCCGGTTTCGCTAAATCCCTTCGTAAGTATTACCCCGCTCATACTCCTACAGCACACAGTCCTAAAAACCATTTGTCTCCATTCACTCCTATTTTAGCACGCTCACAAAAGCTTGCTGGAAGTCCAAGCCCCTAGTACACAAAACCTCCTTTTAAACCCCCTTCCCTCCAACCTTTCCTAGACCGGCCTCTACCCCGCCATCCCTCCACTACAGATTTATACACTCTCGAAGCCATTCTTTTTAGTTCAACCTCTCAACATGTCCGAACCACCTCAACAACCCCTCCTCAGCCCCCTGGATAATAGTTTTGGTAATCCCGCACCTCCTCCTAATTTCCAAACCACGATTTCTCTGCAAATTTTATTCACACCACACATTGCCCTCAGACACGACATCTCCCCTGCCTCCACCTTCTAGTTGTTGCAAAAATTCACTACCCATGCTTTACACCCATGTAAGAGCGTTGGTATAACTTCTATACATTCTCCTCTTGCTTCCATGGACAAATTTCTTTGTCTACACAGGCTCCTCAGTGCACCACTCACCTTTTCCCCCTCGTCAATTCTATGATTCATCTCATTTTCATAGCCCCATCTGCTTACACGTCCACCCCTAATATCTGAATACATTCATCTCCATACTCTCTCCCACCAACCTGATATCCATTCTTTCGTTACGTATTTTTTTGTTTTCCTCATCACCTTTCTCTTTCCTATATTTACTTTAAATTTTCTTTTTTTTTACATACCCTACCAAACTTATCACCCAATCTCTGCAACTTCTTTTCAGAATCTCCCAAAAGCACAGTGCCAACAGCAGAAAGCAACTGTGACAACTCCCACTTTGTGTTAGGGTTCTTTATTTTTTAACCCCGCCCCCTTTTTCTAACACCCGGGCATTCACTTCTCTTGCAACTCCATCCATAAATGTATTGAACAACCACGGTGACATCACACATCCTTGTCTAAGGCCTACTTTTACTGGGAAAAAATCTCCCTCTTCTTACATATCTAACCACAGCCTCCTAATTCTCGTAAAAACTTTTCACTGCTTTCATAACCTTCCTCCTATTTCATACATTGGCAACATCTGCCACATTGCTCCCCTCCCTATCCTGTCATAACGTCTTTTCCAAATCCATAAATGCCACAAAACCTTTTCACCCTTATCTAAATGCTGTTCACCTATTTGTTTCACTGCAAATATTTGGTCTACACTCCCTATACCCTTCCTAAAGCCTCCTTATTCATCTGTTATCCTTCTCTCCGTCTTACTCTTAATTCTTTCAATAATAATTCTACCATACCCTATAATTTTTGCATTCTCTTTTGTCCCTTATGCTTTTATACAAAGGAACTATGCATGCTCTCTGCCAAACCTTAGGTTTCCTTATCCTCTTCATTCATTTATTAATAAACACACTAACCACTCAAAAACTATATTCCACCTGTTTTACACATTTCTATTTTTATCCCATCTGTCCCAGCTGCCTTACCCCCTTTCATTTTACCTACTGCCTCACGAACTTCCCTACACACTCAAAACTGGTTCTTCCTCACTCCTACAAGATGTTATTCCTCCTTGCCCTATACACGAAATCACAGCTTCCCTATCTTTATCAACATTTGACATTTCCCCAAAATATTCCCCCCATCTTCCCGATACCACTAACTCTCCAATGAATAACTCTTCCAGGTTTCTTCAACTTATTAACCTCACTCCATAACTTTTTATTATTTTCAACAACATTTGTTGACAACATCTCACCCACTCTCTCATTTGCTTTCTTTTTACATTGCTTTACCACTCTCTTAACCTCTGTTTTGCTCTTCATATACTCCTCCCTCTCTGCATCACTTCTACTTTGTAAAAACCTCTTACTACTCTCAACATCTGTTGTTGGGGCAATGGATGAATTCCCTACTATGTTTGTTAACTGCTCATTACTCTGTAATTTGTCTATGATTGTAATCATGTCATAACGTGTTTATCATTCATTACCTTTGAAACTTGTCATGATTTTGACAAGCTCTACCTGGAGCTCATTACCTTTGTAAATTCTCATGATTAATGTGTTTATGATTCATTACCTTTGCAATTATTCATGAGTGTGACCAGCTCAACCTGGAGCTCATTACCTTTGTAACTTGGTCATGATTATGACCAGATCTAGTTCATTACCATTGTAACTTGCTCAGCTATCAAAACTTTGGAGTCCAGTCCCTGGACCAATTATGTACCTCTGTAATCTTTTGACTACCGCCCACAGGATGGGTATGGGGTGCATAATAAACATATTAAACTAACTAACTAACTACTCTCTTTACATCATCATTCGTCCAGTCGTTCTTCTTCCCTCCTGCACCCACTTTCCTGTGAACACAAACTTCTGCTGAACACTACCACTACATTCTTTAACATATTCCATACATCTTCAACTAAATTGCCTATACTCTCACTAGTCCATCTGTCCTCCAATTGTTGTTTATATCTTACCCTAACTGACTTCTCCCTTTTGCTTATAAACCTTCACCTCCTCTTACCGGGTGCTTCCATTTTGCTTGTGTCCCATCTACCTTTTACTCTCACTGTAGCTAAAACAAAAAAGCGATCTCACATATCTGTGGTCCCTCATAAACATGTACATCATGAAGACTACCCAACATTTTTTATCTACGAATACGTAATCCAACAAGCTACTGTCATTACGCCCTGCATGTAATATATATATAATATATATATATATATATATATTATATATTTTATATATATATATATATATATATATATATAAAATGTATATTATATATATAAAAGTATATATATGTATATAAAAGTATATATATATATAAATGTATTATATATATATATATATATATATATATATATATATATATATATAATATATATATATATATATATATATATATATATATATATATGCAACAATTACCTCTGTCCACAGCAGGATTCGAACCTGCAAACTCGGCATCAGAATACACAGTTCTTTATCCACAACACCCTTGTTTACTAATTGTTAGGCCCTTTCAAAATCTCTTTCGTGGTTCACTGCATGTGGTAGGTTTCCAAAGGAAAAAACTTTGTACAAGCCTTGTGTCCTGGGTATGGGAATAACCGCCTAGGTTTGGCTGGGGGCCCATAATTATCAGGAGTTTGGCGTTGTGAATTAAGTACTCTTTACTTTTATGCTGAGTTTGCAGAGGTTCGACGGAGAGATAATGCTTGTAAAAAATTTCGATTGATCTCGAATTGTTAAGCAATTATATATATTTATATATATATATATATTATATATATATATATATATTATATATATATATATATATATATATATATATATATATTGCTCTACCAGCTTTCCTATCCTCTTCCATTGCATCAAACGAGTTGATAAGACAAATTCTTCCTGACACCCTCAGTGACTCAGCAGGAATAGAAGACCCTAGCTATGTCAGTGCCATCACCGAATGGGAGACTCTTGCTGCTCCAGCACCAAACCCTAGTGCAGCACTGGCTCACAAACAGTCAAGCTGGGATAGCCCAATTGCTGAAAAGGTGCTTGCCAACATGCTCAGGGCTGCAACATCAGATAGGGAGATTGCCCGTCTCCAGGCTGTGAGTGCACCTCACTCCGGGGACTTCCTCCAAACAGTTCCCATATCGGCAATGGGAACGCGACTCGACCCTAAGACCCTCCGTATTGCAGTGGCTCTGCGCCTTGCTGCCCCAATTCACACAGAATATATGTGTATTTGCGGCGAAGTGCAAGCAGACCAATACGGTCTACATGGTCTTAACTGTTCCAAAACCAAGGGCTGGCATGCAAGACACAATGAGGTCAACGACATCATTAAGAGAACCCTTGCTACAGCTGGATGCCCTGCCGAGAGGGAGCCACGATCACTTGCAGCAAACAATACCCACAACCCAGCAAACCGCCCCGACGGGATCACCATCTATCCTTGGAAGAATGGCAAGCTCTTAGCATGGGACTATACCTGTGTGTCCACACTGGCTAACACCTATATCCATCACAGTGTGGGCGACAGGGAGGAGCTGCTGACCACAGGGAGGAGTACAAGATCAGCAAGTACAGGGACATTAGCCAACAGTATCAATTTGTCCCAGTGGGATCAGAAAACCTTGGGATCATGGGGAAAAAATGCCACACGTTTCCTTAAAGAATTGGGTTCCAGACTCATCGACACCACCAGGGACCCAAGGGCAGCCACTTTCATGTTCCAGCGCCTCAGCGTCGCCATCCAGAGGGGAAATGCTTGCTGCATACTTGGTTCACGTCCAGCCTCGGAGGAGCTGGAGGAAATTCATCATCTTTGATACATTGTGCCATTGTATTCATGTTTATGTTTTTTTCTGTAAATGTATTTTGTTTATTAATAAATGTTCACATAGAATATAAATATAGGGGGTGGTAGGAGAAGAAAATATTCAAACAGCTCCGGGGAGAACCTTGAGTTTTCCCTGAGGTACGTTTATTGTCTTCTCTGAGGATGAGGGTCCCCATTCCAGCTATAGAGGTGGTATATATATATATATATATATATATATATATATATATATATATAAATATATATATATATATATATATATATATATATATATATATATATATATATATATATATATATATATATATATATATATATATATGTCGTGCCGAATATGTAAAACTGGTCAATTAGCAAGAACTCATTTAAAATTAAGTCCTTTCTAAAATTTTCTCTTATACGTTTAAAGATATATTTTTTTTCATTAATGTTAATGTAAAAAATTTTAATTTTGCACTAAAAGAATCTTAGAAAACTTACCTAACCTTATTATAACAAGAACAATTTATTTTAGCCTAACCCAACTAAATATATTTTAGATTTGTTTACAGTAATTTAATACTAAACAAACACAGTGAAATATATTTTTTTCGTTAGGTTCAGAATGATTTTGGCGAAATTATTGCATTCACAAATTTTCACTTGTCCTATATGGCAAGATGAGCGTTGCTATTTAAGCCAAGATCGCAAGTTCTGCCTATTCGGCACGACATATATATATATATATATATATATATATATATATATATATATATTATTGTGACCACGAACGAGTGGGATTGATCAATAACAACACTGCACTAGCCAAGGACTCGAACCCATGCTGCTTTGGCCTGCCTCATGGTGGGCGAAAACACTTGACGCCCTTATCCACTGAACCATACGATCCTTAAGAGTAGGGCATCCAGCGGAACTGGATGTCCTATATGGACACACGATGGTGTGGATGACTCTAGGCTAATTTCATTCTAGTCCCTGTTTGGTGTACTAGTTCAACTAGTGGTCACAATAATATAAAATACTGGGTTCGAGTCCTTGGCTAGTGCAGTGTTGTTATATATATATATATATATATATATATATATATATATATATATATATTATATATATATATATATATATATATATATATATTTTATATACATACATATATATATATATATATATATATATATATATATATATAATATATATATATATATATATATATATATATATATATTATATTATGTCGTGCCGAATAGGCAGAACTTGCGATCTTGGCTTAAATAGCAACGTTCATCTTGCCATATAGGACAAGTGAAAATTTGTGTATGCAATAATTTCGCCAAAATCATTCTGAACCTAACGAAAAAAATATATTTCACTATGTTTGTTTAGTATTAAATTATTGTTAACAAATCTAAAATATATTTAGTTAGGTTAGGCTAAAATAAATTGCTCTTGCTATAATAAGGTTAGGCAAGTTTTCTAAGATTCTTTTGGTGCAAAATTAAAATTTTTTACATTAACATTAATGAAAAAAATATATCTTGAAACGTATAAAAGAAAATTTCAGAAAGGACTTAATTTTAAATGGAGTTCTCCCTAATTGACCAGTTTTACATATTCGGCACGACATATATATATATGTATATATATATATATATATATATATATATATATATATATATATATATATATATATATATATATATATATATATATATATTATATATATATATATATATATATATATATATATATATATATACAAAGGATGATTAGTCTGTATTAACAATTTTTGTTACATTTGCGAGATTTTTTGTTGTAGCAGTTTCGATTACCTCCTTAACACAATAACACGACACAATACAACAACACAAGACTTCACAGTAACACACCACAACAAGCAAAACACTACAATACACCACAACAGCACAGCACACACCAACACAACACACCACAACGATACAGCAACACACCCCAACAACACAATATACCACAACAACTCACCGCAACAACAAACCACATCAAGACATCCTAACAACACATCTCAACAACACAACACAAACGAACAACGCAACAAATTACAACACACAAATCCACACCTCCACAAAACACTATACCACAAAAAACAACAACGCATCAAAACAATACAATACAACAACACATCACAGCTAAGCACCGTAACAACACTGCGAATTATTATTATTATTATAATCAAGGGGGAAGCACTAAACCTGTAGGATTATACAGCGCCTATGGGGGATGGAAGGCATTCAGGCTTAATTCAGGGAACTGGAGCACAGATCCAACTGGAGCACAGATCCAATTCCCTAGATCAAGAGCCCCTCACCAGCGTCAAGGAGCCTTCCTTGAGGGGACAACACTGCGAAACACATGACATCCACAGACCGCAGTACACACCACCTCACAACAATTACACACAACAACACTTAACACATCAGTCATACTACACAGTTTAACTGCTGGCACTCCTAAATAACTGCACGACAAATGTGTTTGAATGTGTTTGTGTAACTTAATCCCGGAAACACGAAGGTCACACTCGAAATCCAACAAATATTCCAATGGCAAGCAATATTCGTGCTGGATTTTCCGTTAAAACTGTAAGTCCGTCTACACTTTTTGCTTTACAGTTGTTTTATATCTTTCCTCTGTACTCTGTCCACTTGTCGATCTTAGATTCCTCAGGCGGTTGTAGCTGACTGGTATCTGGTCCTATTGATCCTCTTTGTGTATGATTCTTTATATATTTTTGGGTTTCCATATCTCTTTGTGTATATATATTGAGAGTAACAGTGTATATGTACCGAGCTGCGTAAGTATCTTCTTTTATTCATTTTTAAGAGTTTACTATAATTGCTATTTTAAAGACTAAAGTAACTGGTATTATTCAGTAACTTGTACTGGATGACTTTCACATACTATCTGCAATGTTGATTTTAAGGTCTTTTTGTTTAAAGCCTATCGGCTACATGAAAATCTTCCTTAAACGATTTTCATGTAGTTGATAGGCTTTAAACCAAATGTACCAACCACCCTCTACTTCTTTACAGTTAATAAATTTCAGAGTTTCATTCTTATCATTCCTTATATTCTCATTATAGGTGTAGCGAGCTCTCTGTTGTCCCGAGGAAGCTGCTTCTCACACTGTTGTTCTTCTCAAACTTCCAGTATTTTCCCTATTCTTTTTTAGCGCTTTCTTCTGTAGAACAGATGAGGCATGAGTACAGTTCTGAGATTCCCGGAGGGAGGATCAAGCCTCCACCAGTAATTGCACCAAATTATTCAGTCGGACCACATAATGAAAATATCACGTAACGCAGGAACATGTCTCCACTAACGCTGCGTTGCAGCTGAGGTTGGTGGATGCAACAACAACAACAACAAAAATCATGCAGTCTGCTAACGTCAAGTTTGCATGAGAGTCCATAAAACAATAGTCCACCATGTTTAATGAACAAACCTAAATAGTTAATTAATATTGTATGTAAATGATTTTTTGGGGGGAATTTTGTTAAGTTTCCAAATATTTTGCTCAAACAAATTTGGAAGCTATTCTTGTCAGGAGCAGCTCCTTGAAATCTAATTAAGAGTGCGTTTAAAAATATACATACGAATATTTTCTCAGACTGTTCGTTCGCTGAGGGAGTTGTACTGACAAGATTGAATTTGATATGATCTTTTTCTGATACAGTCTAGAGTAAAGCTGATATCGTTACCTGATGTTATTTCGTCATCTACAGCGATACGGCAAATGAGACTAAACGTGATATCAAAAGAAATGAGGGAATAATTAATAAGAAAAATTATGGTCTTCGGCTGAGAAATACATAGCCAGACACGGAAGAACTCTAGCACTCTACCTCTCTGGAACAGACTTGAGTCTTGAGTCGAGAGGATGTAAACTTCATTCGGATATTTAAGCTCGGAGGTTAATAACTCTGGATAACTCAAGGAACGTAGAGAGAGGTATTGAACCCGGGTCCTCTGGTTGCAACCCGGCCGCTATACCACTGATCTAAGAGGTGCATGACACTGGTTCTAAACGTTACTGAGAGCTTGGAAAAGCACCACTAAATAAGCTACATCGTAACTTTTCCTAACTGAAAGGAGGATGGTCAAGAAAGTGGTAATTAGAAGGAAGGATGCCTGATTGTTGAGCTTTCCTCCCCCTTCCTCGGGTCAAACCCGATTATCTCCCGTTCCTGAGATGTTTTATGGACCCCAACGGGTGGTGGTGACGGGGTAAGAAATTTGTGACGGCTCTTGATTTCCCATAGAAATCCCGTACCAGCCTCACCACTACCCCATCCACCAATATCATTGCCACCAGTACCACCACTACCACCACTACAACCACTACACTCCCACGCCATCCTCCCATCCAATCCCTCTCACCCATTCATCCCACCCATCCCTCCCACTTATCCCTCCCACCCATCCCTCCAACCCATCCATCCCACTCATCCATCCCACCCATTTCTTCCACCCATCCATCCCACCCATCCTTTTCACCCATCCCTCCCTCCCAACCATCCCTCCCAGAGAAGTGAGTCACAATTGCTATTCCTCTTCTGATAACACAATATTTGAATATTCAGAGCCGCACTCTGAATCCGCAGATTACACTTGGAATACTTGATGTACACAGCATCCTGAAGCCGGGCCGCACCTAGTCCACACCTGGACCACACCTGGGCCACACTTGGGCCACACCTGCCAGCCTGGGCCGCATTTGAGTCAGACCTGACATGCCAGAGGAGATGGAGCAGGAGGAGAGGAAGGGGAAGAGAAAGAGGAGGGAGCGGAAGAGAAAGAAGAGGTGGCAGAGGAGGAGGAGAAGGAGGAGGAGGAGGAGGAGGAGGAGGAGGAGGAGAAGGAGGAAAAGGAGCGGAGGGAAGAGAAAGAGAAAGGATAGGTAGAGGAAGAAGTGGAGGAGGAAGTGGCGGTGGAAGACAAAGGTGGAGGTGGTGGAGAAGGAGAAGCTTGAAAATTAGGTGGAAGAGGAGGTTGAAGAGGAGGAGGAGGAGGAGGAGGTGGGGGTTGTGCTGGGTTGGTAGTAGTGGGGGAGGACGAAGGGTGTTAAAATAACATGATCAGGACATAGAAGCCTTTTGTCTAACACATGAAGACATTCTACCGGCAGGTATTTGCTCCTGTTTTTATAACTGGGGCAAAAGAAGCTTTTTTCTGAAAGGCAGAACTGGAGTTACTTACACAAAGATTCGAAGTATTTTATTGTACAGGGTATGTCAATCCAACACAGCAGGAATTTTCTAATATATTTGTGTCCTCGGTGCGACCCACAACAGTCACCTAACACACTTATTTTCTCTGTTTGGTTGGCAGGAGCAGCAGGGGTGGGGGGTCAGGATGGTAAATTGTAGATGGGGGACAGGTGAAGATGGTTGGCGTCATGAATGGGAGTATTGATGTTGAGTTGGGACGGATGGGGTGTTGTGATGGTTGGTGGTGGTAGTTGGTGAGTAGTTACTAAGTTATGGTAAAGATTACTATCATGACTCAACTAATCATAATAACACTCCAGTAAACAAATCACGGAACCGTTGGGGATGGAGTTTTAGGATTTTATTACCATGAGTTAAATCCCTCCACGTGATTTGTGAAGGTTAGTAGATGGAAGAATATATCATTATTCTGTTGCTCTCCTTTTCTGCTTAATGCTAGCAATGCTGAGGTGGTGATGGTAGTAGTGGCGCTGTGAGGGTGATGTGGGAGTTGGAGAGAATAGCTTTGGTTGTAATGATGGTGGTTAGATGCAATGAACAGGATTATTGTAATGGTGGGAGACAGTGGTGTGTGATGGTGGTGGTTGTGGGGTGGTAGGTTTTGTAGAGGGCGGAGGGAGGGAGGGAGGGAGGGGGAGGATGGTGTGTGGTTATCGTGATGATGATGTGAGAGGATGATGTGCGGTAGTTGTGGATGGAGTAGTGGTGGGAAATGGTGGTAGTTGTATTAGTAGTGCGGTGTGGTAGTTGCAATCACGAACACCACTGTCATAACAGCCACAAAATCAAATTGAATTACTCATCAAAAGACCTTCCCTTCCCCCCTTCTCTATTTTCACTGTTGACTCGATAATGAAACCTGGAAAAACATCAAATATATGATACGAGTCTTAACATATAGGTGAGTATACACACAGGCACACGTACACACACACACACACACACACACACACACACACACACACACACACACACACCACACACACACACACACACACACACACACACACACACACACACACACACACACACACATACACACATACACATACACACACACAAGCATACATATCTACAAACTCACCCAAACATCTTCAACAAGCACACCAACACTCTCTACAAGGAACTCCCAAACACTACACGCACTCCAACACTGCAACAAAGCACGCTCAAACACCACCTACAAGTCACACTACTAACTCCATCTTAATTAGAAACTCAATGTCTCGCCATGGTTACAGGAAGGACTTAAAGATCTTAAGGAACTTACATTATTCGTTGCTACTTGGAGCGACAATAATTAATTACGTTACTACTCGCGAAAGTATTAAAGGAATGTCAATCAGTATCAACAGAAATTAATTCTGGCAACTTTGGTTCTATTTGAGATCGTTCATAGCTATTCAACTTCTCTCATCTCTGTTTCTCTCGGTTCATGAGACTTCAAGTCACTAAGTTCGGTTTCTTTCAACTTTGTTCAAAATATTTTCACCGCCATCAAGCGTCATTAAGTCTCTTGCACACATTTATTCTCATTAAGTTTCATTCAGTCTCATTCAGGGTTAGTAATATATTATCATGTTTATTCACTCAACTCGCTCAGTCACGTTATTCATATCGTTTACTAGTATAATTTATTAACTCATTTATTTATTCATTCAGTTTGCTCGTTAACTTAATTCACCCATTTATTTCGTTCACTCCAGTCACTTATTCACTTCATTTTTTATACACTGAAGAGTCTTCAGCATTAGTGAATTCGAGACAAACACATCAGTAATCCTGCCATTTAAAGTTTTAAAGTAATCGATATAATGTTTTGAGTTCAGCTGCTACTGTTATCATCGTTATTATTATTATTATTATTATTATTATTATTATTATTATTATTATTATTATTATTATTATTATATTCACAAGCACGCAAAACACACACACACACACACACACACACACACACACACACACACACACACACACACACACACACACACACACACACACACACACACACACACACACACACACACACACACACACACGCGCGCTCGCGAATAGAAGTGGCAATACCAGATTTCGAAACAATAACAAAGTCAAAGTTGACTAAAATGATATCAGATGCCATATTCCCAGCGGGATGTCAAGTGATCTGAAAAGCCAGACGAACAGAAAAGACGGAGGGCAATGTTAATCTGAAATAAATGAGTGAGAAAAACAAACACGCAGCAAGACTAGGGGATCCACAATAGTAGCGGTGATGATTTACATCCGTCCATCTGACAGAAGGAGACCGAGACAGGAATATGACTACAACAACAAAGCAATGGTTGACTCCAGAGCAGAAGCGATTTGAATTTGTACTTAGTGCAAGGCGAAGCTTTTTATGATGGGTGATTTCAACCAGAGAGAAAGGATTGAAAACGTGGAAATACCATTGAAAGCGAAGAACAGATGAGAAGAGAGAAGCAACAGATTAGCCAGAAATTAAATTCCATGGATGACATAGCAGCAAAGGCCACGTTTGAAAGAAAACTGCTTCACAGACATTTCAGAAGGAAAACAAAAGACAAAGACCATGGGATTCGACTGACGAAGGACAGATAAAGAAGAGGGGTCACGAAAAATAGTAGGAGAAAACATGTTAATAAACTGGAGTTTGTGTAGACGTATGCCAAAAAACGAGTTCTAGAGATAGGGAGCATGGGCAAGAAGGAGAGGCTAACTGAATAAAAACCTGATTATATTGGAGGACAGAAGAACCAGGGAAGACATGACAACAACCTATAAAATAGAATAGACAGAACAGATTCTCTGAGAAGCGAGAAACAGAGGCCATAGGTTCAGATTAAAGACATAGGGATTTCAGGAACTATTCCTTCAGTCTCAGGGCGGTTAGGAAGTGCATGACGGAATAGTGGTGGAGCCAGGTTACAAATATAATTTTAAGTGTAAGTACGATAGGGCTCAGGCGGCTAGGAGGGCGTGAATCTGGCAAGCATCAAGTTGAGAGGCGAGGCCAGGAGCTGAGACTCGACTCCTGTAACTACACATACATGAACACACACACACACTAAAACTTCGAGTGAGACAAGTCCTGTCATTCGTTCGCCACCTGATTGTCAACGCTAACAACAGTCAGTCTGCCAAACTTAATTAAAGTTTACCGATTAATAACATTCTGGAGACGCAGTGATACTACGCCATTAATAAACAAGTTCCATTACCTCTCCGGGAGAATATTTGGACAGATGCACCATTGTTACGAACGCCACACATTTTCCTTTTTCATTAGGCATCCAAGCTTGTTAAGTCAGTTATGAAATGTTTGACACAATGACTTAAGTAGTTTCACCTGCACGTGTTATTTCAGGTGAGTTTAGATAAGTTAGGTTGGGTAGGTTGGGTTTAGGATTTTGCCACGTAAGGTAGAAATTAGGTTTGGTTAAAGATGGGCTAAGGTAGGTTATAGTAGGCAGGTTAGGCTAATATTAATGTTGGTAGAATTACCGACAATATGTTTAGTAAAAGGACACAAGTGCAACTAATGTTACATTTTATTGTGGCAACGTTTCGCTCTCCAGGAACTTTGTCAAGCCGTTGACAAAGCTTGACAAAGCTCCTGGAGAGAGAAACGTTGCCACAATATAATGTCACATTACTTGCACTTGTGTCCTTTTACTTAACAGGTAAGGCTAGGTTAGGTTAAATTAATGCACGTTATGTTAGGAATAGTATATTTGGTTAGATTTAGCCAAGTTAGTTAGACCAAGTTTGTCCAGATTAAGATTAGTTAAGACAAGGAAAATTTTCAAATTCAACAAAGGATGACATTTTTAGGCCTACCTACATCGTGAACGAAAGGGAATGAATTTTTTTTTATATCAAGGTAACGTTTCATATTACCCCTTCAATCACTTATTTCCTAACCATTCCTTTACAATATTTATATATTTAAAATTATATCGAACCAATAAAAAAGAAGTGTTTAGGTAAAATATTTCAGCCTATCAACTCAAAAAACATAAGGATGGAGGAGTATTGCAGTAGGATCACACGCCCACTCCATGAATGTACCTCCAAAATCCATCCTCCCTCACACATAAATTTATCCAACATATGAATAAGCTTCAAGATACAATGTTCTGTACAAATTTTTCTTTTTACGAAGAACACACTTCATTTTTTGTGAAAAAAAATATATTTAGCTTAAAGACTATGAACAATATTCTGCACTATAAATTTGTTATGTTTATAGATACCAGAGCTCAGATTTGAAATATGTTGGTGATTCCACAATACTTCGTTAAACAGTAGAATTATATGAAAGTAATTGCTTGGCATTACTCCAATCTAAACAATGGCCTGTATCCCTCACACGAATAAACAGAGCACTGGATTATTGTCCAGTGGTTACTACATATTTATGTTGTATATTTCTTGTCTTAAGAAAATAGTTTGTCCAAAATATAAGCTATCACAGTTTTTACAATGGATGGAATATACACAACCCTAAGATTCAATGGGGAATTTTTTTTTATTAATTTTTGTTTTACGCTATTGTCATATTTGAAAGCAACTTTAACGTTAAAGTATTCCAGAGCTTCTAGGTGATGAGAGAGATTTTCTTTATATTGTAAACCCAAGAGAACATGAAGCTTATACTCGGTGTTAGTGTCTGTCTCGTAAAATATATTTTTTAGCCTTATCAAAAGCTTTATCGATAAACATTCTTGGATATTGTAAGTTGTGTTCAGTTTCATAGATTTTTCTAACTTCCTCATCATAGAGCTCAGGGGTGCAAATCCTAAGTGCTCTCAAAAACATAGAAGTAAGTACAGTCTATTTAGTATGAAATTGCATCCAAGAGGCATTAATATGAAGAGGAGACCGGGAAGGATGTTCCTGGAATCGAACACTGAGGCTAAGCTACCAGTAATTCATAGCCTTCCTCCGGACGCCTGGCTGCTCTCCCTTAATTACCACTGAACCACGCAGAACCGTAGTAATTTAACGGGTACTTAGCTATTCCTCACGAAGGTAAGCGATAATGTAGATATAAAGGTCTATAATACCGACAAATAGTGAAAAAGGAAGACCCAAAATGCAAGCACTTTAGATCATCTTTAATGGAAACGTTTCCGTCCAGGGACCATCTCTCTAAGTGGTAGAGATGGGGGCACAGATTCAGTGCCACACCTGTGGCGCAGAAGTATACATGTATACGCACATCCTCGAGCATCTGCTTGAGATTCTGAACAGCCCCTATCAAGGCTGAGTATCAGATCACTTCATATTACTTCCTCATGTCTTCTTCCATTTATTCTCTTCACTGGATTTCAAAAATCCACTTATTGGCGATGCACCTCCACAATATAGACAGCCAAGTGTTGCACATCTCTCTTAAAGCTGCTTTAATATGTACTAAGTTTCTAAATAGGGTGGAAGGTACATTTAAATAATTATTACTGTCTTTCCTTGGCATTAAACGTTTTAATTTAGTCCAGTAGCCCATATGAATTAGAAACTGGTCATCAGTACTCTGCACTTGAGAAGATTTCTGAGTATCGTGGAATAAACAGACTGCGAGAGTTCTTCGGAGCAAACCTGCTCGGTGCATTTGTCCTGATAAACTCTTAATGTCCCGCCCCTCTCGGAGGCTAAATCGTGATTATCATAAACTCATTCCAGTGGTAATCGCTGAAGTCATTGGTTGGACAGTCTCTAGAGGACGTGCCTTCCTCCTTCTGAATGTCTGTCTGCCTGCCAGTCTGTTTGCGTTTGCTGTCTATATTTCCCTCGAGATCCCACGGTCATTACACCATGGAGGATACGTTTCCAACTTCTCTCCCTCTGAAGAGATGCATTTCCACACTTCCCTTCCTCACAAATGTATTTTTTACACTTCCCTTCCTCTCAGACGTGTTAATACACTTCCCTTCCACTCAGACGTGTTTCTACACTTCACTTCATCTCAGACATGTTTTTACATTTCGCTTCCACTCAGACGTGTTTCTACACTTCCCTTCCACTCAGACGTTTTTCTACACCTCCCTTCCTCTCAGACGTGTTTCTACACTTCCCTTCCACTCAGACGTGTTTCTACACTTCCCTTCCTCTCAGACGTGTTTCTACACTTCCCTTCCACTCAGACGTGTTTCTACACTTCCCTTCCACTCAGACAGTGTTTCTACACTTCCCTTCCACTCAGACGTGTTTCTACACTTCCCTTCCTCTCAGACGTGTTTCTACACTTCCCTTCCCAGCGTGTTTCACATCCTCCACACAGAGTGTTTCTACACTTCCCTTCCACTCAGACGTGTTTCTACACTTCCTTAACCACTCAGACGTGTTTCTACACTTCCCTTAAACTCAGACGTGTTTCTACACTTCCCTTCCACTCAGACGTGTTTCTACACTTCCCTTCCATCAACTTTACACTCCCTCCTCAGACGTGTTTCTACACTTCCCTTCCTCTCATACGTGTTTCTACACTTCCCTTCCACTCAGACGTGTTTCTACACTTCCCTTAAACTCAGACGTGTTTCTACACTTCCCTTCCACTCAGACGTGTTTCTACTCTTCCTTTTCACTCAGACGTGTTTCTTCACTTCGCTTCAACACAGACGTGTTTCTACCCTTCCCTTCCTCTCAGGCTTGTTTCTACACTTCCTTTCCACTCAGAGTTGTTCCTACACTTCCTTTCCTCTCAGACGTGTTCCTACACTTCCCTTTCTCTCAGCCGTGTTTCTACACTTCCTTTCCACTCAGACGTGTTTCTACACTTTCTTCTCAGACGTGTTCCTACACTTCCCTTCCACTCAGACGTGTTTCTACACTTCCCTTCCTCTCAGACGTGTTTCTATACTAACCTTCGACTAAGACGTGTTCCTACACTTCCCTTCCACTCAGACGTGTTTCTACACTTCCCTTCCTCTCAGACGTGTTTCTACACTTCCCTTCCTCTCAGACGTGTTTCTACACTTCCCTTCCACTCAGACGTGTTTCTACACTTCCCTTCCACTCAGACGTGTTTCTACACTTCCCTTCCTCTCAGACGTGTTTCTACACTTCCCTTCCACTCAGACGTGTTTCTACACTTCCCTTCCACTCAGACGTGTTTCTGCACTTCCCTTCCTCTCAGACGTGTTTCTACACTTCCCTTCCACTCAGACGTGTTTCTACACTTCCTTTCCTCTCAGACGTGTTTCTACACTTCCCTTCCTCTCAGACGTGTTTCTACACTTCCCTTCATCTCAGACGTGTTTCTACACTTCCCTTTCTCTCAGACGTGTTTCTACACTTCCCATCCTCTCAGACGTGATGCTACACTTCCCTTCCTCTCATACGTGTTTCTACACTTCCCTTCTTCTCAGACGTGTTTCTATACTAACCTTCGACTAAGACGTGTTCCTACACTTCCCTTCCTCTCAGACGTGTTTCTACATTTCCCTTCCACTCAGACGTGTTTCTACACTTCCCTTCCTCTCAGACGTGTTTCTATACTAACCTTCGACTAAGACGTGTTCCTACACTTCCCTTCCTCTCAGACGTGTTTCTACACTTTCCTTCCTCTCAGACGGGTTTCTACATTTCCCTTCCTCTCAGATTTGTTTCTACACTTTCCTTCCACTCAGACGTGTTTCTACACCTCCCTTCCTCTCAGATGTGTTTCTGCACTTCGCTTCCACTCAGACGTGTTTCTACACTTCCCTTCCTCTCAGATGTGTTTCTGCACTTCCCTTCCACTCAGACGTGTTTCTACACCTCCCTTCCTCTCAGATGTGTTTCTGCACTTCCCTTCCTCTCAGACGTATTTCTACACTTCACTTCCACTCAGACGTGTTTCTACACTTCCCTTCCACTCAGAAGTGTTTCTACACTTCCCTTCCACTCAGACATGTTTCTGCACTTCCCTTCCACTCAGACGTGTTTCTACACTTCCCTTCCTTTCAGACGTGTTCCTACACTTCCCTTCTTCTCAAACGTGTTTCTACATTTCCCTTTCTCTCAGACGTGTTCCTACACTTCCCTTCCTCTCAGACGTGTTTCTTCACTTCCCTTCCACTTAGACGTGTTTCTACACTTCCCTTCCTCTCAGATGTGTTTCTGCATTTCCTTTCCTCTCTTCCACTTAGACGTGTTTCTACACTTCCCTTTCTCTCAGACGTGTTCCTACACTTCCCTTCCTCTCAGACGTGTTTCTACACTTCCCTTCCTCTCAGACGTGTTTCTATACTTCCTTTCCTCTCAGATGTGTTTCTGCACTTCCCTTCCTCTCAGACGTGTTTCTACACTTCCCTTCCTCTCAGACTGTGTTTGCTAGCACTTCTCTTCCTCAGACGTGTTTCTACACCTCCCTTCCTCTCAGATGTGTTTCTGCACTTCCCTTCCACTCAGACGTGCTTCTACACTTCCCTTCCTCTCAGATGTGTTTCTGTGCTTCCCTTCCACTCAGACGTGTTTCTACACTTCCCTTCCACTCAGACGTGTTTCTACACTTCACTTCCACTCAGACGTGTTTCTACACTTCCCTTCCACTCAGACGTGTTTCTACACTTCTCTTCCTTTCAGACGCGTTTCTACACTTCCCTTCCACTCAGACGTGTTTCTGCACTTCCTTTCCTCTCAGACGCGTTTCTACACTTCCCTTCCACTCAGACGTTTTTCCACACCTCCCTTCCTCTCAGACGTGTTTCTACACTTCCCTTCCTCTCAGACGTGTTTTCACAATTCCCTTCCATGAGAATGTTTTTAAACATTACTTTCCTCTCAGAACTTTCACTACATTCCTTATCTGCGTGTTTTACACTTCTTCATCATCAGATGTGTTTTTACACTGTCCCATTTCTGACTGTTTTACATATCCCATCCTACTCGGACTGATGCTACAATTTCCTTTACGTGTTTCTACACTTCCCTTATACTCAACGTGTTCTACACTTCCCTTCCTACTTAAGCGTGTTTCTAACTTCCAGTACAACTCAGACGTGTTTTAACAACTTCCTTCCACTCAGAAATGTTTTTCACTCCCTTCCGCTCAGACGTGTTGCACACTTACCCTTGCCTCTCAACATGTTTTTCTCTCTATCATCTCAGACGTGTTTCTGCATTCCGCTTCTGTATAGACATGTTGTAACTTCTCCACTCAGATGTGTTTCTACATTTCCTTCCTCTAGACATGTTAATCTGCTTCCCTTGCCACTCGAAAAATTTCTGCACTATCCCTTACCTACGACGTTTTCTACACACTTCCCTTCCAGATACTGTTTAACACTGTCCATTACCTCTGAACATGTTTTACACTCCACATAATACCATTCTAGCTTTGTTGCTAAACTTTCCATACTCCCAAAGTATATGCCCTCCCATACTCTAAGAATTTCTATTCCAATCACTCTAGAGTCTGTTGCTACACATTCTAGTACCTCTAGCAACTGATTGCTACACTTCCCTTCCTCAAAAAGGGTTGTACACTTCTCTTGCTCAGACGTGTTGCTACACTTCCTCCTCAGGGACAGGTTGCTGACACTTCACCTCCTCTCAGACTGTTGCTAACTTCCATTCCTCTCAGACGTGTTGCTGACACATCCCTTACCTCAGACGTGTTGCAACACTTCTCATCAGTCTCAGACGGTTGCAACAACTTCCACTTCCTCTCAGACTGATTGCTACACTTCCACTTCCTCATCAGACGTGTTGACACACTTCCCTTCCTCACAGACTGTTGTACAACTTCCCTTGGCTCAAAGACCGTTTTGCTACACGTCCTTCCTCTCAGACGTGTTGCTACACGTACCTCCACTCAGACGGTGCTACATTCCTTCCTTCAGACGTGTGCTAACAGTCCCTGACCTCTCAGACGTGTTGCTACACGTCCTTCCTCTCAGCGTGTTGTACAGTCCCTTCCTCTCAGACGTGTTGCTACACGTCCCTTCCTCTCAGACGTGTTGCTACACGTCCCTTCCTCTCAGACGTGTTGCTACACGTCCCTTCCTCTCAGACGTGTTGCTACACGTCCCTTCCTCTCAGACGTGTTTCCACAATTCTCGCTGTCAGGGAAGGAAATGTAAACGATGTATTTCATCAACTAAATTATTTTGGTGATGAATATACATTTTTATAAAGGATGATGTATATACACTGGTATATACTGTGGTATTTACAGATTATTTGCGTACTTGGTAAGATAGAATAAGATTTTGTTCGGATTTTTAAACCCGGATGCGACCCACACCAGTCGACTAACACCCAGGTACCTACTTGCTGCTAGGTGAACAGGACAACAGGTGTAAGTAAACGCGTCGAAATGTTTCTACCCCGCCCGGAATCGAACCCTGGCCCTCTGTGTGTGAAGCGAGAGGTTTGCCAGCCAGGCCACTGGGTATTTATAGTAATGTATGTATATTTGCATAACTGGGATATACATTTATATACTTTAAGGAACAAATGACAATAAAACGCGTGATAGCAAATTTGAAAAAAATACTAGACTGGAAATAGGAAATAAAACCTACGCGCTTTCATATGCTTACACACATCTTCAGAGGAATATGTATGTAAGTACATGAAAACGATCAGGTTTTATTGCCTCTTTTCACAGTAATACATTTTTATATGCTTTTTGTGTATACTTTCCATACTCCCAAAGTTACTATGGGCATGCATATTTTTTTTAAAATTCCTATTCCGGAATCACTTAATAGTCATGTTCCTAAATTTGAAATTGTAATATAGCAAGCATCTGAAGCTGCTACCACACGCCCACGAGGCAAAAAAGGAGTGAATCTGGCAAGCGTCAATTCGAGAGGAGAGGCCAGGAGCTAGAACTCGACCCTTGCAACTACAAATAGGTGAGTGCACATACACACATACACACACACTCACACACACACACACACACACACACACACACACACACACACACACACACACACACATACACACACATACACACACACACACGCACACACATGAAGACTGGGGAAGGGCAAAAAAGACCGCAGACAGAGTATAGGCTAGGTGGATATAGACTACAAACCTCACTCAAGGAGAAAGATCTTTGGGTGAACATGACACCGAACACGTCTCCGGAAGCACTCATCAACCAGATAACTGCTGCAGCATATGGGCGCCTGGCAAACCTGAAAATAGCGTTCCGATACCTTAGTAAGGAATCGTTCAAGACACTGTACACTGTGTACGTCAGGCCCAGGTATGCAGCACCAGTTTGGAACCCACACCTGGTCAAGCACGTCAAGAGATTAGAGAAAGTGCGAAGGTTTGCAACAAGGTTAGTTCCAGAGCTCAGGGGTATGTCCTACGAAGAAAGGTTGAGAGAAATCGACCTGACGACACTGGAGGACAGGAGGGTCAGGGGAGACATGATAACGACATACAAAATACTGCGTGGAATAGATAAGGTGGACAGAAACAGGATGTTCCAGAGAGGGGACACTGAAATAAGGAGTCACAATTGGAAGCTGAAGATTCAGGCGAGTCACAGGGACGTTAGGAAGTATTTCTTCAATCATAGAGTTGTCAGGAAGTGGAATAGCCTAGCAAGTGATGTAGTGGAGGCAGGAACCATACATAGCTTTAAGACGAGGTATGACAAAGCTAAAGGAGCAGAGAGAGAGAGGCCTAGTAGCTATCAGTGAAGAGGCGGGGCCAGGAGCTGAGTCTTGTCCCCTGCAACCACAATTAGGTGAATTAGGTGAGTACACACACACATACACACACACACACACACACACACACACACACACACACACACAACACACACACAAGAAAGAAGAAAGAATCAATGAGAAGTCCCCATACATCATAGCAGTTACAGAAACAAAACTCACGGAGACAATAACAGATGCAATCTTCCCACCAGGATACCAGATCATGAGGAAAGATAGAAGGGGCAGGGGGGAGGTGGGGTTGCTCTGCTCGTAAAAAACAGATGGAAATTCGAGAAAATGGAAGGCATATATGAAACGGGAGAAAGAGACTACATAGTAGGTACACTTCAGTCTGGGGAACACAAAGTGGCCATTGCAGTGATGTATAATCCACAACAGAACTGCAGGAGGCCAAGAGAGGAATATGAAGAGAGCAACAGAGCAATGGTGGACACACTTGCTGAGGTGACAAGAAAAGCTCACTCCAGCAGAGCAAAGTTGCTGGTTATGGGGGATTTCAACCACAGGGAGATTGACTGGGAAAACCTGGAGCCACATGGAGGTCCCGAAACATGGACAGCCAAGATGTTGGACGTGGTGCTGGAAAACCTCATGCACCAACATGTTAAGGACACTACCAGAGTGAGAGGGGAGGATGAACCAGCAAGATTGGACCTTGTGTTCACCCTGGGCAGTTCAGACATTGAGGACATCAAGTATGAGAGTCCCCTAGGAGCTAGCGACCACGTGGTTCTGTGCTTTGAATACATAGTAGAGCTGCAAGTGGAGAGAATAACAGGAATTGAATGGAAAAAGCCTAACTATAAAAGAGGGGACTACATAGGGTTGAAGAACTTCCTGCGGGAGGTCCAGTGGGACAGAGAACTGGCAGGAAAGCCAGTAAATGAAATGATGGAATATGTAACAACAAAATGCAAGGAGGCAGTGGAAAGGTTTATTCCCAAGGGCAACAGTAACAACGGGAAGACCAGAACGAGCCCCTGGTTTACCCGACGGTGTAGGGAGGCTAAAACAAAGTGCAATAGAGAATGGAAAAAGTACAGAAGGCAGAGAACACACGAAAATAGGGAGATCCGTTGCAGAGCCAGGAATGAGTATGCACAGGTAAGGAGGGAGGCCCAGCGACAGTATGAAAATGACATAGCATCGAGAATCAAGGCTGACCCGAAACTGTTGAATAGCCACATCAGGAGGAAGACAACAGTCAAAGACCAGATGATCAGATTAAGGACAGAAGGTGGAGAACTCACAAGAAATGATCAGGAGGTATGTGAGGAGCTGAACAGGAGATTTAAGGAAGTTTTTACAGTAGAGACAGGAAGGGCTGTTGGAAGACAGCACAGAAGGGAACATCAAGAGGGAATATACCAACAAGTGTTGGATGACATACGAACAACTGAGGAGGAGGTGAAGAAGCTCCTAAGTGACCTTGACACCTCAAAGGCGATGGGACCGGACAACATCTCCCCATGGGTACTTAGAGAAGGAGCAGAGATGCTGTGCGTGCCTCTAACCACAATCTTCAACACATCCCTTGAAACTGGGCAACTACTTGAGAAATGGAAGACAGCTAATGTAGTCCCCATATTTAAGAAAGGAAACAGAAACGAGGCGCTAAACTACAGACCTGTGTCTCTGACATGTATTGTGTGCAAAGTCATGGAGAAGATTATCAGGAGGAGAGTGGTCGAACACCTGGAAAGGAACAAGATTATAAATGAAAACCTGCATGGGTTCATGGAAGGCAAATCTTGTATCACACACCTCATGGAGTTTTATGACAGGGTAACAGAAGTAAGACACGAGAGAGAGGGGTGGGTAGATTGCGTTTTCCTAGACTGCAGGAAGGCCTTTGACACAGTTCCCCACAAGAGATTAGTGCAGAAGCTGGAGGATCAGTCGCATGTAACAGGGAGGGCGCTGCAATGGATCAGGGAATACCTGACAGGGAGGCAGCAACGAGTCATGGTACGTGAAGAGGTATCACAGTGGGCGCCTGTGACGAGCGGGGTCCCACAGGGGTCAGTTCTAGGACCAGTGCTATTTTTGATATATGTGAACGACATGATGGAAGGAATAGACTCTGAAGTGTCCCTATTCGCAGATGATGTGAAGTTGATGAGAAGAATTAAATCGGATGAGGGTGAGGCAGGACTACAAAGAGACCTGGACAGGCTGGACATGTGGTCCAGTAGCTGGCTTCTCGAATTCAATCCAGCAAAATGCAAAGTCATGAAGATTGGGGAGGGGCAGAGAAGACCGCACACAGAGAATAGGCTAGGTGGACAAAGACTACAGACCTCACTCAGGGAGAAAGACCTTGGGGTGACCATAACACCGAGCACATCACCGGAGGCACATATCAACCAAATAACTGCTGCAGCATACGGGCGCCTGGCAAACCTGAGAATAGCGTTCCGATACCTTAATAAGGAATCGTTCAAGACACTACACTGTGTATGTTAGGCCCATACTGGAGTATGCAGCACCAGTCTGGAACCCACACCTGGTCAAGCACGTCAAGAAGTTAGAGAAAGTACAAAGGTTTGCAACAAGGCTAGTCCCAGAGCTCAGGGTAATGTCGTACGAGGAAAGGTTGAGGGAGATCGGACTGACGACACTGGAGGACAGAAAGGTCAGGGGAGACATGATAACGACATACAAGATACTGCGGGGAATAGACAAGGTGGACAGAGATAGGATGTTCCAGAGAGGGGACACAGGGACAGGGGGTCACATCTGGAAGCTGAAGACTCAGACGAGTCACAGGGACGTTAGGAAGTATTTCTTCAGTCATAGAGTTGTCAGGAAGTGGAATAGCCTAGCAAGTGAAGTAGTGGAGGCAGGAACCATACATAGTTTTAAGAAGAGGTATGACAAAGCTCAGGAAGCAGAGAGAGAGAGGATCCAGTAGCGATCAGTGAAGAGGCGGAGCCAGGAGCTGAGTCTCGACCCCTGCAACCACAATTAGGTGAGTACACACACACATGAAAACAGAGAGTGAGACAGGTCCTGTCATTCGTTCGCCAGCTGATTGTCGACAGTAACAACAGCCAGTCTGCCAAACTTAATTAAAGTTTACCGATTAATAACATTCTGGAGACGCAGTGATACCACGCCATTAATAAACAAGTTCCATTACTTCCGCGGGAGAATATTTGGACAGATGCACCATTTATTACGAAAGCCACACATTTACCTGTTTCATTAGGCATTCAGGCTATGTTAAATCAGTGATGAAATGTTTAACACATTGCCTTCAGTAACTTCATGAACATATGCTATTTCTGGTCAGTTTAGATAAGTTAGGGTAGGTTCACATTACGGCAGGTTAGGTAGGTGGGATTAGATATAGAGTTAGAACTGGACAGCATTCTAATGCTCTGTATATTCATGTGAGAGATTTTAATCATCCATTTGATTTTCAAAAGGCCGAGAAAGATGTATCAAGCAGGACTATGGTTGAGAAAAATGTAACTGAATTAAACGTCATCAAAAATACTTTTGATTTTAATGTGAATATTGGGTTAGGATCATACAAAAAAGATACATTCATAATTAATGCAATTTGTGTTGGATTTAAGCTATATTTGCGAAGGTCTTGACCATCTCACCAGCATCATCAGAGAAAATGTGAGAAATTTCGAGAGTGCTTGGAATTTCACTATTTTTCTCACAGTGGTTGTTCTGTATAATCTCTTTACTGTGAACTTATTAAATATATATATATATATATATATATATATAAAATATAAAATATATATATATATATATATATATATATATACATATATATTATATATATATATATATATATATATATTATATATATATATATATATATATATATATATATATATATATATATATTTTATATATATATATATTATACATATATATATATATATATATATATATATATATATATATATATATATATATATATAAAATATATATATGTATATATATATATATATATATTTTACACAAATATAAATTTTTACACAAACATAAATTAAAAAAAATGTACATCTTTAAACAAATAAGAGAAAATTTTAGAAAGGTCTTAATTTTAAATGATTTTCTTGCTAATTCATCAATTTATATATATATATATATATATATATATATATTTATATATATATATATATATATATATATATATATAGGTAGTAGGTTGGTAGACAGCAACCCCCCGGGGAAGTACTACCGTCCTGCCAGATGACTGTGAAACAAAAACCTGTAATTGTTTTTACATGATGGTAGGATTGCTGGTGTCCTTTTTTCTGTCTCATGAACATGCAAGATTTCAGGTACGTCTTGCTACTTCTACTTACACTTAGGTCACACTACACATACATTTTACAAGCACATATATACACACACCCTCTGGGTTTTCTTCTATTTTCTTTCTAGTTCTTATTCTTGTTTATTTCCTCTTATCTCCATGGGGAAGTGGAACAGAATTCTTCCTCCGTAAGCCATGCGTGTTGTAAGAGGCAACTAAAATGCCCGGGAGCAAGGGGCTAGTAACCTCTTCTCCTGTATATATTACTAAATGTAAAAGGAGAAACTTTCGTTTTTCCTTTTGGGCCACCCCGCCTCGGTGGGATACGGCCGGTGTGTTGAAAGAAAGAAAGATGATTATATATATATATATATATATATATATATATATATATATATATATATATATATAGATCGTGCCGTTTAAGACTGCTCTCCGGTTTTGGCCTATTGGGTAAAGGTGCAGTTTTCCTTATGAAAAGTCGTTTTTCCATAAATCAGCGGAAATCGATCTGAGTATTAAGCAAAAAAAAAATATGTATCAATAATTATAAATAATAATAATATAAATTGAAGGTAACCTGTGTTATACATAGCAGAGCTAGCTGCAAAAATTGCTCTAGTTTAAGTGAAGTTAGGTGAGGTTTCTTAGTTTTAGCTCGAAAATTAAGATTTTTACATTATTTTGGATGAAAAAAATAGCTATCATTGCATAAAAGATGTTTTTGTTTTCGCAGGTTCGGCTTATTAGGTACGACACACACACACACACACACACACACACACACACACACACACACACACACACACACACACACACACACACACACACACATACACATATGTATATATACCTATTTTTTCAAACCACCATCTATATATGTATATGAATATTTTTTAAACTTTATTAAGAAATAAATTGGGATTTAGAATAACATGTATGGCATCACAAAATCTATATCTGAAACATTTTGTCACGGTGCCCGTTGGTAGGTCTCATGCCCTAGATGCTGCAGTTATCTCCTCTCTGCCTCGTAACACTAAATCTATCGAAAAGAAAGCTGGTCTCTCTGAGGTCCTTGCTGTCTCTGTCGAGTCTGTCAACTAACTCCATCAGAAACTTTTAGCATTGTGCCAGGCCTCTGTATTTGTTGATTATCTGGGTTTTGTTGCAAGTGGCGGCAGCACCCCTTTAAGATTTGGAGAATCTTATGTAGGTATCGGCCATTGTAGACTCACAGGTGTAGTCTAACACTATACGCTTAAAATCTTTCCAGCATAGCATGGTGACTATCTGCGTAGTGATGGTCAGGCTTTGTATAATCAGTGTATAGATGAGGCTTCATACAATCATAATTAAATTCATGGTAAACTATGTTTACCATGAATCCTCTTATGCTGCATGAAAGAGATGAAATGAAACCCCATGTAACTGTAACTCTGTTTAGACATATAAACTTCATTTCTTTGCTGCATGCTTTGCTAGGCTAACTGGACTGAGATTATGCTTGCAAGAGAATTTTTAGCTCTTTGAACAGCAACGAAATGTCGGCTTAGTAAATAATCTATTGCAGTGTCTGTTTGACATTTAGCGACGTGAGGCTGAACACTCCCATTCTCCCTCTTCCCCCTTCCCCCTTCCCCCAATATATTAATGTTTTGGCTGACAAAATTACGTTGTCTTCCCAACTCCCAATCTATGGATTCTCCAATCCACTGTGGTTTTCCCACTCGCTGTATAGCTCTCCACCCGCTCTATGGTTCCCCCACCCCTATGCTTCACCCACTCTGTAGCTCCCACAATAACTCCATGGCCCTTCCCACCCTCTCCACGATTAAAGAACTAAGTACATGGCTAACTATGTGGGTATCCCACTCTCTTCCCGTACTCCCCATTCCATACACCTTCTCCCTGTGAGCCCCCATTCTTCCTATTCTACCACCCATGTAAAAAAAAAAAAACTTTGAAAGCATAGCTTTATGAGGAGAAAGTTATAATTGGGTGGCAGCTCGGGAAAGTTTTTCCAGTTATAATGAGGAACGGTTTGGAAGATCTGGGGCTGATGGGAGTTAATGTGGGTGGTTTGCCCCTTACTGATTTATGTTTCTTCATTAAATCTGCTAATGAGGAGGAGGTGGTTATTGTTTCTCAGTTTCCAATTATAGTTCTACATTACATTTCCTAATAAGACTGTTATCGCAGGTAAAGAGAAGTTATTTTGCCTCCTTCCTCGGTATAGTAACTGTGCTAAACACAGTTAAGGGTACCCATGCTATCACAACTTTATAGAATAAAATAACAAACAACTTAATAAAAGTCAACAGAAGGGATAGAAGAATAAAATTATACTTTACCTGAACATCGATTTCTAGCCATTCAGATACCGAAATACAAGAAACATTTGTTACAAATAAGTATTCTGAGTCTACTTAATAGATATTGGCTGCAAACCGAGAGGTTTGACTCCAGTGGCTGGCCCGGTTAAAGAGAAAAATATTCAAACGTCTTCTTGGAGAAATCTTAAGATCTTTCCTTGAATTCATTTTTTTACGAGGGTGTTGGGTCCACTTGATTTTGACCCCATTATAATTATGGTATGTATGTATGTATGTATGTATGTATGTATGTATGTATGTATGTATGTCAGATATAGCAGTATCTTGGGATCTTGATACCCAACCCTCTCTACTCTTGCCTTACCTATAGGTATTACCTACTTACACTAGTAGATTTTTCCACTGGCTGACTCCACCTAATGCTGCTTCAACTCACCTGTCTACATTATATAAGCCACTTTTTCGATCATACTCTGTACTTTTCTCAAGACTGATGGACGGAATACAACCCTACGAGGCTGACTGACTGATTACTTCAAACTCCTCCTCATCTTCCACCGTTTTCTTTCTGTAATGGACTGAAGAAGCCACTAGTTTGCTTAAACGTTTCTATAATAAAGATTCCTAAAACTTGCGCAAGTGTCTCATTCTTCAACTTGTTTTTTTTTTATGAGTGCCACTTAAATGATGATTGCATTTATTGTTTATCAGGTGAATAAGTTAGACAATGTCATTGGTTTAGATTGGTCAGGTTGATCTTTTTGGAATCCATGGCACTTATTACAATTTTTCATTATTCTCTCTAATAAAGATAATATATTAATTTCAACTATTACAATATATTTTAGTTATGTGGTTGATATATCTCCTAATTCATTAAAAACATATAGCATTAGCTCTTACAGATCTTCTAACAGATCTTGAAGCTCATTATGAAACAGAATTAGTAACAGACCGCATAATAAATCTTGTAACAGAACTTGACAACTAATGTAACACTTTCCTATACGAATATTTCCTTGGTATATTCCCAGATTTCTGCAACCGAATCGCTGAAATCACTGTTTCGTGTTATGCCAAGAAGTAGTTATTGCAAGTGTCAAATTAACCTCTTTCTTAACAGTTTTTTTCTCAATTGCAAATCTGATTTATAATAAAAATGCGAGTTAGCTCAGAATCAGATTAATGCAACTTAGAGCCAGAGTGAAGACACTGAAGAGTGAGGAAACTACGAGCTGGACTGAGGACAATTCAGTGTGAGGGATGAAGTCAACTTAAATTAAAGGTGAAGTCATCATCGGACCGATGTCAACTCCATTCTGAGAGCAATTTACGCTCAGTCATAAAAGTGCCAAAGTGAAGCCTGCTAAACGTTTTACACTCTGGTAGGATATCTCCTTGTTTCCTTCTGTCTCATGAGCACACGAAAACATAAATCTTCCAAATTCCAATTTACACTAAATATATATTTAGCTTTATTTTCATGTGTATGTATTAGTAGTTTGTATTTCTGTGGTATTTCCATTCCAGTTATTTGACCCCGGAACCAACAACATATTTAATATATATAACTCAGAGAAAAGGTGAAGAGCGTGGTTAGTGCTTGTACAGATCAACAAGGTCAGTATAGTGCTGGAATTCTTTGCAAAGGAAAAATTCATTCGCTTTTACGACTCACAGTCGCACTACTTGGAACTCGCCTAAAATATTGATTGGGAGCGAGAGGATTCCGTGGTTTGCGTATATAATGCACGAGTTTCCTTTTTTAGTTGGAATGAAAGAGATTGTGAACTGGGATTTATATACACCACGTAACGAGGTTTCATCTGGTCTGATTTACCTGCCTTATTCAACCCAACTTTAAATAACCAATTACTACAGTTAATACGAGCAAAAGATAGTATTAAATCAACACGTAATATGAAATATTTGAATAAACGCGAAAAAAATTGACGTTAATTTATCCAAATTGGCTTATAGTTGCACTGATTCTAGTCTTTTAGTTTGTCCAGATTCATTTACAGCCTTCCCCTGGCCTCATCTCTCTTAATTCTAGTCATTAGATTTACATCATCGCCAAACAGGATACATCTGTCTCAGTCTCATCTGGTGTGATATTCATAAACCAGAAACTGTAATGGTTCTAATACTGATCCTTGCTGAGCGCAGCTTGTTACTGTTCCTTATTCAAACATCTCGCCGCTTCCTCTCCCTAAGATACTTGTTGACTGTGGTGTGTGTGTGTGTGTGTGTGTGTGTGTTGTGTGTGTGTGTGTGTGTGTGTGTGTGTGTACTCACCTAGTTGTGGTTGCAGGGGTCGAGTCACAGCTCATGGCCACGCCTCTTCACTGGCCGCTTCTAGGTCACTTTTCTTGTTCTATGAACTTTATCATACCTCTTCTTAAAGCTATGTATTGATCCTGCCTCCACTACATCACTTCCCAGACTATTCCACTTCCTGACAACTCTGTGACTGAAAAAAATACTTTCTTACATGCCTGTGATTCATATGAGTCTTCAACTTATGTTGAAGACTCATCTGAGTCTTGAAGCCTCATATGCCCCTTACCTCCAGGATTAATCTTGTTG
This sequence comes from Cherax quadricarinatus, assembly GCF_026875155.1. NCBI lineage: Eukaryota > Metazoa > Arthropoda > Malacostraca > Decapoda > Parastacidae > Cherax > Cherax quadricarinatus. The sequence continues at coordinate 60,558,935 of NC_069404.1, forward strand.
CAAACCTTTTCGCTTTCTCTAGTCTCCTTGGTTAGGTGTGGATTCCAAACTGGTGCTGCATACTCCAATACAGGCCTAACGTACACGGTGTACAGGATCCTGAACGATTCCATATTGAGATGTCGGAATCCTGTTCTTAGGTTTGCTATGCTGCCTGTATGCTGCAGCAGTTATTTGGTCGATGTGCGCCTCAGGAGATGTGCCCGGTGTTATAATCACCCCAAGATCCTTGTCCTTTAGTAATGCTTGTAGTCTCTGGCCCCCTAGACTGCACTCCGTCTGCGGTCTACTTTGCCCTTCCCCAATCTTCATGACTTTACACTTGGTGGGGTTGATCTCCAGGAGCCAATTGCTGGACCAGGCCTCCAGCCTGTCTAGATCCCTTTGTAGTTCTGCCTGGTCCTCGTGCGACTGAATTCTTCTCATCAACTTCACATAATCTGCAAACAGGGACACTTCTGAGCCTGTTCCTTCCTTCAAGGCATTCACATATACCAAAAATAGCACTGGTCCTAACCCTTTTTCGGGCAGTGGCAGTTTTGACTGCCTTTAAACACGTGCACCTTTACGCGTGTCATCCTACTCGTGCTGCGCATCTGGATTCCCGTTCTTTAATTCTGACCAATCACAAGCCTTCCCTGAGTCGCTTCAGCTAAGTGGTGATGGCGTTTGCCGCCTTCCCAATGGTTTGGCGTCGCCTAGAGTGGGTTTTTTCCATCTAGTGTCACTAATATACTCTTGGATATTACCCTCTACAATGTCGGTAAGTACTGATTGTTGTGTTTAGTGTGTACATGAATAGTTTAGGCATATTTTGATATATACATAAAGTCCGTGTGAAGCATACTGTGAGTGTAGCATGCAGTTGAAAAAAGTGCAACAAAAGAAGGGCAGTCAGAACTGCCTCTGCCCGAGTAGGGACATAGTCCACTTTCAGTAAAATAAATATTTATAAAAAAAATTCTACTGCATATATGAATTCGGTAGGTGTCTGGATGTATACAGAACGTTTTTATTGTCCTTCCAGATCAATGAGAAATTGTTTTATGGGGAGCCCTCCAGCACCAGGTCAAAATATGTCTGCATTTTGGATGACAGTGACTCAGAACCAGAGGTAGATGACCCTGAATTGCTTGATAGTGGTGATGAATACTTGCCACCAGACGCAGAGGTGTCGAGTGAAGATGAGGAGGAAGAAAGGCCAGCCAAAAAGCAGAAATTAGTCAAGAAAAAAGAGAGGCATTACGATTGAGGAGTACCCTGATGAGGAACATATTTATGACGATCTTGCTCTTCAAGGTGAACCTAAGTGGTCCCAGGTTGACCTCCAAAATAATTATCCCTTTGCCGGCATATGAACATGAAAAGCCTCTTCAAATTAGGTCTCCATATCAGTATTTTTGTGATTTCTTTACTCCAGACATGGTAGATAACATAGCATTTCAAACAAATTTGTATGCCAAGCAAAAAAACATAAATAAAAATTTTGCAACGGATTCTGAAGAGATCATGAGGTTCATAGGTATTTTGTTGTTCATGGGTATTATTCAATCACCATCAGTAGAAGACTATTGGGCAGGTTCATTTAGGATCCCCCAGGTTGCAGACGTCATGGGGTCTAAGAGGTTTAGGTTACTTAGACGTACTGTCCATTTCAGTGACAACACACAAAAGCATAAAGAAGGCTAAAAATTGCTTCATAGACTTCCATTCTAGCAATTAGTAATATACATTGATTGCTCTTCCTCATGAATCTCAGGAATATGGGACTTGAAAGTTTTATCCCTTTGTAATGTGTCCTTGTTGCTATTTCTTTCATTTTTATATTTTTCTAATACTTACAAAATGTTTTGATACAAGTTCCATTGATGTTTTTGATATTGTATGCTTGTATAATAAATTTTAAAAATAGTTATTGGGTGTTTTATTAACAATTGCAAGTTTGCAACATTCAAATTTATACTCCCCTTGTCGGGCAAGGGCGAGTTTAACTGCCTTTCGCAGATTAGCAATTGCTCGGAAACTAACCATCAGAATTCCATTTATATGGCCTCATTCATCTTATATTGAGTTACTCTATCCACTCTAAAGGAGTTAAGTGTGAAATTCCATTATATGAGACATTGCCCGACTGAATTCTTCTCATCAACTTCACATAATCTGCAAACAGGGACACTTCTGAGTCTGTTCCTTCCTTCAAGGCATTCACATATACCAAAAATAGCACTGGTCCTAAGACTGGCCCCTGTGGTACCCCACTCGTCACAGGCGCCCACTCTGACACCTCGCCACGTACAATGACTCGTTGTTGCCTCCCTGTCAGGTATTCTCTGATCCATTGCAGTTCCCTCCCTGTTATGCGTGTCTGATCCTCTAGCTTTTTCACTTATCTCTTGCGAGGAACTGTGTCGAAGGCCTTCTTGCAGTCCAAGAAAATGTAGTCTACCCACCCCTCTCTCTCTTTCGTCTTACTGCAGTTACCTTGTCATAAAACTCCTGTAGGTTTGTGACACAGGATTTTCCTTCATTGACTCAGTGCTGGTTGTCGTTTTTAAACCCACTCCGTTCTAGGTGCTCCAGCACTCTCCTCCTTACAATCTTCTCCATGACTTTACATACTATACATGTCAGTGACACTGGTCTGCAGTTTAGTGCCTTGTGTCTGTCTCCTTTCGTAAAAATGGGGACTACATTTTTCGTCTTCCATATCTCAGGTATTTACCCTGTTGCAACGGATGTGTTGAAAGTTGTTGTTAGTGGCACACATAGCATCTCTGCTCCCACTGTAAGGATCCACGGAAAGATGTCCGGTCCCACTGTCTTTGAGGTATCAAGTCCGTTTAGCAGCTTCTTCACCTCCACCTCGGTTGTGTGTATCTCATCCATATACACAACCGAGGAGGTATACACACAAGGGGTATATCCCTTGTTGGTGTACCCTCCTCTTCTGACTTCCCAAAGTTCTTTCTGTCTCCATTGTAAATACTTCCTTAAGTTTCATGTTGAGCTCCCCCATATACTTCTTGGTTGCTTTTTGTGAGCTCCTCACCTTACTTCCTCAGCCTGATTACCGAGTCCTGATGTGGCTATACAACAGCTTCGGATCAGACATGACTTTCGATGTTATGTAGTTTTCGTACTGTCGCTGGGCCTCCTTCCTTATTTGTGGATGCTCGTTTCTGGCTCTTCGACTAATCACTTTGTTTTCCTGGGTCCTTTGTCTTCTGTACTTTTTCCAGTCTCTGGCGAACTTAGTTTTTACCTACCCACGCCTTTTAGTAAACCAATGGCTCGTTTTGGTCTTCCCATTATTTCTTTTGCCATCGAGAACAATCCTCTCCTCTGCCTCTTCATGTGTGTGTGTGTCTGTTGGTCTGTTTTTGTGTCTGTGTGTGTGTGTCTGACTGTCTTTAAAAATTACCGTCTATAAAATAACAGAAAACATTATTCTCCAAAGTTAAATTCTCTGAGCATGATAAAATACCTGACCTGGACACCTGAATCAACGATGTACTCGTTGGATTTCCAAGTTTCTAGTTGAGAAGTAGCGGAAGGTTGAGAGGAATGATTGACACAGCGTCGCCCCTGCACTGCACGTATTCCCTGCAACACAGCAAACGAGACCTGCGTTTGCTAGAAACCAAATTCCTTTTAGCGAAAGTGGGCAGACGAGCTTCCCTAATTACCGCCCCGGGGAGAGATATTGATAAAACGTCAATAGTTCTGATGAAGTGTTTTGCTGGGGGGATGGGGTTTTACCGGTATGTCGGGGTTTCTGGGGCCTCCTGGGTTAGTCGGTGCAAAGGAAAATAGGTAAAGATGAATGTAGGTAGGTGCATAAGTCAACATTCTCTAAATGTTCACCTAAAACCCAGCTAAAACATATATATTATTTCGCATGCCTCGTGTACACATGCATAAATAGGTCAAACCACATTTTTTTTCGGAGTTACTCCTTGTTTTCCTTGGATCGAATCTGATCCAGGCTCTTTTGAGGCCAACGGCTTTAGCGCTGCCATATAAGGAATAGAAATAAAATAATTTTTTTCCACATCCAAATTTCATTTTCATTCACTCCATTCTCGAAATAGTGAATTCATTAGTCTATTTTTTTCTCTGTTTTTTGTTCGTCAATATTTATTCTCCTTCGTCATCTTTTCTAATGTAGTTCATTCAAATTTAAACACGCAAACACTCACACACACACACACACACACACACACACACACACACACACACACACACACAACTTCTATTCTGAACTTTGGTATCTTGTTGAACTCAACAGACTCAAGAAGGGATATATTCAAAAGGATAAGCGAATTCCTGAATGCAGTGCAGTGGGAAAGGGAAATGAAAGGAAAGCCAGTAGATGTGATGGGGTACCTAGCCGGATAGTGCCAGGAGGGAGAGGAGAACTTCATACACAGAAACAAAGGTGAAAAGACAAAGAGTTCAACCAGGGATGCAGAGAAGCAAAATGAAAACCATAAGAGTTTGGAAAATCTGTGACAGTAAAAAACATACGAGAACAGAGAAGTTAGCGGATGAGCCAGACACGAATATGAGAGGGTGAGAAGAGAGGCTCAGCGACAGTTTTAGAACGACAAAGCAGGTAAGGTCAAGTCAGTATGAAAACTGCTTCACTGCCACATAAGAAAAGCGACAGTTAAAAACGAAAACAGGTGATTCGAGTAAAGAAAGGAGCAGAGCTAATGAAAAACGAAAAAGAGGTCTGAGGCGTGTTGAAACTACCAGTACTACAATGCCTGGTAAAAAGGGTACACCTGCAGGTACTGGACACAATAAATACAGAGGCAAAACGAAAACAAAAAAAAACTTTTGATGGAGCTGGATATATCAAAGGAAATGAGACTTGAAAAGATTTAACTATGGATTCTGTGAGAAGAAGCAGAAGAATTGTCTGAACCACTAGTTAAGATCTGCAACAAGTCATTGGACATGTGATAGTTGCCAGAGAGGCAAAAGACAGTGAATTTGGTCCCAATACATAAGGAGATTAAAAGTTAAACATTGAACTACAGTCCAATTAAACTGACATGCATACCATGCAGCGTAATAGACAAGATAATCAGGAAAGTGTAGAGCGCATGGAAAGAAGTTATTTCAATTGAACCGGTTCACAGTAGGGAAGGGGAGAGAATACTGGATATGGAGTATACCCTATGGGGACAGATGATACAGACTTCAGTCAAATATAGGAAAGTCAGTGGACCAAGGGGTAAACATACTGCCTAGTATATCTCCAGAGATGTCAGATCAACCGAATAACCCTTACAGCCAATGCTAGTCTGGTAAATCTAATTTCAGCCTTTAGGAATCTCAACTAGAGTTATTCACAGCCCTTCATACATCATATGCTTGACTCGTCTTGGAGTATGCAGCACCAATAAGGAATCCATACCTAAAAAACGCATATTAAAACACTGGAGAAAGAGCAGAGGTATGCACAAAGGCTAGTTCCAGAGCATATGGTGGGTACGAACTACGAGTAGGGGGATAACGGAATTGAATCAAACAACATTGGAGGACAGAAGGAAAGGGGAAGACTTGATAACAAAATACAAAACACTAAGAAACAATAATTGGGTAGACTGAGAAGCTGGAAACAAGAAATTCGGGGGGAAGGGGGCACAGCTGGAATTTAAAAACACAGTTGAGCTACGAAGATGTCAGGAAATATTTCTTAAGTCTCAGGGTCGTCAGGAAATGGAGTGGCCCTAACAAGAAATTGGTGGAGGCTGGCTCTATATGTAGTTTTAAGAGCAAGTATAATAGGACATATGAGACATGAAGGGAGTGAGTATGGCAAGTGGCAAGCGGAGAGACGAGGCCTAGAGATAAGATTCAACTACTACAACTACATATAGGAGAGTGTACCCACACATACACACACACACGCCAATATCAATATACGTTTATGTTTCTGCTTATTAAATTCTGGAGAAGAGATAGGAGAACACAAACACATTGAATTGTCAATAGACATGGCAGTTATTAGCAGAGGGAGGATCGAGCCTCCACCACTCCTTGCACTGCATAAGGCACACGAGTATACACCTTCAAGAGATACAATACGAAAGAAGAAAGGTCACCAAACCATCTATCTCGTTTTTCTCTCCTTATCTGACGAGCACTTGGTCTGTTCCTTCTGTATTTTCGAAGAATATTGAGGAATATGCTACAATACGTGGCATAAAGAATCAAACTGCAGTGTTTTGGTGGCCTGAGATTTATTTAATTTAGTTTCAAGAAATTTCGAGGCATTTTATTGACTTTTATACTACTGATTTTACCGAATAAACGTTCATATAAAAATCTAATTAATCTCCATTATATTAGATATATGTATTGTTTTACACATGTTATTCCTAAGACTGATATAAGTTTACGAGGTAGCAGTAGTAGTATTAGCAGCAGTAATAGTAATAGTAACAGTAGTAGTAGAAGTAGTTATAGTAGTAGTAGAGAGAGTGTGTGTGAGTATTTTTTTTATTACATTTTCTTTCTTAATGCAACTAAACGGGAGAAAGCACTCGGGGGCTCTGACAGGCTCTGTTACTTACAAAATATGAAGCAAGACGCACGGTCGTCTTCCCCCATCTCCCTCCGCAACACACTCGGCTGCAGCCTACAACGCATTCACAAGTCCCCCACAACACTCTCAGTTATGAGCATTCTGAAATTGCAGTGTCAGGCAGGAATTTTTTTTTTTAAGAATTACAAGTAAGCTTTCATTATCTATAGAGTTACTCAGTCTTCAGCAGTTTTTATGCTCCCAGAGACAAGCTGTGTGTGACACACTCCCATAGCGCGTGAGACACTGCCACAGTGCGTGATACATTCCCACAATGCGTGATGTACTCCCACAGTGCGTGGTGCACTCCCAAAGTGCGTGCTGTACTCCCACAATGCATTATGCACTTCCAAAGTGCGTGGTGTACTCTCACGGTGCATTCTGCACTCATATTTTGCGCTACTCACACAGTGAGTAACGCACTCCCATAGTGCGTGGTGTACCCTCACAGTGCATTATGCACTCTCACACTGCGTGTTGTACTCCCACAGTGAATTTTGCACTCACATTTTGCGTGTTACACTCATACAATGAGTGACGCTCTCCCACAGTGATAGACAGTACACTCCCACAGTGCATTATGCACTCATATTTTCCTTGCTGCACTCGCAGAATGCGTGATGCACTCTCACAGTGCTTGATATACTCCCACAGTGCGTAATGTACTCCCACAGGCACCTGACACCGTTACTGTTGAGAACATTTTCACAACAACGACTAAATGGAAATGGACACGATGGATCGTCTGCTTGTATTGGGACACTTTGGTCTGTATAGAGTTTCATTAAGACATGACTTTATACACCTCTTTAACAGAATGAGTCGATGTCCCGACAAAATCCCTCTCTGAAACATGTCTTGTCATCAGTATTTTCGGTAATTCGTTTTTGGGAGCAACCGTAATAATAATAATAATAATAATAATAATAATAATAATAATAATAATAATAATAATAATAATAATAATAATAATAATAATATCTTTATTTCTACAAGTACAAGGTATACATGCCTAGCTGACATCAATGTTATACTGGTATATAGAAAACCCCTTGTTATGCAGAACATTTCGGCAAATTAGGTCAGGTTTGTCCCAGGATGCGACCCACACCAGTCGACTAACACCCAGGCACCCATTTTATTGATGGGTGAACATAGACAACCGGTGTAAGGAAAAACGCCCAATATTTCTACCCTCGCCAGGAATCGATCCCGGACACTCGCCGTGCGAAGCGAGAGCTTTAGCCACCAGGCAACGGGGCACCGTAGGTATCCCTCGCTCGATGCTGAGGCAGGTTAGGTACCCTTGAGTTGACGCTTAGGCAGGTTAGGTATCCTTGGGCTGACGCTTAGGCAGGTTGGGCATCGTTAGGCATCCCTGGCTCGATGCTCAAGGAGGTTAGGTATCCCTGTCTCGCTGCTGTGGGAGGTTAGGTATCTCTATGTTGACGCTGATGTAAATTAGATATTTCTGCCTCAACGCTGAAGCAGAAAAAGTATATCGAGTAGATATGGAATCTATGCCTCAATACTAAAGCTAATAAGGTATCTCTGCCTCTACACCGAGGCAGATAAGGTATCTCTGCCTCTACACCGAGGCAGATAAGGTATCTCTGCCTCTACACCGAGGCAGAGAAGGTATCTCTGCCTCTACACCGAGGCAAATAAGGTATCTCTGCCTCTACACCGAGGCAGATAAGGTATCTCTGCCTCTACACCGAGGCAGATAAAGTACACAAACTATAAACTGACTCACGGGTCTTCGTCCATAACCGTAAGGAGATAAATTCAAAGTGGCTGGCAACCTCATCTTCTTAAGGCTGCTGCTACAGATTATGTATTACACTTTACGTGAAGCGCTAAACCAGTGTGTATGTCATTAAGCGCCAGGAGTAGCGAAGTCTCGATCCATCGGTCGCTAATCGACAAACCGACACAATCCGAACTGCACTTACCAATTTTTTTTATTTGTGTGCTTACGAAAATAGACCTATGACTCTCCGCCTGTGTCTGACTTGAACCTATGGCAGGGTTCGAACCCCACCTGGGCCGTGGTTTGCTTGGAATCGTGTCATTACTCAATAAGTCCTAGGACTGAAGAAGTCCTAGGACTCAATAAGTCCTAGGACTCAAGAAGTCCTAGGACTCAATAAGTCCTAGGCTGAAGAAGTCCTAGGACTCAATAATCTAGACTCAAGAAGTCTAGGACTCAATAAGTCCCAAGACTTAAGAATGTCCTAGGACTCATAAGTCCTAGGACTCATTAAGTCTAGACTCAAGAAGTCCTAGGACCAATAAGTCCTAGGACTCAAGAAGTCCTAGGACTCAATAAGTCCTAGGACTGAAGAAGTCCTAGGACTCAATAAATCCTAGGACTCAAGAAGTCCTAGGACTCAATAAGTCCTAAGACTCAAGAAGTCCTAGGACTCAATAAGTCCTAGGACTCAAGAAGTCCTAGGACTCAATAAGTTCTAGGACTCAAGAAGTCCTAGGACTCAATAAGTTCTAGGACTCAAGAAGTCCTAGGACTCAATAAGACCTAGGGCTCAATAAATCCTAAGACTCAAGAAGTCCTAGGACTCAATAAGTCCTAGGACTCAAGAAGTCCTAGGACTCAATAAGTCCTAAGACTCAAGAAGTCCTAGGACTCAATAAGTCCTAGGACTCAATAAGTCCTAGGACTCAAGAAGTCCTAGGACTCAAGAAGTCCTAGGACTCAAGAAGTCCTAGGACTCAAGAAGTCCTAGGACTCAAGAAGTCCTAGGACTCAATAAGTCCTAGGACTCAAGAAGTCCTAGGACTCAATAAGTCCTAGGACTCAAGAAGTCCTAGGACTCAAGAAGTCCTAGGACTCAAGAAGTCCTAGGACTCAAGAAGTCCTAGGACTCAATAAGTTCTAGGACTCAAGAAGTCCTAGGACTCAATAAGTTCTAGACTCAAGAAGTCCTAGGACTCAATAAGACCTAGGGCTCAACAAGTCCAATAGACTCAATAAGTCCTAGACTCAAGAAGTCCTAGACTCAATAAGTCCTAAGACTCAATAAGTCCTAGGATCTATAAGTCCTAGGACTCAATAAGTCCTAGGACTCAATAAGTCCTAGGACTCAAAAGTCCTAGGACTCAAGAAGTCCTAGGACTCAATAAGTCCTAGGACTCAAGAAGTCCTAGGACTCAATAAGTCCTAGGACTCAGTAAGTCCTAGGACTCAATAAGTCCTAGGACTCAAGAAGTCCTAGGACTCATAAACTAGGGCTCACAAGTCTAAGACTCAAGAAGTCCTAGGACTCATAAGTCCTAGACTCAATAGTCCTAGGACTCAATAAGTCCTAGGACTCAAGAAGTCTAGGACTCAATAAGCCTAGGACTCAAAAGTCCTAGACTCAATAAGACCTAGGGCTCAAGAAGTCTAGGACTCAATAAGTCCTAGGCTCAAGAAGTCCTAGGACTCAATAAGTCCTAGGACTCAATAAGTCCTAGGACTCAATAAGTCCTAGGACTCAAAAGTCCTAGGACTAAAAGTCCTAGGACTCAATAAGTCCTAGGACTCAAGAAGTCCTAGGACTCAATAAGTCCTAGGACTCAATAAGTCCTAGGACTCAATAAGTCCTAGGACTCAATAAGTCCTAGGACTCAAGAAGTCCTAGGACTCAATAAGTCCTAGGACTCAAGAAGTCCTAGGACTCAATAAGACCTAGGGCTCAAGAAGTCCTAGGACTCAATAAGTCCTAGGGCTCAAGAAGTCCTAGGACTCAATAAGTCCTAGGACTCAATAAGTCCTAGGACTCAATAAGTCCTAGGACTCAAGAAGTCCTAGGACTTAATAAGTCCTAGGACTCAATAAGTCCTAGGACTCAAGAAGTCCTAGGACTCAATAAGTCCTAGGACTCAATAAGTCCTAGGACTCAATAAGTCCTAGGACTCAATAAGTCCTAGGACTCAGTAAGTCCTAGGACTCAATAAGTCCTAGGACTCAAGAAGTCCTAGGACTCAATAAGACCTAGGGCTCAATAAGCCCTAGGACTCAATAAGTCCTAGGACTCAAGAAGTCCTAGGACTCAATAAGACCTAGGACTCAATAAGTCCTAGGACTCAATAAGTCCTAGGACTCAATAAGTCCTAGGACTCAGTATGTCCTAGGACTCAATAAGTCCTAGGACTCAATAAGTCCTAGGACTCAATAAGTCCTAGGACTCAATAAGTCACACGTGTCGACACGTTCCTCTTTATAACAAATTGCCATAAACTCTAAGTAAGAGACCTTTCCTTCTGCTGTTTGACATCGCAGTGGTTAGGGCATCTGGTAAACAATTTCAGAAAGGCGATTGTTGCCGCGGGTAAATTACTTCTCATAATAATCACTATAATCATGGGGAAATTTTAATCTGTTATGGGTCACACAGCGCCGCTGGAATGGGAGGAAAACAACGCAAGAAAAGTTATGGTGGCTCCAGTTCTTTGGATTTATTTATTTCCGTTGCTTCGTATCATGCAAATTATAACGCAAAATGAAAAACATATTCCCAGAAATGAGGATAATAATTTTTAGCGATTAATACAAATGTTAAGTGAATTATAATATTTCATGCAATTTAAATTTGTGTCCCCAAAAAGATCATGCAATTATATTTTAAGTTTCACATTATGATGTAATGCTCCACTCAGCTTTATTCCCCCATCCCTTCAATTAATTTATGTCAGCTTAATTTTCTTCAATTTATTACAATTAGAAATGACTTTACAACAAATATTCTTGTAGGAAATAATGTATTATATATATATATATATATATATATATATATATATATATATATATATATATATATATATATATATATATATATATATATACATAATAATATATATATATATATATATATATATATATATTATATATATAATATATATATATATATATATATATATATATATATATATATATATATTATATAATATATATATATATATTCAACAATCGCAGAGGGGCGATCTTAACTATGCAGGACAAGACACGGGGATGGGGGGGGTGGAAATCTTAGCTCAAGTACTTTCACACTTCTCAGTGCGTCATCAGGAGTTGTGCAATGCTGCAAGGGAGCAACCAAAGCAGGGAGAGAAGTCTCAGAGTAGCGTAGGTGTCGCTGGCCACGGTTACCATAGACACCTATGCTACTCTGAGATTCTCTCCCTGCTTTGGTTGCTCCCTTGCAACATTGCACAGCTCCTGATGAAGCACTGAGAAGTGTGAAAGTAATTGAGCTAAATATTTGCACTCCCCGTGGCTTGTCCTGCATATATATATATATATATATATATAATATATATATATATATATATTATATATTATATATATATATATATATATATATATATATATATATATATATATATATATGTATATATATATATATATATATATATATATATATATATATATACTGTAATATATATATATATATATATATATATATATATATATATATATATATATATATATATATATATTTATATATATATATATATATATATATATTATATATATAATAAATATATATATATATATATATATATATATATATTATATATATATATATATATATATTATATATATATATATATATATATATATATATATTATTGTGCCCACAAATAAGTGATATTGATCAATAAGAACAATGCGACTAGTCACAAGGGAACAATAATATAAAACACTACTCGTTGTTCTAGTACACCAAACAAGGACTAGAGTGAAATTAGCTTAGAGTCACCCACACCAACGTATGTCCTTGTGTAGCGAGTACAACATTCAGTTCCGCTGAGTGCGCTACTCTTAAGGATTGTTTGGTCCTGTGGGTAAAGGCGTCAAAAGTTTTCGCCCACCATGAGGCAGGCCAAAGCAGCATGGGTTCGAGTCCTTGGTTAGTCGCAGTGTTGTTATTAATATATATATATATATATATATATATATATATATATATATATATATATATATATATATATATAGTATAACAATGTCGTGCCAAATAGGTTAAACTGGTCAGTTAGGAAGAACACATTTAAAATTAAGTCCTTTCTAAAAAAAATTCTCTTATACGTTTAAAGATATATATATATTTTTATTTGTTAGTGTAAAAATAAATAATTGTTTCACCCCCCAAAAACTTCAAAAACTTACCTAACCTTAAAATAACAAGCTCAATTTAATTTAGCCTAATCCAACTCAAAATATTTTAGATAAGTTTACAATAATTTATTAATAAACAAACACAAGGAAATATACCTTTCTTTTTTTTTTTGTTAGGTTCAGAGTGATTTTTGGGACATTATTGCATACACAAATTTTAGCTTGCCTTATTCGGCAAGAAGAGCGTTGCTAATTAAATTGACCAGAAAAAGTTGAGGAAGCCTACTGAACTATTAAAAATAGGAAAGGAGAGTTATTAAATAGAAAGTTATAGGTGTCGGGAAGATGGAGGGAACATTTTGAGGAATTGTTAAATGTTGATGATGATAGGGAAGCTTTAATTTCGTGTATATGGCAAGGAGGAATAACATCTTGTAGGAGTGAGGAAGAACCAGTTGTGAGTGAGTGAAGAAGCTCGTGAGGCAGGCAGTGGGTAGAATGAAAGCGAGTAAGGCAGCTGGGATTGATGGGATAATGATAGAAATGTTAAAAGCAGGTCGGAATGTTGTTTATGGAGTGGTTGGTGCTTTTATTTAATAAATGTATGGAAGAGGGTAAGGTACCTAGGGATTGGGAGACAGCATGCATAGTTTCTTTGTATAAAGGCAAAGGGGACAAAAGAGAGTGCAAAAATTATAGTGGAATAAATCTGTTGAGAATACCTGGTAAAGTGTATGGTAAAGTTATTATTGAAAGAATTAAGATTATGACGGAGAGTAGGAAAACAGATGAACAACAAGGCTTTAGGAAGGGCGTAGACCAATTGTTTAGAGTGAAATACATACAGTATTTATATAAGGGTAAAGAGGTTTTTGTGGCATTTATGGATTTGGAAAAGGCATAAGCGAGGGTGGATATGAGACCAATGTAGCAGGTGTTGCCAGTTTATGGAATATGAGATAGGTTATTAAAAACAGTGAAGAGCTTTTATGAGGATAGTGTGGCTCTGGTTAGAGTATGTAGGAGAGACGGGATTATATCAAAATAGAAGTAGAACCTTGACGAGGATGTGTGATGTCACCATGGTTGTTCACTATATTTGTAGATGGGGTTTTAAGAGAAGTGAATGCTTGGGTGTTGGCAAGAGGTGTGGGATTAAAAAGAAAGAATCTAACACAAAGTGGGAGTTGTCACAATTGCTGTTTGCTGATGACACTGCTTCTGGGAGATTCTGAAGAGAAGTTACAGAGGCAGGTGGATGAGTTTGGTAGGGTATGTAAAAGAAGAAAATTAAAAGTGAGTATAGAAAATGAGTATGGTGATGAGGATAACAAAAAATAGGTAGCGAAAGATTGGATATCAGATTGGAGGTAGAGAGTATGGAGGTGGTGAATGTATTCATATATTTAGGAGTGGATGTGTCAGCAGATGGGTCTTTGAAAGATGAGGTGAATCATAGAACTGACGAGGGCAAAAAGGTGAGTGGTGCATTGGAGTGTGAGCAGGGTAATATTTATGAAGGGATTCAGGGAAACTGGCAAGCCAGAACTGCGTCCTGGAGATGGGAAGTACAGTGTCTGCTCTCTGAAGGAGGAGTGTTACTACTGCAGTTTTATAATTGTAGTGTAAGCGCACTTCTGGCAAGACAGTGATAGAGTGAATGATGGTGCAAATATATCTTTTTTGGGCCTCCCTACCTTGGTGGAAAATGGCCGACGTGTTAATAATAAAAAATAATGTATGTTTGGAAAACAGCCACGGGAGGAGTTGACTGACATCTCTAGGCCTTTCTTGTTGTAATCAACACATCATCAGGAGCTTGCAATGATACAGAACAGAGGAGGAGGATGCCCAAGCAAATACGCTGAGAGGGAACGCTCTTGCTGGAGTGAGGGAGAGAGTAGGGAGGCACTTCTTATCTCCCACCTGCCTGCTACCTGTCTTCCCTCTGCCTCACTCCAGCAAGGGAGTGAGGCTTGGACCTCCTCGTCTTTTCCGTATCATTGCAAGCTCGTGATGATGCGTTGACACACACACACATACAAACACACATACACACACACACACACACACATACACACACACACACACACACACACACACACACACACACACACACACACACACACACACACACAGGCGCATATAACAGGAAGGGCATTGCAATGGATCAGAGAATACCTGACAGGGAGACAACAACGAGTCATGGTACGTAATGATGTATAACAGTGGGCACCTGTGACGAGCGGGGTCCCACAGGGGTCGGTCCTAGGACCAGTGCTATTTTTGGTATATGTGAACGACATGATGGAAGGGTTAGACTCAGAAGTGTCCCTGTTTGCAGATGATGTGAAGTTAATGAGGAGAATTAAATCTGATGAGGACCAGGCAGGACTTCAAAGAGACCTGGACAGACTGGACACCTGGTCCAGCAAATGGCTTCTCGAATTTAATCCTGCCAAATGCAAAGTCATGAAGATAGGGGAAGGGCACAGAAGACCACAGACCGAGTATAGGCTAGGTGGCCAAAGACTGCAAACCTCACTCAAGGAGAAAGATCTTGGGGTGAGTATAAAACCGAGCATGTCTCCGGAAGCACACATCAACCAGATAACTGCTGCAGCATATGGGCGCCTGGCAAACCTGAGAACAGCATTCCGATACCTTAGTAAGGAATCGTTCAAGACACTGTACACCGTGTATGTCAGGCCCATACTGGAGTATGCAGCACCTGTTTGGAACCCGCACTTGATAAAGCACGTCAAGAAACTAGAGAAAGTACAAAGGTTTGCGACAAGGTTAGTTCCAGAGCTAAGGAGAATGTCCTATGAAGAAAGATTAAGGGAAATCGGCCTGACGACACTGGAAAACAGGAGGGTCAGGGGAGACATGATAACGACATATAAAATACTGCGTGGAATAGACAAGGTGGACAAAGACAGGATGTTCCAGGGAGGGGACACAGAAACAAGAGGCCACAATTGGAAGTTGAAGACACAAATGAGTCAGAGAGATATTAGGAAGTATTTCTTCAGTCATAGAGTTGTAAGGCAGTGGAATAGCCTAGAAAATGACGTAGTGGAGGCAGGAACCATACACAATTTTAAGACGAGGTTTGATAAAGCTCATGGAGCGGGGAGAGAGAGGGCCCAGTAGCAACCGGTGAAGAGGCGGGGGCCAGGAGCTAAGACTCGACCCCTGCAACCACAAATAGGTGAGTACACATACGCACACACACACACACGCACACGCGCACGCACACACACACACACACACACACACTCAAACACAAACACCCACACTCACCACACACTCACACTCACATTCATACTCACACACACACTCACACACACACCACACACTCATATATATATATATATATATATATATATATATATATATATATATATATATATATATATATATATATATATAATATATATAATATATAATATAACAGTATTTCTATAACAATGGAAATTCTCGATAACGAGAGAGTAATACAGAGAGAGAGAGAAAGACGGACAGACAGACAGAGACAGAGATAGGGAGAGAATTGAGAGAGACAAGAACTGCAAGCTCTTCAATTTTGGCTGGTGGTGCCTAAACCTCTGGCACCTTGGCTAGAATGCCAGGCATTACTCGGTACAATGATCCCGTTGATATGCCTTGATTGTTGTTCATGAGCTGGCGTTTTTAAGTTCTCACCTATATGTACTCGCCTCTTTGTGATTGCATGGGTCGAGTCATAGCTCCTGGCCCCGCCTCTTTACTTATCGCTACTAGATCCTCTCTCTACCTGTTCCAAGAGCTTTATTTAACCTATGAAGTGTTCCTGCCTCCACTACGTCACTAGCCAGACTAAACCACTTGCTGACAACTCCATGACTAAAGAAATACTTCCAAACATCTCTTTGACTCATCGGAGTGTTCAGCTTAAAAATTGAGACCCCTTTTTTCTCTGTCCACTCTCTGGAACATTCTGTCTCTGTCCACATTGTCAATTCCTCGCAGTATTTCGGATGTCGTTTTCATGTTTCCCTTGACCCTCCTGTCCTCTAGTATCGTCAGGCCGATTTCCTTTAGCCATTCTTCGTAGGACATTCCCCTTACGTCTGGAACTAGTCTTGCTGCAAACCTTTGCTCTTTCTCTAATTTCCTGACGTGTTTGCCCATGTGTATGTTCCAAAATGCTGTTGCATACTCCAGTATGGGCCTGACGTACACAGTGCACAGTCTTGAATGATTCCTTGCTGAGGTATCGGAACGCTATTCGTCGGTTAGCCAGGCGCCAATGTGCTGCAGAAGTTATTTGGTTGATGTGCACCTCAGGAGATGTGCTCGGTATTATACTTATCCCAAGATCCTTTTCCTTGAGTGAGGCTTGCAGTCTTTGGCCACCTAGCCTATACTCTGTTTGCAGTCTTCTTTGCATTTCCGCGATCTTCATGACTTTGCATTTAGCGGGGTTAAATTCGAGTAGCTAGTTGTTGAACCAGGCTTCCAGCCTGTCCAGGTCTCTTTGTAGTTCTGCTTGATCCTCATCCGATTTAATTCTCCTCATCAACTTCACATCATCTGCAAACAGGGACACTTCTGAGTCTATTTCTTCCGTCATGTCATTTACGTATACCAAAAATAGCACTGGTCCTAGGACTGATCCGTGTGGAACCCCAATCGTCACAGGCACCTACTCTGACATCTCGTTACGTACCATGAGTTGTTGTTGCCTCCCTGTCAGTTATTCTCTGATCCATTGCAGTGCCCTTCCTGTTATGCGTGCCTGATCCTCCAGCTTGTGCACTAATCTCTTGTGAGGAACTGCATCGAAAGTTTTCTTGCAGTCCAAGAAAATGCAGTCTACCTACTCCTCTCGTGTCTTACTTCTGTTACCTTGTCATAAAACTCCAGTAGGTTTGCGACACATGATTTTCCTTCCCTGAATCCGTGCAGGTTATACTGTATAAGCTTATTCCATTCTAGGTTCTCCTCCATTCTCCTCCTGATCATCTTCTCCATGACTATGTATACTATACACCTCAGTGACATTGGTTTGTAGTTTAGTGCCTCGTGTCTGTCTCCATTCTTAAAAATGGGGACTACTTTTGCCTTCTTCCATACTTCATGTAATTGCCCAGTTTCAAGGGATGCGTTAAAAATTGTGGTTACTCGCACACACAACATCTCTGCTCCTTCTCTAAGGACCCAGGGAGATGTACAGTCCCACCGCCTTTGAGTTATCAAGATCATTTAGCAACTTCTTCACCTCCTCCCGGTTGTGTGTATTTCATCCAACACTTGGTGGTATATCCCTTGTTGGTGTATCCCCCTATTCTGACTTCCCGGAGTCTTTTCTATCTCCACTATAAATACTTCCTTAAATCTCACGTTTAACTACTTGCATACTTCTTTACCTTTTCTTGTGTGTTCCCAACCTTCCTTCCACTGCCTAATTACTTATTCTTGACTGTCGTCTTCCTCCTGTTGTCGGTATACAAAAGCTTCGGATCAGATTTGACTTTCGATGTCGTAATGTCGGTGGGCCTCCCACCTAATTTGTGCATACTCATTTCTGGATCCTCGACTAATCTCTTTATTTTCCTAGGTTCTTTGTTTTCTGTACTTTTTCCATTCTCTTTCGCATATGGTTTTTGCCTCCCTACACCTTTGGGTAAACCAAAAGCTTATACTGGTCTTCCCATTATTTCTATTGCCCTTGGGAACAAACCTTTTCTCTGCCTCTGTGCATTTTGTTGTCACGAATTCCATCATTTCATTTACTGATTTTCCTATCAATTCTCTTTTTCCACTGAACCTCCTGCAGGAAGTTTCTCATGCCTGTGTAGTCCCCCTTGTTGTAGTTTGACTTTTCCTATTCTACTCCTGTTACCCTCTCCACTTGTAACTCTACTATGTATTTAAAGTTCCGAACCACATGATCACTATCTCCGAGGGAATTTTCATGTGATGTCCTCGATGTCTGAGTTGCTCAGGTTGAATGTGAGGTCCAGTCTTCCTAGTTTAACCTAATGTTAATGAATGAGGTTTCCCAGTACCACATCCATCATCTGGGCTCTCCATATTTCGGGACCCACATATGGTTCCAGGTTTTCCCAATCATTATCCTTGTGACTGAAGTCTCCATAACTAATAAATTTGCTCTACCCGTGTGAGCTCTTCTGGCCACCTCAGCTAGTGTGTCCTTTTCTCTGTTGATCTCATCATATTCTTCTCTTGGTCTCCTACATTTCTGTGGCGAGTTGTATATCACTGCAATGACTACCTTATGTCCCCCAGACTGATTGTACCCATTTTGTAGCCCCTTTCGCCCATTTCATTTGTGCGCGCGCGCGCGCGCGCGCGTGTGTGTGTGTGTGTGTGTGTGTGTGTGTGTGTGTGTGTGTGTGTGTGTGTGTGTGTGTGTGTATTTTATAAGCTGACTTCAGTTGTCTGCATCATACATAATTTCTTAAGCTCTGTACTTTCTACACTATAACAACATTATTCCTCAGTCTGTGCTACGGTGAGCTCTGTGATACGAACTGCCCATTTTCTTTTACATAGTTAAGATCTGACCAATGATAAATTAATAATAAAAACATAGAGAAAGAATCAAGCAACTAAATGACGGATGAAATTAAAGAAGAATGAAACTCTTTTTAAGGATAATGGAATTAGATAATACAATGATGTAGTTTTTCATCGAACAGAAAAGCCAACAGGAAGTAATACTAAAAGTTAAAGTAAATAAAATTATATGATTTCATAATAAACAATATCGCAATAAAACATTTTAAAGAAATTTATAAAATCTGGGTTTTAAGAAGTGATATAAATGAAGGAAAATAACAAAGGAATAACAGTTCTAGAATTTCTCATAAAGTTTGTAAAATGTAATTAGTGTGTTTATGTAATACAGAAATCCTGACAATGGAAATTAAAATCGCAATATTTTCATATTATTTTTTTAGAGTAATAAGTGTAATAATATAGTGATGTTAGAGGTTAATATGGACAAGAAGGCATCAAATATTTTTAATATAGTAATATTATGAATTAATATATTTAAGAAGTAACATATGTGTAAACATAAGTGTGTTATGTTCACTAGAAAAGAGGATTAAGATAGTAGAATTGAAGCGTATACTAGTGGGATCTTACAAGGTCTTGTATTAGGCTCCATATTTTTTTTTTTTTGGGGGGGGGGGGGTAATACCGGCCAGACCAATAAAGTAACCTTCCGCAGAACATGGTCACCCTTCAGGAATTAACAAAACAATGGATACTGAAATTTATGCCTAATAAATGTTTAGGGTAAAAAAAAGATATGGTCGAAAAGCTTACATTTTTTTCTGTATATGCTTTATGACATGAATAGTATCGTCACTCTCAAAACTAAAGTGGAATTCATAAAATCACAAATACTTTTGTCATGATGGCTGTCCGAATTGAGAGGAATGAGATATGAACACATAATGGGAGAGTAATGCTTTCTGTCTTTGAATAAATTAAGTGATAATAAATTGCTATTATCACGACATTCATAATTTTAAAGTGCATAGACAAGGCACCTGAAGACATAGCCAGGCCATCACCTAGAATGCAACCAAAAACAAAAGATCATTATTGAAAATTAAACAACCAAATTATCCAGAGAAATATACGGAAATACTTCCTAA
>NC_069404.1:60589332-60619558 GCF_026875155.1 Cherax quadricarinatus
GAGCAACAATAATAATAACAATAATAATAATAATAATAATAACAGCAACAATAATAATAATAAGAGCAACAATAATAATAACAATAATAATAATAATAATAATAATAATAATAATAATAATAATAATAATATAATAATAATAATAATAATAACAGCAACAATAATAATAATAATAATAACAGCAACAATAATAACAATAATAATAATAATAATAATAATAATAATAATAATAATAATAATAATAATAATAATAATAATAATAATACTATAAGTACATACGTAAATGTTATAAATTCATCG
Source organism: Cherax quadricarinatus (assembly GCF_026875155.1). NCBI lineage: Eukaryota > Metazoa > Arthropoda > Malacostraca > Decapoda > Parastacidae > Cherax > Cherax quadricarinatus. The sequence continues at coordinate 60,589,633 of NC_069404.1, forward strand.
TTACTGTAATTCTAACCAAAGTAAAGAAATAAATTAAACAAAACAGGAGGGCTTCATATTTCGTCCTCCAACTGAAACCTCCTTCAGCAGATAAACAGTAACAACTGAAGGTTCAATATACGACCCTTCCTATTCCATTGGTAATTTTATATCTGAAAGTGTGTGTTAGTTACCAGTTGTCAAAAACACTAGTTTATACACTTGGTCTTTGTGTGTGTGTATGTGGAGGGTGTATGATTGTGTGTGCTGGTGTAAGTGTGTGTGTGTGTGTGTGTGTGTGTGTGTGTATCTGTACTCACCTATTTGTACTCACCTATTTGTGGTTGCAGGGGTCGAGTCTTAGCTCCTGGCCCCGCCTCTTCACCGGTTGCTACTGGGCCCTCTCTCTCCCCGCTCCATGAGCTTTATCAAACCTCGTCTTAAAACTGTGTATGGTTCCTGCCTCCACTACGTCATTTTCTAGGCTATTCCACTGCCTTACAACTCTATGACTGAAGAAATACTTCCTACTATCTCTCTGACTCATTTGTGTCTTCAACTTCCAATTGTGGCCTCTTGTTTCTGTGTCCCCTCCCTGGAACATCCTGTCTTTGTCCACCTTGTCTATTCCACGCAGTATTTTATATGTCGTTATCATGTCTCCCTGACCCTCCTGTCCTCCAGTGTCGTCAGGCCGATTTCCCTTAATCTTTCTTCATAGGACATTCCCCTTAGCTCTGGAACTAACCATGTCGCAAACCTTTGTACTTTCTCTAGTTTCTTGACGTGCTTTATCAAGTGCGTGTTCCAAACAGGTGCTGCATACTCCAGTATGGGCCTGACATACACGGTGTACAGTGTCTTGAATGATTCCTTACTAAGGTATCGGAATGCTGTTCTCAGGTTTGCCAGGCGCCCATATGCTGCAGCAGTTATCTGATTGATGTGTGCTTCCGGAGACATGTTCGGTGTTATACTCACCCCAAGATCTTTCTCCTTGAGTGAGGTTTGCAGTCTTTGGCCACCTAGCCTATACTCTGTCTGTGGTCTTCTGTGCCCTTCCCCTATCTTCATGACTTTGCATTTGGCAGGATTAAATTCGAGGAAGCCATTTGCTGGACCAGGTGTCCAGTCTGTCCAGGTCTCTTTGAAGTCCTGCCTGGTCCTCATCAGATTTAATTCTCCTCATTAACTTCACATCATCTGCAAACAGGGACACTTCTGAGTCTAACCCTTCCATCATGTCGTTCACATATACCAAAAATAGCACTGGTCCTAGGACCGACCCCTGTGGGACCCCGCTCGTCACAGGTGCCCACTGTGATACATCATTACGTACCATGACTCGTTGTTGCCTCCCTGTCAGGTATTCTCTGATCCATTGCAGTGCCCTTCCTGTTATATGCGCCTGATGCTCTAGCTTCTGCACTAATCTCTTGTGAGGAACTGTGTCAAAGGCCTTCTTGCAGTCCAAGAAGATGCAATCAACCCACCCCTCTCTCTCGTGTCTTACTTCTGTTACTTTATCATAAAACTCCAGGTTTGTGACACAGGATTTGATTCCATGAATCCGTGCTGGTTGGAGTTTATACTCTTGTTCTGTTCCTGATGCTCCACCACTCTCCTCCTGATAATCTTCTCTATAACTTTGCATACTATACACGTCAGTGACACAGGTCTATATTTTGTGCCTCTTTTCTGTCTCCTTTTTTAAAAATGATAACTACATTTGCCGTCTTCTATACCTCAGGTAGTTGCCCAGTTTCCAGGGAAGTGTTGAAGATTGTGGTAAGTGGTACACACAGCATATCCGCTCCCTCTCTAAGAACCCACAGGGAGATGTCTGGTCCCTTTACCTTTGAGGTATCGATGTTTCTTAGCAGGTTCTTCACCCCCTCCTCATTTGTATGTATGTCATCCAACACTTGTTGGTATATTCCTTGCTGGTGTCCCCCTCTGTTCTGTTTCCCCAGAGGCCTTCCTGTCTCCACTGTAAATACTTCCTTATATCTCATATTGAGCTTCTCACATACTTCTTGATCGTTTCTTGTGAGTTCCCCACCTTCTTTCCTCAGCCTTATCACCTGGTCTTTGACTGTTGTCTTCCTCCTAATGTGGCTATACAGCAGTTTCGGGTTAGACTTGACTTTCGATGCTATGTCGTTCTCGTACTGTCGCTGGGCCTCCCTCCTTATATGTGCATACTTGTTTCTGGCTCTTCTACTAATTTTCTTATTTTCCTGGGTCCTTTGCCTTCTGTACCTTTTACATTCTCTGGTGCACTTAGTTTTTGCCTCCCTACACCTTCGGGTAAACCAAGGACTCGCTTTGGTCTTCCTATTATTTCTATGTCCCTTGGGAACAAACCTTCCCTCTGCCTCCTTGCACTTTGTTGCTACGTATTCCATCATCTCGTTTACTGATTTTCCTACCAGTTCTCTGTCCCACTGGACCTCCTGCAGGAAGTTCCTCATACCTGTGTAGTCCCCCCTTTCATAGTTTGGCTTTTTCCATTCAATTCCTGTTACCTTCTCCACTTGTAACTCTACTATATAATCAAAACTCAGAACCACGTGATCGCTAGCTCGTAGGGGCTTCTCGTAATTGATGTCCTCAATGTCCGAACTGCTCAGGGTGAAAACAAGATCCAGTCTTGCTGGCTCATCCTCCCCTCTCTCTCTGGTAGTGTCCCTGACATGTTGATGCATGAGGTTTTCAAGTACCACATCCATCATCTTGGCTCTCCATGTTTCGGGACCCCCATATGGATCCAGGTTTTCCCAGCCGATCTCTCTGTGGTTGAAATCGCCCATTACCAGTGACTTTGCTCTGCTGGAGTGAGCTCTTCTTGCCACCTCAGCCAGTGTGTCCACCATCTCTCTGTTGTCTTCTTCGTACTCCTCTCTTGGCCTCCTGCAGTTCTGTGGTGGGTTATACATCACTCCAATGACTACTTTATGTTCTCCAGACTGAATTGAACCTACTCTGTAGTCCCTTTCTCCAGTCTTTCCATGCCTTCCATATCCTCAAATCCCCATCGGTTTTTTATGAGCAGTGCAACCCCTCCTCCCCCTCTACTCCTTCTATTTTTCCTCAGGATCTGATATCCCGGTAGGAAGATTGCACCTGTTATTGTCTCAGCGAGTTTCGTTTCTGTGACTGCTATGATGTCTTGGGATTTCTCGCTGAATCTTTCTTGCCACTCCTCATATTTATTCGTTATTCCGTCCGTGTTTGTGTACCAAACCTTCACCTTCTTTTCTATCACTATGGTCCTGGGAGAATATTGGGGTTGGGGGAGTGAGAGCCTTGGTGGGGGCCTATTGGGGGCTGTGGTGTGGGTGGGGTTTGTGATGAGGGGGGTGGGGTAAGAATGCCCATAGGGACAGCTGTTGGGGTGAGGTTTGTGATGTGGGGGTTGGTGGCAGAAGGAACAGTGTGTGAGTTCTGGTTTAGATTGCTCAGTTGCGTTGGGATTGACGCGGTTGGAGTCCTTCTGCGGGAGTTTCTGCGGGGTGTGTTTGCCCTTCCTCCTGTGTCTGGGTCCTGCTCATTTTCATTGCCTCTCTTTCCTCTTTATGTCTCTGTACCCTCTCTTTCAGTGTAGTCCTTTCTTCTTGTGTTCTGTCGCGATCGAGGTATACTCTCTGGTACCCCGGTTTGTCCCTCAGCCGTGCTTTCTCTTGCAGGATCCTGGTTCGAGCTGATTCTTCCTTGATTCTTTCTTGTGTGTGTGTGTGTGTGTGTGTGTGTGTGTGTGTGTGTGTGTGTGTGTGTGTGTGTTTGTGTGTGTGTGTGTGTGTGTGTGTGTGTGTGTGTGTGTGTGTGTGTGTGTGTGTGTGTGTGTGTTGTGTGTGTGTGCGTGCGTGCGTGTGTGTGTGTGTGTGTGTGTGTGTGTGTGTGTGTGTGTGTGTGTGTGTGTGTGTGTGTGTGTGTGTGTGTGTGTGTGTGTGTGTGTCTTTTGCTCTTAGGATTTTGCATCAGCTTCATGCCCAGGAGAGACAATTTTTTCCTTTGTTTGGAGTTCCTTGGAGAAGAGAGAGAGCGAGCGAACGAGAGAGAGAGAGCGAGAGAGAGAGAGAGAGAGAGAGAGAGAGAGAGAGAGAGAGAGAGAGAGAGAGAGAGAGAGAGAGAGAGAGAGAGAGAGAGAGAGAGAGAGAGAGAGAGAGAGAGAGAGAGAGAGAGAGAGAGAGAGAGAGAGAGAGAATAATAAGATATAGTTCTCGTGTCCCCTTGGAGGGGTTGGTAAGCCTCAGACACTTGTAACCTTCACAAGTCGTACTTAAAGAATAACATTTCCTCCCAATTAGTGAAATGACAACCCACGCCAACCGCACCCTCCATGGTGAAGCCCCAACTTGTTCTCTGGGGAAGACTTTGCCACAATGACACCCTTAGCAAACCCATATTCCTCTTGTTTCTGTGCCTGTCCTGTTTCTGGAATTTTTAAGTCGGATATCGTCACAATTTTTTCATCGGGATTTTTTTGCACTCATGAGATTTGTGTTTTTCCTATAACATGCATTGCTCGGAAATTTCTTCTGATGTTGAGTTTTCATTATAGTTTTAGAATATATATTTGGGAGGGAATTGTGTGTTTGTGTGTGTGTTTATGCACGCCAATTTATAGTAAATTTACAGTAAACAATTTATAGTAAACATATCTAGGGCAACGATTGTATTAATACACACTATTTTATCTCAAGAATTCGTAAACATTTCCTCGGTTGTATTTATGACACAACTTGGTTTAGAAAGACACGTAAGCAAACACTATAACATATTTATTAGAAAACGTTTCGGTCCTGGGACCTTGATCACTTGAGAAGTGATCAAGGTCCCAGGACCGAAACGTTTTCTAATAAATATGTTATAGTGTTTGCTTACGTGTCTTTCTAAACCAACTTGTCGGTATTTATTACCAAGGTTTATACCATGACACAACTTACTCACGGAACATCTAACATTCTTCAACAGCTCTCCATGCAGAGAACGACTTACAAGTGCAATATTTTCATCTACTCAAGTGCCGTATATTTATTTTGCATGTAATTAGTAAGCTCACTGGTGAATTACACATCAGTTCAACACTCAGATATATATGTATGATTTTTCTTCTCTGAATATACCGAAGTGTTGCACATGTGTCTTGTTCAATAACTTGTCAGATATATACCTTAATAATATGAATTAAGTTTGTTTATGCTATATTTTCATTGCCATCAGTAATGTTATTATGCCCCATATAATTCTCTCTATTCAAATCTTTTAACTTTTTAACTAATTTCGTGTTTTTATTAAAATACAAAAAAAAATCAATCGTCAAAAATAATTCAATAATTCTTGATTTCATTAAGCAAATTAGTTTAATATAATAAATTGTATCTGAGATGACCTTTTATTCCTTCTCTGATGAAGAATTAGATGACAAATTTTATTTCGTCTCTTTTTTTCAACAATGATCTTTTATGGAGATTTCTCACCCCTTCGCTTCAAATTATTGGGTACTCGTTTCTGCATCCCGTAAATCGATTAGGATCTTGTAAACTGATTCAGTTTTTACATTGAATTTTCTCTCCTTCCTTGCTATGAGCTTCATGGTAAAGAAATAGAGCTACTGGCCTGTGTTTCGTTTATCTACATTATTATGTTAGGCGGACTCATGAAGGAAGAAGATTAAAAATAATGTCTAAAGAAAAAAACCGTCTATATTAAGAACATAAGAAAGAAGGAACACTGTAGCAGGACTACTGGCCCATGCGAGGCAGGTCCATGTCACCTCCCGGCCACTAATCGACCCTAGTCAGGTCAAATCACACCCACCCACGCCCACTCTTGTACTTATCTAACCTACTTTTAAAATTGCACAACGTTTTAGCTTCTATGACGATACTCGGGAGTTTGTTCCAATCATCCACAACTCTACGACCAAACCAGTGCTTTCCTATATATCCTTCCTGAATCTATCTTGACTAGATATTCATAACATGTTATTTCCAGTCCCTTTATTTATTCCTGTTTTCCATTTATACACCACAATTCAATTCAATTCAATTCAAAGTTTATTCTCTATAAGGATTACAATGCTGAGTTTACAGAAATTTGGTTATTGTTTGGTTTACATTTAGTAAAATTGTGATTACAGAGTGTACCACTAGAACGCTTAGCATGGCTAGGCATTTCGGGCATACTTAGTTTTATTCTTAATTGTAAAATATTACAAATTATGAGGTAAGTTGGTATTATGGCTAAGTGACTAAATACTAGTTTGTGAGTTTAGCAATGTGAATGCTTTTGTTTTGGCACAGTACATAGTTTCAGTATTGGAGTATCACAGGATTCATTATTTTAAGACTGAGATTAATATTTCTGTTTATGGTCAAATGAGTGAGTGAGTGTAAGTGTGAACCACCAGGTGGTATTCGTGTAGTTAGTTGACGGGGTGTATCAGGGAGATAAGATGTTTTCTAATGGTAGTTTTGAAGGTGATGAATGTGTCTGCAGTTCTAGAGTTCTCAGGTAGGGTGTTCCAGATTTTAGGGCCTTTGACATACATTGAATTTTTGTAAAGGTTTAGTCGGACACGGGGAATGTCGTAGAGATATTTGTGTCTGGTGTTATGCCTGTGGGTTCTGTCACAACTATCAAGAAAGCGTTTTAGGTCAAGGTTGATATTAGAGTTTAAGGCCCTGTAGATATAGATTCCCTTAATTCTACGTCTTATTGTTACACATGTTTCGCTCTATATGCGTCAGTGTCGTATAAATACTGAAAAATCATATATTTTATTTACATTATTTTATTATGGGATTACAGATTGGCTCTAATGCATATTTATTGTAGGTCAACAAAAACAGCAAGAATAATGGTAGAGAGGAATAAGAGCAGTGATAGAGAGCAGCAAGAACAGTGGGGGAGAGCAGGAAAAGCGGTGATAGAGAGCAAAAATATTAGTGATAGAGAGCAACAAGAGCAATGGAAGAGAGCAGCTGGAGCCGTGGTACAGAGCAGCAACAGCTCTGATAGAAAGCAGTAAGAACAGTTGTAGACAGCAAAATGAGCAGTGGTAGACAGCAGAAAGAAGAGTGGTAGATAGCAGAAAGAGCAATTATAGAGAGCAACAAGAGTAGTGGTAGAGAGCAACAAAATAGTGGTAGACAGCATCAAGAGCAGAGGCAGATATCAGCAAGAACAGTTGTAGAAAACAGCAAGAGCCGTTTCGGAGAGCAGGAAGAGCAGTGGTAGATAGCAGCAAGAACAGCGGTAGATAGCAAGAACAGTGGTAGATAGCAGCAAGAACAGTGGTAGACAGCAGCAAGAGCAGTGTTAGAAAGCAGCAAGAGCAGTGGTAGACAGCACCAAGAAAAGTGGCAGAGAGCAGCAAGAACAGTGGTAGAGAGCAGCAAGAACAGTGGTAGACAGCAGCAAGAGCAGTGGTAGAAATCAAGAACAGTGGTAGACAGCAACAAGAACAGTGATAGAGAGCAGCAAGAACAATGGTAGACAGCAGCAAGAACATTGGTAACGTCTACATATGTATACCCAATATGGGCCAAACGTGCTAAAGACTTGATTCTCCGTCCGTTAATCGCTAACGGTAGAAGGAGCATAAGCAGCAGTAACAGATAAATCAGGAATAATATATGGGAAAGTAGCAGGAATACCAGAAAGAGAAAGTAGAATGGTAAGTATCAGTAAATTCCTCAGGCGTAATATCAAGGCAGGTAGCATAAGATTAAATAGGAACAGTAGCGGGGTAAGTAGCCGAAGATTCATCGGGAATAGCAGCAGGATAAGTAGCAGAAGCTCAAGAAGAAGTAATAAAGAGATTACCAAAATAATTCGTATAGGGGCAAATAGTACGACCTTCAGCAGTAACAGCTGCAGGAGCATTTAGTAGCGCCAGTAGCAAAACCAACAGCACCAGCAGAACTAGTGATAACAGTAGCAGCAGCAGAAGATGCAATAGTAGAAGCAGCTGTCCGAGCATCGGGACCACTAATAGTAGCTATAGAAGTATCTGTAGCAGTAGGAACAGCAGCACAAATAGATGCAGAAGCAGCAACAACAGGAGTAGCACCAGAAGTACCACCCGCTTCAGCAGTAACATCACCAGTAGTTGCTATACCAGCAGCAGGCGTAATATCATCAACCATAGCCCTGCACCAGTAGTGGCAGTAGCATTAGCAGCAGCAGCAGGAGTAGCACCAGAAGTACCACCCTCTTCAGCAGTAACATCACCAGTAGTTGCTATACCAGCAGCAGGCGTAATATCATCAACCATAGCCCTGCACCAGTAGTGGCAGTAGCATTAGCAGCAGCAGCAGGAGTAGCAGTAACAGCAGCAGCAGCAAGAGCTCTGAGAGAGAGAGAGCGAGAGAGAGAGAGAGAGAGAGAGAGAGAGAGAGAGAGAGAGAGAGAGAGAGAGAGAGAGAGAGAGAGAGGTTGGCCCAGCAGAGGGCCAGGTCGAGGCGGGTGGTGTCGGGGAGGAGAGAGTCAGTCAGTCGGTGGCAGTCAGGGTGAGAGTGGTGGCTGGCACAGGCTCTCTCACTCACGGCGCGCGCGTGTTCACCCCCTTAAGACAATCCTTACCTCGCGGTGTTACACGTGTTAATATCCAAAACAACCCACCTCTCGCTAAAGAAATTATAAATCCCATGTGTAATACTGCTGTAGTATTTTGAAAATATGGATGTTTATGATGAACAGAGATGTTCGATTACGACTGACTTTGGAGATATTTATAACACTTTAAAGTTCACTCGTTTTTCCTCTTTTTATATATATATCTCTCTCTCTCTTTCTCACTCTTTCTCTCTGCTACTGACAATGTGAAGAAAAGGTGAAACGAAGAGGTCCTTTCTTCTCTTTTTCTCCCTCCTGAGTCAATTTTTTGGCCTTCATAACAGGAAATGTGGTGAAAATATCAGCCAGGTGGTGACTACAGTTGTGCGTGACTTGTAAAACCGGCGCTCATTGCAGCCTCCTTGCGAAGACTCGACCGGTAAGATATTAGCGAATTGGGACACTGGATGTAGTGACCTCGGAGGGCACCATAGATCTCGCCCTAACGAGGTTCACTTAATAGGTGCTTCGCAAATACCATTTCTCGAGCTTATTTTCGAGACTTGAATTTCAGCAACATTAAACCATGATTTGCTGGAAATTCCCGAGCATATATACCAAACCCGACTTGACATTATCTTTCTATATATAAAACAGTGAAGAAAAAATTCTGGAGGAATTTTCAGCTGTCACTTGGTGTAGACGGGAGAGCCGCCTCTTAACCCCCATCTTGTCACGAGGAACAAATTCAAACAGTGGACGCTGAATATGGCCAGAGGTCGACTCAACTCTAAGAGAAATAGGAAAAGAAAGTTTGCTTGCCATCTGGATGTTCTTTTGATATCAAGCTGGAAGTAGGAGGATATATCCTTGAATTAAAGCTCTATGATATTTTTTTAACAATGTAACATTCTGGCAATGAAACTTTTACTGTGCTTTATGCATTCTTAAACTAAAGTAATAAAGCTTTAGAGTGACTGAAATATGGCTATGCATCTAAAACAGGTTGGTATGGTTTAAAAGATGGAGTAATATTTAGTAAAGCTTCACGTACGTTGAAAACCAAAATGCGACAGTTTCACTAATTCGTGTGTTTTCAAGCAAATTATGACTTTGGTACTTTATTATTAACAGAAAAAAAAAACAGATTAAGTTGTGTCATTATTACACCTGTGAAAGAAATGAGACTTTTTCAAAATCAAGCTAATTCCTGTAATAAAGCTGCAAAAGTTTGGTTTCTTTGACATTTTTATTGGGGAAAAAATATTGCGTAAGGTTTATCATGTTATGTAGTACATTCGGTTATATTCCCAGTGTCTTGGAAATACAATTTAGACATTCCAGGAGGACAACTCAAGAATTTATATAAGAGCGTTCCAGAGAACCAGACAGCAGCGACCCGAGGGAGTTGTAAAGTGACAAAGGTGAGGTTTAAATCCGATTGAAATTCCAACACGTCACAAGAGGTTCTGAGACGTCCGACGCAAAATTACCGAACCTTAAATCTATTTTCTCGTAAGCTATTTTAATTATAAAATTGAAAATACTCATGAATGAAGGAATTATGAACATTAGTAAAGATGTTTTCCAATTTGTAAAAAATAAAAATAAAACCATTAAGAAATACCAGTCATCTTACATGAACAATAAATAGGTTTAAGAATTGGGAAAACGTTCGACAACCAGCCGAGAGGAGAAGTGTAAACATTGCCGAGACTTTCCTCTCTACCAAGAACAAAACACTTGATCTCTCAAATCGATATCATGACTGACGTCCCCGGATAAGTGGCTAAAAATAGGAAAAGGGAAGAAGCGAGAGAAAGGGAGAGAGAGAGAAAAAGAGAGCGTTTGAATCTGGCAGCTTTCGATAAGTGGCAGAAAAAAAAGGAAATGAATGAAGAAACTCGTATTGAGTGAATCATAGGATTCTCCCAGGAAATAAAAACAAAAAACAAAAAAGTTAGTAAAAATTAATAAAACTGATGAACTATAGTTAGTAGTGACCTCGCTCGAGAACCCATGAAAAAGAAAATTTTCCTTTCATCTCGCTCATGACAGACAAATACAACACTTTTAAATCATTAAGATGGTTTTCAAGTATGAAGTATGCAGTATTTAATAAATAAGCAAGTAGCAAATATGTCCAGCTGGCAGAGAACTCGGCTTATATAAGACAATCAGAAACCTGAACTTGGTGCTTTGCATTCATAATTTAACTCACAAATTCTCGACTTCATGGAGAAAGTGATATGGAAAAGAAAGGAAAGCAAAGACAATATCAGGGTGAAAAAACTTACATCCCCTGCTAAATGATGGAGTCACAACAGCACTAACGCCAACACAAGTAAGAAAAAGAGAGTAACTGGTGACTTGTTGACACGTTGTCACCTGAACAACTAGCAACATTAGCACACCAACGGTATCATTACTGCGCAAGGTAACAATAAAAGCAAGAATATTGAGACCATATTCGTCCTCTTCTGCCATCAACAGAATCAGCAGGGAAGCATACTGGACCTTGGCTGGCCCCATTAACACTATTATTACCACCACGACCACCATTAACACCGCTACAGCCACTACCACCATCACCTCCACCAAGATTTAGGTAAGGTAAATGCTGAGTTTGCCACTGTGTTGATTCTCTTATGTAACCACCTATAAAAATATTGGGGTAAAGGCGTAGATAAGGACGAAAAGGAGGTGGCGATACAACGTAATATTAGAAGGTGAAGAGACGAGGAAGAGAAGAAAGATGTGAAGAATGAAAAAAATAAATTGGTAAAGGAAATTGCAGAAGGTAAGTTAAAGTAGCTGGTAAAGATGACTATACAAATTACTGAGATAGCAGAGAGAGTGATACATATGAGAAAATGAAGAGGGTTAAGAGAAAGTGAAAAATAGAAATTAAAAGTAACCTGAATAGCAGAAGAAGAAGAAAAAAAGAAGAAGAGGAGGAGGTGATGGTGGAGGAGGACTAAGAAGATATAAAAGAGAAAATTATATAATAGATAAAGGAAGAGGAAATTAACAACTCAGTCTTTTTATGGTAACTTTCCTTGGCACGTCTCTCCATCCTGACACTGAAAAATAAAATTTAAAAAAAAGAAAACACGTTAAACAATAGATTAATTGCAAAAAATAGAAAGTAGTTACGAAAGGAACAGAGAAATAAGAAGGGAGGAATGAAAGAACCAATCAGCGGAGTCACACACTTGATAAAAAAAATATATAGGATAAAGAATCTGATGAAATAGGGCATGAAAAGGAAAGTTGAAAATAGCAGAGATGGTTAACGGATATTTTAAAGGAAAAAATAAGATGAAAGAGCTAGTATAAGTAACAAGAAAGAAAGAAGAAGAAGTGCGAAAACAACGAGCAAATGAAAGTGAAAAAACACATTCAATCTCTGTTTATCGTATGAATATTTATTTTTTTAATTAGGTCCTGAAGAGGAAAATTAATTTAAAAGAGCATTCCAGCTTAGAGTTCATACTCTCCAGAATATGAGAAGAAAAACAAAGAAATGCTTGGAGAACAGTGAACAAAGTAGTAGAGGATGGCAAGGGGGGAAGATTAAATAAAAGAAATCAAGGAAGATAAACAGAATTACGTAAGGGAAAAAAATAGCACTAACACCAGCATAACAGCAAAGGCTATTGGAACAGTATTAGAATATTAGAAGAATAGCAGGGTTGGATAGACTATTAACTTACAGTTAGGACTAAGGCTTTAATAAAATCAAGTTACCAAAACATGTTACATGCTAATGGATGGTTTAGAAAGACACGTAAGCAAACACTATAACATATTTATTAGAAAACGTTTCGGTCCTGGGACCTTGATCACTTTCTAATAAATATGTTATAGTGTTTCCTTACGTGTCTTTCTAAACCAACTTGTCGGTATTTATTACCAAGGTTTATACCATGCTAATGGATAAACTTAACGAGACTCCTCAGTTAAGACATATGTCCTGTGTACTTTGTAATGTGCAGAATATATAAATTACCGTGGACATTCTCTGTAAGTTGACAGCACAGATATAAATAATGAAAATGAATGAAAGCAGTCATAAATAAATTTACAAAATAATTATAATGATAATAATAATAGGGAGTAGGTTGGCAGATAACAACCACTCAGAGAGGCACTACCCTTCTCCGGTGTTATTTACTAAATGTGAAAAGAAGAAATGTGTGAGTGATGGTGAAAGCATTTCCTCGTTTTCGGGTCACCTGCCTCGGTGGGAGATGGCCGGTTTGTTAAAAAAATAATATTGATAATAATAATAATACTAACACAAATTACAATAATGGTGGTAATATTATTATTTATAGTCACAATAATAATAGTAACAATAATAGTGATAATAATAATAATAATAATAATAATAATAATAATAATAATAATAATAATAATAATAATAATAATAATAATAATCGTAATCAAAACACATTTTTTCACTGCAAGAGTAACAAGCAAAATATACGGTTAATTCAACATTACAGTGCAATGCAGTCGGTTACTACAACAGTAAAGAAGAATGTATACAGTCACTATAACAGCAGCGGGCAACACACGGTTACTATAACAGTAGAAAGCAATATACATGGTGACTACACGGCACTGGGCAATACATACGGTCACTTCAATAGCAGCGAGCAACACAGATACAGTCACAGCAACAGCACGCGAGCAACACACACACACGGTCACTACAACAGCAGCAAGCAATACCCATAGTCACTACAACAGTAGCAAGAAATATACATAGTCAGTGCAACAGTAGTAAGAAATAAGTAAAGTTATTTCAACAGTAGTGAGCAATACGCACGGTCATTACAACCCGGAAGAGGGGAGGAAAAACCCGCAAATGTTACATAGTAACTTCAACAGTAACTAGCAAAACACAAACGGTCAGGATATATACGGTGAGGGGTATATTTCTCTCATTGTATATAACCTGAGAGAGTACTTTGATCTCCCATTTAAGAAGTTTAAGCATTCTTGTCTCGTTGTGATAACGTTACCGCCCATTCTTCATGAATCTCGTGCAGTTAGTAGGCTTAGACTCTATTAATCACCTAATAATTGGTCAAACGACATTTTAGAAAACCTTTAACGGAATGATAATATATACTGTATACGTATATATATATATATAATATATATATTATATATATATTATATATATATATAATATATATATATATATATAATATATAATATATATATATATATATATTTACATATATATGCAAAATAATAGCAGACATGCGATCTTAACAATGCAAGACAAGCCACTGGGCGTGGAAATCTTTAGCTCAAGTACTTTCACACTTCTCAGTTCGTCATCAGGAGCTATGCAATATTGCAAGGGCAGCAAAAGAAGAAATAGGGAAAGTTTTTTTCTGAATATGGTAGCACGGTGGCACCAGCCTCTGACTGGGGTAGAGAGGCCCAGCGGAATGCCAACCACAAACCGGTCCCCCCACACCCCTCCCCATAATGGGTCGGGTGGAGTAGGCACCGCTGTTTGCAGATACCATGAGGTAAAATAACTATGAGAAAGTTAATAGCCAACCTTAATTTCTAACCGCTGAGAACAGGTCATGTGACGTAAGAAGTTACATTACAATAGTGGATCATTTACATACAGGATGCAGCTAATAAGAACAACCTTCTAACTAATGAAACAGAAGGAATAAATCCCTTATTTTGTCAACCGGAAATACCCTATGTCGCAGAATGTTCGAGAATATTCAGGAAATACTCTCAGTGTCAATTAATATGCCTGTGTGAATTCTCACATCATTATTATTATCATTATCATTATAGTATTACTAACAACTTAATTCAATAAACTGCTAAGCCAGTTGCAATTACCATGTTGCAATCAACTATGTGTACCTTGTACCGCTGTACCTTGACTGGTTAGGGCCTCAATAGGTCACTCTGCATTTCTCTTGGGTTATCCTAGAATGATCGCACATGTGCCCACATACCTAAACGAACCCTCATACCTACTTCCTTACTACTGATGTTATATCGCTCAGGTTGCAGTCTGTATTGCAGTACACCACCTAGAGCACCTGTAGCATTATGATGCCTGTATGCAGTAGTAGCAGAGTGGGTTACACCGACCGTCACGGCAGACCTAATATATTAAATATCGATGTTCGCGAGGGACTTAACAAGATGTTATATATTATATCGACGTTCAAGACGGGCATACCATGATGTTCAGTTTGCAGACTCAGGTCTAACCTAACCGAAACATCACGAAACCCCCTGGCAATAGGAACAATCCTGAGCTTTTGTATAACATTGGTGCGTAAGGCTGTGTACAATAGACTCTACTAAATAGCTATCGAGTTTCTACAGCCCATAATTTGAGTTATATACGGCATTTCTATCATGTTTCAAGAGGGAGGCCTCAATTATGTTTTTTCTATGATGGTACTGTTGGGTACAATTATCTAGGCGGCAGCCCACCCCGGTGGGTGATTGCACGTACTGACATGGTTAAAGATCACATTCGACACCTGGCCTGTCCTGAGTACTGGTGTTGGAATAATCTAATTTCCAGAAGTTTACCTGTCTGACCAATGTATGAGAGTGGGCATAGGGTGCATGAGACCTTGTAGACACCACCCACGTTTTTAGATGTTGTGTTTTTAATCAGTCTCTGTTTCACTGTCCCAGTGTTTTTGAAAATCGAATTTATGAGTTTTTTTTTAGAGTGCCTCACGCAGGCAGACCAAATTGGCATTGTATGGCAAGACCAATACATTTTTCACGTCAGGCGTTTCCTTAAGTTCAGTCCTGTAGAAAGTCTTCCTAGCTGACAGTAGGGTCTTCTCAACAAAATCCCTGGGGTATCTCAGTTTTGTGGCTTTGTTAAATATCTTGTTGATTTCATCTTTTAAATACTCAGAACGGCAGATACGCAAAGATCTAAGGAACATTGTAAGGAAAACATTTCTTTTGACCCTAGATTCATGTGAATGTATTACGACACAGTGGTGGTCTTCCTGTAAACTGTAAATTTGAATATTCTGTCGATGCGATGGATTAAAACGTCTAGGAAGGATAGAGTGGTATCTATTTTATGCTCTATTGTGAACTTAATAGAAGGTATCAGACCATTTAGTGTAGGTAGGAACTCATCAATGTTGTGATCTCTAGACCAAAGGCAAAACACATCATGTAGGAATCTGAACCTCCTAGCATTATTTGGGAGGATATCTTTAAGTAGTCTAGTCTCATAGAATTCCATGTACAGGTTGCTGAGTAAGGGGCTGAGGGGATTTCCCAAAAGCCATGTCCTGATTCTGAGCATAGTACTTGCCTTAACACACAAACTTGCAATCCATAACACAAAGTTTAATCAGTTCAGTAATTATATTCGTGGGGTAGGGCAAGGAGAAGTTCTCTAGTTCCTCTTCAAGGTACGTAAACAAGTCAGGGACAGGACTCTGGTAATCAGGGCAGCGACATAAAAACTCATCAGGCTAAAGTCGTGTAAAAACATTTAATTTCTGAAGCCTTTCAGTAAGGTCAACATTATTTTAAATATGCGCCTCCGAGATCCTACCAACCATGGGAGTTAAAAGTTTAATCAACCATTTAGATAAGTTATATGCTGCTGAGCCTATTTAATTTACAATAGAACGTAATGGGTTCTCTGGCTTATGAGTCTTAATCAACCCATAAAGATACGGTAGAGTTGCGGACCTCGCTGATAAGTGTTTAATTAGTTCATCATTTCCCTTCAATAACGTTTTAAGTCGTTTATTGAAATGGCTATTGACCTGGTCAATGGGGTTTCTAACAAGCGGTTCGTAAGTTTCATTATCACTCAATAAATTATTCAGTTTACCTAAGAATTCAACTTTTTCTAAAATAGCAACAATATTGGATGTATCACCTCTCAATAAGACTTTGCATTTCTCGAGAGGTGATAAATCCAATACTGTTGTTATTTTAAATAAAGTTGAATACTTGAAAGATCTAGAGCTATCTTTCAAGTCCTATTGTGGTTGTTTTGCATCTTCCATCATAAACTTATTATCTTGACTTGGTAATATAATTAATATAGAAGTTCAGGCAAGATACGCAGCATCATTCACTCTCTTTGTGCAACAGTGTGTATAGCAGAGACGCTCATTTACTGACGAAACTGATAGCAGGAATGCCTCGGCTGTTACCAACCTAGATGAGAATACGGTCTCAGGTGACAGAAACGTTTTTCCCCGTTGGTTCTTTATGTTAGACACTTGCTTTGCTGTTATGAAAATAGTATAATGTTAGACACGTGTCTTGATGTTAGATCCTTGCTTTGCTGTTGGACACATGCGTTGATGTTAGACCCTTGTTTTGTTGTTAGACACGTGCCCTAATGATAGACACTTGTTTTGATACAAGTCACATGACGTAGAGTTAAACCTAGTCTTCTAGACTGCTTACTGCGATTGAGGAGGCCATTAAATATTTTTAAACATGTGTTCTATGATGGCGTCTCTGATCTTCAGTCCTATAATTTACTTCGTGGAGAACCGGAAATTATCATAGAATAGGCTTCATAATTATAGAGCACCAAAGTAAGCCTACTCGTCCATTTTATGTAGGTCCTGTTCATCCAACCATCCACGTTTATGTAGGCAGTAGGCCTATTTTATCTTAGGCACCCAACCATCCTCCACTCATGGAATGAACCTTCAATCTCACTTTCTCGTGACCGTAACAAATTATGTGCCTTAATGACGGAGAAAGGCTCTTGATCCATGAAATTGGAGATACCCTTTATTTTCTTGGATGAAACATTTCCCAGTATGACTCCTGGTTCAGCGCTTTGAATGTAATAATAATAAATAATAATATATAATAATAATAATAATAATAATAATAACAATAATAATAATAATAGTGTTAGTAATACCAGGACCGATCAGCCTTCCTTGTAACATGTCCAGAAGTATAACAACTCAGCCACAGGAGTGGCCAATAGATATTTTTAAAGCTATCCAAAATAATTATGGATTGCGAGTTAAGGACTCGGGTCCGGCCGCGGAAGACTTGAAACTTCTTGCCGCCGGTTCTCGAGAAATGAGAAAGATACAACAGTTTATTGGTGTTATTTTTTGTAGGTTACACTATTCAATATATTTTTTTTTTCTGGGGGAAGGGGGCGCTTGGGATGGTATATTCCGAAGACGATGAAGATTCCTGGGGATATCACCCCTGCAGCCCGTTCCCAGACCAGGTCTCTAAATTCCCGTAAGAAACCGTAATGCTCTGTTTAGCATCACCTGCAGGTAACTGTGACTGTGACCCCCTTCGGATAACTGGTGACTGTGACTATCTTGGGATAACTGGTGATCACCTTCAGGAAATTGGGTGACTGTGACCATTTTCGGATAACAGGGGTTATTTCAGGTAACTGGTGACTGGGGTGACAGGCTGCAAAATAAGAAAAACATAATGGAGAACAAGTCATTGTAGAAAAAATTTTCACTCAAAAATGCCCTTCACAAATTTGATTTGATAAAAAGTCTTAGAAAAAAAACTCCGAATTAAAAATATTTTCTGCATCAGAAGTCCCATTTCTACTTCAAATAAAAAGGACCAAAACGGGTTAATTATCACATTTGCGGGGGAAACTTTAAAACAAGGGATGCCGTACCCCGATAATTTTTTTTAATTATTTTTTTCTTCTAGGCTAGAATACTGTTCCATTCAATACAGCTCTGTTAAAGGAGGTGAAATGGCGATCTAGAAAATGTAAAGGACCCTTCACTGCACGTATAAATTCAGTCAAAAAATTTTTAGTTTTTGGGTCTTTTTGAAGCCCCTTGACCTGTACTTCCGGAAAACCCGGCGGAAATATCATCAAAATCTACCCCTGTTAAATCCAAGGGGGATGGTTTTGATGTGCACACAAAATCCTTAATATGAAGGCGAAAGTTAGGCCAGGTTAAACATACCCCCATTGAAAAAAGGGGTTTCCCATGGCACACTACAGAAACACATGAAAAGGGGGAATTATTTTATATAAAATATAAATATATATTTTATATTTATATTATATTATTATATTATATATTATATATTTATTTTTATATATTTTTTATTATTTTTAAAAATTATATATATATTATATATATATATATATATTTTTTAATAATAAAAATTTATATTTTTAAGGGTCGGCCAAATAGGCAGAATTGGGGTTTTGGCTTAAATGCAACGTATTTCCCATACAGGACAAGTGAAAATTTGTGTTGCAATAATTTCGCCCCAAAAATCATTTAAACCCAACGAAAAAAAAAAATTATTTCCTGTGTTTGTTTATTTTTAAAATTATCGTAAACAAATCAAAATATTTTTTTGTCGGGTTGGCAAAAAATAAATTGTTCTTGTTATAATGGGTTTTGGTAAGTTTTCTTGATTTTTTTGGAAAAATTAAAAATTTTTTAAATTAAACATTAATAAAAAAAAATATGTCTTTAAAACGAAAAAGAAAAAAATTTTAGAAAGGACTTAATTTTAAATGAGTTTTGCTACTTGACCAGTTTTAATATTCGGCACGACATATATTAATGGGGTCCCCCTTTGGTGTAAATGGGGGGACCCATAGCCTCGGAGAAGGGGAAAAAAAAGGCTTCAAGGAAGGGAATTTTTGGATTTCTTCCTGAACCCGTTTGAATTTTCCCCATTTCCCCCCTACCACCCCTTCTTTTAAAAATTTTTTTTTTTACCAAAGGAATATTTTTTACATAATAGGGGTACAAAAGTTTAAGAGTACATTATTGATATAAAGGTTTGGTAAAGGTACATGTTGTTACGTGTTATGCCGATTATAAGGCGAAAATTCATCCAGCTCCTCAGAGCTGGGGTGTGTTCCCCCAAAATACAGAGGCTTTACCCCTTTGAACGCCGCATGAGCCGCTGGAACAGAAAACTAGCTCCCCTGGGATCCCTTTACCCTATGAGTTTTTTTTTTCCAGCTTTAAGGAATTTAATGCACCTTTCCCCAGGGCCCAAGGGCCTCTGACCTTGGGAACAAACATATAAATGGGCAAGTTCTCAATTTCCTGCTTTTGGGAACCCTGAAGCTGGCAGCTGCCCCCCCTTTTCCCCCCTTTTGTTTGGGGAGATGGGTATCACCCAAGGTGATGCACATGTATGTACACACCCCCTGCTTCCCATCTGTCCAGGTTTAAAGGGGTGTACCTCGGACGCTTTGGCTGCCATCAGATTGCATATTTGGGGGTGGCCCCCTTACTGCGGGGGCACTAGTTTGTGGGCCCCCCTCTTGTTATTGTTTTTAACCCTCTGTCGCAATCTTTCCCCTGGGATTCCACAAAAGCCTGGTCCCCAAATCGGCCCGCTGCTTCACTCCCAAAAATACACCTGTGTTCGGCGAGATAGGGGGGGAAGCGAAGGGCAACCGAGGGGATGTCTGTGGGTCGAGGCGTGTGCCAACCCTGGATTTGGGGAACGCCAACAGAAATCCCCAGCATGGGGGGCCTCCTGCCAGGAGGGGGGGCTCATCCTTCCCTGACCTTTTGAAGCATTTTGAGGCTTTTTTTCCACTTGGACCACCCCATGCGATTTTTTGTAGTTTTGGGGGGGCAGGTCTGGTTAGAGCCCGTTGATTTCCCGATCTTTGCCCCGTAAATGTTTTTTGGCCCTTTGGACTCAATTTTGTCCCAAAGATTTCAGTGAAAATCGTGCTACAACTCTCTGGATGAAATACACGAGGACAGAAAAGCAGGTAAGCAATCTGTGATGACTTGCGGACCCAATGCCTCCTAGCGACGGGAAGGTGCTTGGTTTTTCCCCGCCCGTCTTCTGAGTAGGGGTTTTACTTTGTAAAAAATTGCCCCAAATACGTATATTCGTGCAGTATAGGGTTATCATGGAAGGTGCACCTCTTAGGAAATATGTCAACCTGGGCAGACTCCCAAACACTTGTGGAAAAGGGCAAGGGATCGTGGGTGTCCAGTTTTCCCATTCGTTGTTCCCTTCCCTTAACCTTCCAATTTTTTTTCCCGAGAATTGTGTCAATGGGATTTCTTCCCCCGGGTGTTCCCAAAACTATTTTTTGGGGGCAATGTGTGCTCCCCGGGGTTTTGATCTCACTGCATTTTTCACTTGTTGAGTGACTGAGTGATTTCACATTGGATGGGTTTAGGGCGGAGCCATTTCCCGTTCCCCGGGGTTATTACCTGGTAAGGTATGTAGAGGGGGACTCCTTGTACTGCTAGTGTGCCCTTTTTACTAGGAACCAAAGTTTAGCTCGTGGTCAGCTGACTGTGATTTCCCTAATGCTTCAGAAGGAAATGGTGCAGAGGATCTCCTGTTGGACACCTTCCCCATGATGTGATTTATGCTTCCAAAAGAAGCTTGATTCCCTTTTTACCCACGAAACAAAAGGGAAGAGACCAGGGAAATGTTCTTTTTTACTGCTGCAATACCACGTCTCTTTTCGGGATTGAATGCATTCTTTAAACTAATTTTACCCCTGCATTGTCCTAGGCAATTGTTGTATACTTTCCTTGTTTCATGAACCGCTGCTTTATTCCTTTAGAGACCCCCAAACCAAGTGGTTGGTTGAAGCACATGGGTCCTTGCATGAAATACTTCGGACAGCGCTTTTGGGGAGGCGGCGCGTAACGTGTTGCCTACTGCAATTGGCCGAATTCCTCCATCCTTTTTTTAAGTGACAAAAAGTGTTGCACCCAAAAAAGAAAGGTCTAATTTCATAAAACAGACCAGCCCCAAGGGTTTTTGAAGAACCCTTTTGAATTTTGAAAGCAGTGCCTCTGCCCAATTTCTCCAATAAATGGATTAACCATTTCCTTTTTAAAGGGGGCCTTATTCCCCGTGTAAAACCCCCAGCAGAGCCGTGGAACGAATTATTGCTTTTAAATTTTGAGTCTTCCCCCAATCTGGTTCCCTAGTGAGGGACAGAGGTGTTGAAACTGTTGGTGCCACGGTTTTCCCCGGCGGGTGTTTCCCCTAAGTGCTTCAGCCCTTCAGCATTCCTGGGAGCAACTGTATCTTTACTGGTAATAATTTGATTGCCCCCACGTGTTGCCCCCCTTAATTTTCTTGCTCACCTGGACTTGACTTTTTCACTGTCAGTTAGAGTGAGTGGGGGGTTTGCCTCTCCTTTTTTGTGTTGACGGGGAAGGGAATGAGGGTTTCAACTTAGGAAAAAATTTTTAAGGATTTAATTACATTGGGCTAGCCTCTTTCCCCCCTTTTTCCGGACGCTAAGCGGCTTGCCAAAAAGTAGAAGTTGTGCCCGCCTTGAGGTTGGTGGAGCATTTTTGGGTGTGGAAACTGTTTATTTTTTCAGGAGGTTTGTAAAATTTTTCCCCGCTGCGTGTGGACGGGCTGCTTTGGGTATTTTTGAGTGTCCCCGGACCCGTTGCTTTAATTGCTTCCAAGAGATTGCTGATGGTGAAATCTGTTGGATGGGTTCAGGTGCCCGAGAGGCTCTGGTCATCACTTCCCAGGAGGACACCTGAACCAGGGGGCAATACCTTTTTCGGGGGGAAAAACCATTTGAGTTGAGACAAAGAAACTGTAAGCATGACCCACACTTGCCTCATCCTAGTATTGCCAGCAGTGCCCATTCCCTGGCTGCTTGCTTCCTCTGGTTGGCATCCATCTGCTTAGACTAGAAAATAGGAAGTGGAATATGGACATGCTGGGTGGGGTTTTGGTAGTGGTGGTAAGGTAGTGAACTTGACCGTGGGGTGGCCTGGTGGAGTTTGATGGGGCGGCTGTGCGGCTGGGTGGGGAAGGGGAAAACTTCCCCTGGGAATATATATATAATAATAAACATATATATATATATCTATATATTATATATAGATATATATATATATCTATATTTATTATATATATATATATTATATATATAGGGGTCAAAGGAGGGTTTTGTGTAGGAGGGGTTGGAACTTCAGCAGGCTTGCGTGAGGTGTTGGATAGGTGTGAATTGGAGAACAAATGGTTTTTAATGCTTGACGTTGCTGTTGGTTGTTGGATGTGTGAGCATAAGTAACATTTATGAAGGGGTGGTTCAGGGAAAACGGAGGCCGGACTTGAGTCATGGAGATGGAAGTACAGTGCCTGCCACTCTGGTAGGAGGGGGTGTTAATGTTTGCAGTTTAATAACTGTAGTGTAAAGCACCCTTCTGGCAAGACTGTGATTGAGTGAATGATGGTGAAAGTTTTTTTTTTAGGGCCATCCACTGCCTTGATGATAATCGGCCCAGTGTGAATAATAAAATTATTATTTTTAACTATATATATATATATTATATATATATATATATATATCTATATATATAATATATATAATTATATATATTTATTTTAATATATATATATATATATATTTATATATATGAGATGTAGGAATGTTCCAGAGGAGAGACAAGAATGTACAGTCGCAACAGAGGATCCTTTAATTATGCGAACATAGCCGCATCAGGGGCATTGGATATCTTTAGTCAAATATTTTTGCACTCTCATTCGTCGTTCAGGAGCTATGTATGTTGTTAGGCCTAGCAACGGACAGAAGAGTAAGATTCAAAGGCAAACAAATGGGTGTCAGCGTCGATCCATGCTTATAGCGTCCCCTCTGTAGGACCCCTCCTCTGTGGTTACCCACACCATCTCTTTCCCTCAATCCCACCTTTTTGGAGGGGTGGTAACAGGAGGGAAACCTACGAAACTCAGTGTTTACCCCTTTCTTAGCTCAACCGACGAGAAATGGAGAGGAATGTGAGGTGTTGTGTGAAACAGCAAACGGCCCTACTGTTAGGTTTGGTTAGCATTGATTGCTCCTACCTCTACTCCTTTGATAGATAGAATTTTTCCCTCTTATCTGTTGCTAGAACTTTTAACGCTCCATAAGCTCCTGAGACATCGCAAAGTAAAATGCATTAGATTTTGAGCCTAAAGATTTCCACTCCATGTGTCTTGTTCCCATTGTCAAGATACCTGTTTGCGGTTTGTACTACATTGCATACCATGGTATTATATTAAGACAATTTCATATTATCGGACAAACTTGCAGTCACGTAATTGTCAACAGGTAAACATTGTGATTCGGATATTAGACCAATAAACTATAGGGGTATAGTGGTGCTGATTGCACGATTGACATCAGGCTTGCCAAAAGATCCTGTTTGTTTCATTGAAAATAGAACAATACCTACAGATGGTCCTCATTGGGATGATTGACAATATCCCTATTGATTGTCCGATCGAAGCTTTAATCAAGCCTATAAGATTTCTCCTTATTGAAAAATGGGCTTGTTGCCAAACATATGGGTCTCTGATTTAATGATTTGGCAACAGACCTCTAGGTGATCATGATTGGTGTGACATAAACCGACAGATGTTCGTTGGTCTTTGATTTGAAACATGTGACATTAGGCCTATAGGTGGTGTATTGTAAGTGAATGAAGAACATACTACAGTGTCTCAGATGCCCCTATTGGATGTTGAATTAGGCCTCTAATGAAGTATTGATTGGATAATTTGCATTAATCCGGGGAAGTGGTTCTAAACTGATATGCCTGACTGGATGCTACACTATGGTCTCCTGATTGGATGATTGCAGTAGAGTCTACAGATGGTATTGGCTGGTTGAAGAACAATTAGTCTTAATCCTTGACAGATCTGGTGGGGACAATTGGCCTTTGTACAGCGTGGTTCACGAGAAAGGGAAGCAAATTTTATCAGTCATCAAATACCCTAATACTTTAATATTAGTTAC
This sequence comes from Cherax quadricarinatus, assembly GCF_026875155.1. Lineage (NCBI taxonomy): Eukaryota > Metazoa > Arthropoda > Malacostraca > Decapoda > Parastacidae > Cherax > Cherax quadricarinatus. The sequence continues at coordinate 60,613,985 of NC_069404.1, forward strand.
CCTAACCTTGTTTAATGTCAGTATTAGTCACAAAATCCTAAATAATTCTTGTTTAGTTACCAGACCTTACGTTTTATAAATTTTTGGACGAGATTAACATTAGTCATTAAACTTTGATATAAAGTCAATTATTGTTATTCAACCCTGATAAAAAATGTCAATAATAGTTATCAAAAAAAAACCATGGAATTACTCAAAATTAGTTATCATAATCACTGAAAAAAATGTCACAATATAGTTTCAAAAACCTGGAAAATATCTTTTTATCAGTTATCAAACTCTTGAAAAAAGTCAATATCAGTTTATCATCGGACATAAAACACCGGTTTTCACTCTTCTTATCAGTTTTATTATTGACGGATTTCACAATCATCGCGTTGAAATGAATAAGGGTTTAGAACGTCATGAAGTGAAATACCACTACCACAATCGTCTATTTCTAAGGTTTTATTTCCACATGTTAACATAACTTCTAAATAACGTGTCTGCGTTTCCTTGTTTGAATTTTGTATTTATTTTTTTTCTGTTATCTTCTACCAGAAGTGAAAAGCAAGGCGAGCACCCCGCTAAATTTCATTTTTTGTTTAACATTTGCCTTAAGAGGTCTTGAATTCATGAAGTCAGACTGGTTCTTCTCACATCTCTAATTTACTGCTGAAGTCCCATTAATATAATATCTTTTTTAGTTTTGTGTATTTCGCTACAATTTTTTTTTAGTGATTATTATTGTTGTTTTATTATTTGGTGTTGAGTTGTAGTTACAACCACAATAACTATTCAATCTTTTATTATATGGAGAAATTCTTGCTAGTCTTATATTGACGTCAGTATTATAATCTCGGAGTGTTTACTCGACCCTCCCCCCCCCTTTAAATTCTTTTTCGTATTTCTTCTTATGCAGTATCCTCAGGGGTAAATTTGCATCCATAATCACATTAGTTACTTGAGTTTCCATAAGTGCAGTGAGATTTTTAAATCTTCTTTAACTCTCATTTATTCCCTGGGTTTATTATTTTTCATTGTATCTATGTGTGTATGTGTGTTTTTTTAGGAGACCTTGGACATCCTTGTAAAGATCAATGTTTGTGGTATAGAGAGGATAATTGTACAGAAGTTATTTCACATGATGTGTGCTGTCTGGCAATATGACAGTATTATACCACACCCCTTCTTTCTTTTCCCTTCGAAATGTTTGCTGCTCCTCTGTCCTCAATTACATTCTCCAGTTTTTAATTCTTTTTAATTTCCCAGTTCATGTAATCTTGAACGTGCTGGGGATCGAGATTCCAGGAAGTCTCATGTCTGGCATAAACGAATCAGTTTGTTAAAGCTCATATTCCAGCCCTCTCACTGTTCATCACTAATACATATTCAACTCCATTTTCAAGAGACTGAGAGTAATTTACATTTCCGTTGAGCGTCTCCTGCTACTATGCTCCCAGTTACTAGAAATAGGCACCCTAGCTGTTTAATCGTCTAGGAATTACTGCATTTACTAATTTTCAGCCAGTAAAATTCTGTTGTAAAAAAAAATCACAACATAATTCCAGGTATAGTATCAGTACCCTCACGATTTATGAAGAACCTCACTTCTCATACTTGGAATATGCAGATAAATCACACCCCCCCACCCAGGCCAAATACCGTGACTGGTTCAACACTCGCAAGTAACCAGCACATAGGAGAGGATGATTACGACCGATATTTCGAGTCCGACTTGGACCATTTTCAAAGTTACACAAAACAAAAAAGAAGAGAAAGAGGGAGTATACATATGGCCAGCAGAAGGGACGGGGGGACACGAGAGGTGGTAAGGAAAATGGAAGAAGAAAAGTAGTGGTTAGCAGTAGTAGCAATAGTAGTAGTGGAGTCAGTCAAAAAGCCAAGAAGAGGAGCACTGTAAGAACACAGAGACGTAAATAATAGTAATTGGACCAAAACCCAAACGCAGAAGAAAGAATACCCTAAGGAGAAAGAAGAAGTTGGAAAGGGAGGAGGGAGAAGGGAGAGAGGGCATCAGGTTAAGTCGAGGGTGTTTGAAGCTAGAGGGGGCTGTTTCTCCTCATACCTTTAATACATCCCCCTGTACAAGCCAGTTTCTCAACATGTAATGAAGAGGGGACACGGAGGAACATGAAATAGAGTTTACTCAGGAAAATTTTTAGAGGGAGGAGAGGTATGAACTAGATTGGTGCGATCGAGAGTGTTAGTGTGGGCCACGAGAGAGAGAGAGAGAAGTTTGATGTCTTACAGGACATCAAACTTAGTAGAAGGTAGGGAAATAGTTTTGGAATGGTTGATGCTTTTATGTAATAAAGTTTGGAGGAGGGGAAGTATCTGGGGATTGCATGAGTATGCAGAGTTCCTGTTTATAATGGAAAAGGAGGCCAAAGAAGATTAATTAAATTTATAGGGGAATATGCTTGTAGAATATACCTGGTGAAGTGTATGATAGTTATTATTGAAACAATTAAGAGTAAGGGACGTGGAGTGTAGAATAGAAGATGCCACTAAGGAGACCTTACTGTAGGGTTGGGGGATTGTAGACCAAGTGTTCACAGCGAAGCATATTGGTGATCAGTATTTAATAACGGTAAGAGTTTTCCGTTGCTGATATGGATTTGAAAAAAATACCTATTGATGGGGTGGACAGGAGTCAATTAGATGTTTGCTAATGTATGAATAAGGGTAGGATATGAAAGCAAGATAGTGAGACTTCACGTTAGAGTATGTAGGCAGAGGGAGATTATTTCCCAGTTAAAGTAAGTTTAGGTCAGGGGAAGCGTGATGTCAACCATCGTTGTTCAGTTATTTGCAGATGGAGATTGCAAGGGAAGTGAATACTCGGGTGTTGGCCAGAGGTGTGGGGTTAACAGATAAGAGTTATCTAACACAAACGTGCGAGTTGTCACAAGGATGCTTTGTCACTGATGAGGCTGGCGGAGGAGGTTGGAAAGGTATGTATAAGAAATAATTTAAAAGTGAACATAGGGACGAGCAAGTGATGAAGATAAAAAAATTTTGGTTATGTAAGAGTGGATATCGATTGGAGGGAGGGAGTATGGGGGAAAGGAAGTGAACTTGTCAGGATGGGATTATAAAAGCGAAGTAAATCATTGAATGATAAAGGGAAAAAAGGTGAGTGGAGCAATCTGTGGAGACAAAGAACTTATCAAAGGAGCAGAGAGGGGAATGTATGAGATTATAGTGGCACCAAACGCTCTTATATGGGTGTGGATCATGGGTGGTGGAATATTGCAACAAGAAAAAGGGGTAGTGGAGATGTCGTGTCTGAGGCCAATCTGTGGTGTTGGCATATAATGCATAGACCCCGTTAGCTTGGAGATTAGGAGGTGTTGGGGTTTCTGAAAGTATTATTCGGAGGGCAGAGGAGGGGATGTTGACGTGGTTTGGACGTATAGAGCGAATGGAACAAAATGGAACGACTTGAGGGCATATAAATCTGTATTTAAAAGGAAATGGGGGGTAGAGGTCGGGCTGTGAAAGGATGGAGGAAGGGGGTAAAGGAGGTTTTTTTGTGCGAGGGGTTGGACTTCTAGCAAGTGTGTGTGAACTTGTTAGATAGGAGCGAGTGGAGACGAATCGTTTATATATATGACTTAAAGTGCTGTTGGAGTGTGAGCAAAGAAACATTTATGAAGAGATTCAGGGAAACTGGTTAGCCGGATTTAAGTCCAGAAGATGGGAAGTACAATGTTTGCACTCTGATGAAGGGGTGTTGATATGTTACAGTTTTTAACTGTAGTTTGGTACGCCTCAGCCAAGGCAGTGATGGAATGAATGAAGATGAAAGTGTTTCTTCTTTTTCGGGTCACCCTGTCTTGGCGGGAGATTTTGGCTTAATTTGCAACGCTCCCTTCTTGCTTAATAAGGCAAGCGAAAATTTGGATGAGCAATAATTTAGAAAAATCTTTCTGAAGCTAACGGAAAAAAATGCTTTATTGCGTTTGCTTAGTATTAAAATATTGTAAACTTATCTAAAATATATCTAGTTTCATTAGGCTAAATTAAATTGCCCTTCCTATAACAAGGTTAGGCGAGTTTTCTAACGCTCTTTGGTACAAATTTATTAATTTTTGCATTAACATAAATGAAAAAACTATCTTCAAACGTTTAAGAGAAAAATTTAGAAAGAACTTAATTTTAAATGAGTTCTTGTTAGTTGACTAATTTTACTTATTCAGCACGAATAAGTAAAATTGTTAGTTACCATTTTGTCCTAGGCATGTCGATTAGACACTAGGCCTGTTGTATATGCGTGCTTGTATGTGTGTGTGTGTGTGTGTGTGTGTACACACCTAGCTGTGATTACAGGGGTTGATTCATAGCTCTTGGCCTGTGTACTCACCTAATTGTACTCACCTAATTGTGGTTGCAGGGGTCGAGACTCAGCTCCTGGCCCCGCCTCTTCACTGATCGCTACTGGATCCTCTCTCTCTCTGCTTCCTGAGCTTGTCATACCTCTTCTTAAAACTATGTATGGTTCCTGCCTCCACTACTTCACTTGCTAGGCTATTCCACTTGCTGACAACTCTATGACTGAAGAAATACTTCCTAACGTCCCTGTTACTCGTCTGAGTCTTCAGCTTTCCAGTTGTGACCCCTTGTCCCTGTGTCCCTCTCTGGAAATCCTTATCTCCTGTCCACCTTGTCTATTCCCGCAGTATCTTTTATGTCGTTATCATGTCTCCCTGACCCTTCTGTCCTCCAGTGTCGTCAGTCCGATTTCCCTTAACCTTTTCCTCGTACGACATTCCCCTTTAGCTCTGGGACTAGCCTTGTTGCAAAAACCCTTTTTACTTTCTTAACTTCTTGACGTGCTTGACCAGGTGTGGGTTCCAGACTGGTGCTGGGATACTCCAGTATTGGGGCCCAACATACACAGTGTACAGTGTCTTGAACGATTCCTTATTGAGGTATCGGAACGCTATTTTCAGGTTTGCCAGGCGCCCGTATGCTGCAGCGGTTATTTGGTTGATGTGTGCCTCCGGTGATGTACTCGGTGTTATGGTCACCCCAAGGTCTTTCTCCCTGAGTTTAGGTCTGTAGTCTTTGTCCACCTAGCCTATATTCTGTCTCGGTCTTCTTTGCCCCTCCCCAATCTTATGACTTTGCATTTGGCTGGATTGAATTCGAGGCAGTTACTGGACCACATGTCCCCGCCTCTCCCGGTCTCTTTGCAGTCCTGCCTCACCCCGTCCCATTTATTCTTCCATCAACTTTACGTCATCTGCGAAAAGGGACACTTCAGGTATTCCTTCCATCTTCGTTACATATATCAAAAAAAGCACTGGTCCAGAACTGCCCCTGTGGGGCCCCCCTCGTACGGGGCCCACTGTGATACCTTTCACGTACCATGACTCGTTGCTGCCCCCTGTCAGGTATTCCCTTACCTTGGTGCCCCTTCCTTTTATGTGTGCCTGATCCCCAGCTTTTGCACTAAATTTTTGTGGGGAACTGGTCAAAGGCCCCTTTCCCGCAGTCTAGGAAAACGCAATCTACCCAACCCTCTTTTCTTCTTTTCTGTTACCTTGTCAAAAATTTCCCGGAGGT
>NC_069404.1:60620058-60643988 GCF_026875155.1 Cherax quadricarinatus
AAAAAAAATTTTTTTATTTTAAAAAAATTTAATTTGGGATTCCTTACTTAATGAAATCTATAGCTGACCTGTACTTATCTAGCAGCTTTCATCTCCTACCCTTCCCAATATCATTTCCACCAGCACTGAGACAGATAATGGGCTTGTTCCCATTACCTGACATGATATTATCCAGCCTGTTGACAATGTCCCCAACACCACTCCAGGGAAGCACACTCTATCTCTCATCTTCTATCCTATTACAAAAAGCACGGTCAATATATCTTACCTGAGAGTCACCAACCACAAGAATGCGCTTACCTTCATTAGCAGGGCAGTAGTACCCTACCTTCACTGGCCACTGAAGTACATTCATCCTGGAGAACGAGAAAGCGATTTCCTACCTTCAGATCTTCACTCTTAACTTTCCTTACTCTGATGGCCTCCCATTACTGTGAACAACTCGCCACTTGCAGCAGGTGCTGCATGCACTCCTGCTGTAGCTGTTGCTACCTCCCCAACTATCAGCCACCTCACAGCGAGAGACAGACTGCACCTCACTGCTAGAAGTCTCATTCCCCACAACTCCAGCCACCTCACACTCTCTCCCAGACCCATTGAGGTGGACCTTCAGCCTCCTAATCTCCTCCTGGAGAAGCAAGACCTCCTCCTTCAACTCTCCAACCTCAGTTTTTAAAACACTGCAGAAGCAAGCCATGCTTTGTAACCGTCCACGCTAATCCCCAAAGCAGCTCAGGGTCTGTGACCTCACGTGACGACTGACGCTTGTTAGAAACCCCATTGACCAGGTCAATAGCCATTTCAATAAACGACTTAAAACGTTATTGAAGGGAAATGATGAACTAATTAAACACTTATCAGCGAGGTCCGCAACTCTACCGTATCTTTATGGGTTGATTAAGACTCATAAGCCAGAGAACCCATTACGTTCTATTGTAAATTAAATAGGCTCAGCAGCATATAACCTATCTAAATGGTTGATTAAACTTTTAACTCCCATGGTTGGTAGGATCTCGGAGGCGCATATTTAAAATAATGTTGACCTTACTGAAAGGCTTCAGAAATTAAATGTTTCACACGACTTTAGCCTGATGAGTTTTTATGTCGCTGCCCTGATTACCAGAGTCCCTGTCCCTGACTTGTTTACGTACCTTGAAGAGGAACTAGAGAACTTCTCCTTGCCCTACCCCACGAATATAATTACTGAACTGATTAAACTTTGTGTTATGGATTGCAAGTTTGTGTGTTAAGGCAAGTACTATGCTCAGAATCAGGACATGGCTATGGGAAATCCCCTCAGCCCCTTACTCAGCAACCTGTACATGGAATTCTATGAGACTAGACTACTTAAAGATATCCTCCCAAATAATGCTAGGAGGTTCAGATTCCTACATGATGTGTTTTGCCTTTGGTCTAGAGATCACAACATTGATGAGTTCCTACCTACACTAAATGGTCTGATACCTTCTATTAAGTTCACAATAGAGCATAAAATAGATACCACTCTATCCTTCCTAGACGTTTTAATCCATCGCATCGACAGAATATTCAAATTTACAGTTTACAGGAAGACCACCACTGTGTCGTAATACATTCACATGAATCTAGGGTCAAAAGAAATGTTTTCCTTACAGTGTTCCTGAGATCTTTGCGTATCTGCCGTTCTGAGTATTTAAAAGATGAAATCAACAAGATATTTAACAAAGCCACAAAACTGAGATACCCCAGGGATTTTGTTGAGAAGACCCTACTGTCAGCTAGGAAGACTTTCTACAGGACTGAACTTAAGGAAACGCCTGACGTGAAAAATGTATTGGTCTTGCCATACAATGCCAATTTGGTCTGCCTGCGTGAGGCACTCTAAAAAAAAACTCATAAATTCGATTTTCAAAAACACTGGGACAGTGAAACAGAGACTGATTAAAAACACAACATCTAATAACGTGGGTGGTGTCTACAAGGTCTCATGCACCCTATGCCCACTCTCATACATTGGTCAGACAGGTAAACTTCTGGAAATTAGATTATTCCAACACCAGTACTCAGGACAGGCCAGGTGTCGAATGTGATCTTTAACCATGTCAGTACGTGCAATCACCCACCGGGGTGGGATGCCGCCTAGATAATTGTACCCAACAGTACCATCATAGAAAAAACATAATTGAGGCCTCCCTCTTGAAACATGATAGAAATGCCGTATATAACTCAAATTATGGGCTGTAGAAACTCGATAGCTATTTAGTAGAGTCTATTGTACACAGCCTTACGCACCAATGTTATACAAAAGCTCAGGATTGTTCCTGTTGCCAGGGGGTTTCGTGATGTTTCGGTTAGGTTAGACCTGAGTCTGCAAACTGAACATCATGGTATGCCCATCGTGAACGTCGATATAATATATAACATCTTGTTAAGTCCGTCGCGAACATCGATATTTAATATATTAGGTCTACCGTGACTGTCGGTGTAACCCACTCTGCTGCTACTGCATACAGGCATCATAATGCTACAGGTGCTCTAGGTGGTGTACTGCAATACAGACTGCAACCTGAGCGATATAACAACAGGAAGTAGGTATGAGGGTTCGTTTAGGTATGTGGGCACATGTGCGATCATTCTAGGATAACCCAAGAGAAATGCAGAGTGACCTATTGAGGCCCTAACCCGTCAAGGTACAGCGGTACAAGGTACACATAGTTGATTGCAACATGGTAATTGCAACTGGCTTAGCAGTTTATTGAATTAAGTTGTTAGTAATACTATATTGATAATGATAATAATAATGATATGAGAATTCACACAGGCATATTAATTGACACTGAGAGTATTTCCTGAATATTCTCGAACATTCTGCGACATAGGGTATTTCCGGTTGACAAAATAAGGGATTTATTCCTTCTGTTTCATTAGTTAGAAGGTTGTTCTTATTAGCTGCATCCTGTATGTAAATGATCCACTATTGTAATGTAACTTCTTACGTCACATGACCTGTTCTCAGCGGTTAGAAATTAAGGTTGGCTATTAACTTTCTCATAGTTATTTTTCCTCATGGTATCTGCAAACAGCGGTGCCTACTCCACCCGACCCATTATGGGGAGGGGTGTGGGGGGGACCGGTTTGTGGTTTTGGGATTCCGCTGGGCCTCTCTACCCAGTCAGAGGCTGGTGCCACCGTGCTACCATATTCAGAAAAAAACTTTCCCTATTTCTTCTTTTGCTGCCCTTGCAATATTGCATAGCTCCTGATGACGAACTGAGAAGTGTGAAAGTACTTGAGCTAAAGATTTCCACGCCCTGTGGCTTGTCTTGCATTGTTAAGATCGCATGTCTGCTATTATTTTGCATATATATGTAAATTATATATATATATATATATATTAATTATATATATATATATTAAAATATATATATATATAAATATATATATATATATATATATACGTATAAAGTATATATTATCATTCCCTTAAAGGTTTTCTAAAATGTCGTTTGACCAATTATTAGGTGATTAATAGAGTCTAAGCCTACTAACTGCACGAGATTCATGAAGAATGGGCGGTAACGTTATCACAACGAGACAAGAATGCTTAAAACTTCTTAAATGGGAGATCAAAGTACTCTCTCAGGTTATATACAATGAGAGAAATATACCCCTCAGCGTATATATCCTGACCGTTTGTTTTTGCTAGTTACTTTTGGGAATTTTACAAATGTAACATTTGGGGGTTTTTTTCCCCCCCTTTTTTCCGGGGTTTTAATGACCTTTGCGTATTGCCACTACTGTTAAATAATTTTACTTATTTTTATTAAAACGGGTTCACTATTTTATTTTTCTTGCTCTTTTTGTGGGCCCTGGGGTTTGCTTGTGTTTTGAAATTTGACCGTGTTTTGGTGTTGCCCCGGTGCTGTTGCTGTAAACTGTATCGTGTTGCTCGCTGCTTTTTGGAAGTGACCGTAGGTATTCCCCAGTGCCGTTTTAGTCACCATGTATTTTGTTTTTTCGGGTTTAGAAAACCCGTTTTGTGCCCGCTGCTGTTATAGTGACTGTATACATTCTTCTTTACTGTTGAAATAACCGACTGCTTTGCACTGTAATGTTAAAATTAAAACCTTTATATTTTGCTTGTTACTCTTCCCAGTGAAAAAAGTGTGTTTTGCTTACAAATTATTATTATTATTATTATTTTAAATTATTATTATTATTATTTAATTTATTTTGTTTTAAATTTATTATTTTTATTATTTTATTATTATCACTATTATTGTTACTATTATTTTTGTGACTTTAAATAATATTTATTCCCCACCTTTTATTGTAATTTGTGTTATTATTATTTTTATTATCAATAAATTTTTTTTTAACAAACCCCCCTTTCTCCCACCGAGGCTTTGCCCCGGGAAAACGGGGAAATGCTTTCACCTTCCCCTCACACTTTTTTCTTCTTTTCACTTTTAGTAAAAAAACCCCGGGAAAAGGGGTTGGGGCCTCCTGAGGGGTTGTTATTTTCCCAACCTACTCCCTATTTTTAAAATTTAAATTTTAATTTTTTTTTTGAAAATTTTTATTTTAAAAACCTGTTTTCTTTCATTTTCATTTTTTTTATCTGTGCTGTAATTTTCAGAAAATTGCCCAAGGGAAATTTTTTTATATTCTGCACATTACAAAGTACCGGGGCATATGTTTTAAATGAGGAGTCTCGTTAAGTTTATCCATTAGCAGGGTTTAAAAACCTTGGTAATAAAACCGAAAATTTGGGTTTGAAAGACCGAAGCAAACACTATAACATATTTTTAGAAAGTGTTTCAAGGCCCCCAGGCCCGAAACGTTTTTAATAAATTTTTAGTGTTTCTTACGGTCTTTCTAAACCCCATTGCATGTAAATGTTTTGGGAAAACTTGTTTTTATTAAACCTTAGCCCTAACTGAAAATTTTAATAGTTACCCAAACCCCTCTATTTTTCTAATATTCTAATACTGTTCCAATAGCCTTTGCTGTTAGGGTGTTATTTGCTTTTTTTTTCCCCCTTACTTTTTCTTTTTTCTTCCTTATTTTCTTTTTTTTAAATTTTCCCCCCCCTTCCCACCCTCTACTATTTTGTTCACTGTTCCCAAGCTTTTCTTTGTTTTTTCTAATTCGGGAGAGAAATTGAACTCTAAGTTAAGCTTTTTTAAATTAATTTCCTCTTCAGGACCTATTAAAAAAAAAAATTTTCAAACGAAAAACAGAGTTTGAATGTGTTTTTTTATTTTCATTTGCTCGTTGTTTTCGAAACTTCTTCTTCTTTCTTTCTTTTTTCTTATACTACTTTTTATCTTTTTTTTTTTCCTTTAAAAATATCCTTTAAACCCATCTCTGCTATTTTAAACCCTTTCCTTTTCATCCCCTATTTCATCAGATTTTTATCCTATATATTTTTTTTATCAAGTGTGTGCCCTCCGCTGATTGGTTCTTTCATTCCCCCCCTTCTTTTTTCTCTGTTCCTTTCGTAAAAACTTTCTTTTTTTGAAAATTAAAATTTTAATTTTTTAAAAACGTGTTTTTTTTTTTTTAAATTTATTTTTCAGTGCCCGGGATGGGGCGAAAAAAAGGGAAAAAAGTTCCCATAAAAAGACGGATTTGGTTAATTTCCTTTCCTTTATTTTAAAATAATTTTCTCTTTTTTATTTTTCCTATCCCCTCCCCACCCACCCCCCTCCTCTTCTTTTTTTTCTTTTTCCCTTCTGTTTTCAGGTTTTTTAAAATTTCTATTTTTCACTTTCTTTTAAACCTCTTCATTTTTAATTTTATCACTCTCCCCTGCTATTCATAATTTGAAGTCATCTTTCCCGGGACTTTAACTTACCTTCTGAAATTTTCCCTTTTAAACCAATTTATTTTTTTCATTCTTCACATCTTTCTTCTTTTCCCTCGCCTTTAACCTTCTAATATTACTTTGTATCGCCCCCTCCTTTTCCCCCCTTACAAAGCCTTTACCCCAATTTTTTTTAAAAGGTGGTTTACATAAGAAAATAACCCACATGGAAAAAACTCCATTTACCTTACCTAAATCTTGGTGGGGGTTTGTGGGGTTTAGTGGTTTGTAGCGGTGAAAATTGGTGGTGGGGTGGAAAATTAATAGTTTTAAAGGGGGCCAGCCAAGGTCCAAAATGTTTTCCCGCTGATTCTTTTTAAATGGAAAGAAGGGGGAAACGAATATGGTCTCAATATTCTTGCTTTTTTTTGTTCCCTTTGCGCAGTAATGATACGTTGGTTTTGCAAAATTTTTTGCTAGTTTTTCCCGGGTGAAAACCCGTGTCAAAAAAAAAGTCACCATTTACTCTCTTTTTTTTACTTGTTTTTGGCGTTAGTGCTGTTGTGACTCCATCATTTTGCGGGGAAATGAAAGTAATTTTTTTCACCCTGATATTGCCCTTTGTTTTCCCTTTCTTTTCCATATCACTTTCTCCATGAATCAAAAATTTTTTGATTTAAAATATTTGAAAAGGGCACCAATTTCGGGGTTTCTGATTGTCTTATATAACCGAGTTCCCCGCCAGTTTGGACATATTTCTACTTGCTTATTTTTTTAAATACTGCTATTCAAAATTTTTAAAAAACCCAATTTTTTTTTTTAAATGATTTAAAAGGTTGTATTTGTTTTGTCAAGCGGATAAAAGGGAAATTTTTTTTTTAAAGGGTTCTCGAGCGGGTCATAAAAACTATTTCTTCATTTTTATTTTTTTTTTTATTTAACTTTTTTTTTTTTTTTTTTTATTTCCGGGGAGAACCCCTATAAAATTCACTAAAATACGAGTTTCTTCATTCAATTTCCTTTTTTTTTTTGCCACTTATCGAAAGCTGCCAAATTAAAACCCGCCTCTTTTCCTCTCTCCCCCTTTTTCTCGCTTTTTCCCCTTTTTCCTTTTTTTACCCAAATTACCCGGGGGGCGTCATAATATACGTTTTGGAGATAAAATTTTTGTTTTTGGGTTTAAAGGAAAGTCTGGGCCCAAATGTTTACACTTCTCCCTGGGCTGGTTGTCGCTTTTTTTCCCAATTCTTAAACCTATTTATTGTTCATGTAAGATGACTTTGGGATTTCTTAATGGTTTTTTTTTTTTTAATTTTTTACAAATTGGAAAAAATCTTTACAAAGTTCATAATTTCTTCATTCTGATATTTTCCCAAATTTTTTAATTAAAAAACTTACGAGAAAAAATTTAAGGGTTTGGTAAATTTTTTCGTCGGAAAGTCCCCCAGAAAACCCCTTGGATTTTGGAATTTCAAACGGATTTTTAAAACCCCACCTTTGTCACTTTTCAAAATTTCCCCCCGGGTCGCTGCTGTCTGGTTCTCTGGAACGCCTTATAAAATTTTGATTGTCCCCCTGGGAAAGTCTAAAATTGTATTTTCCCCCACACTGGGGGAAAATTAAACCCAATGTTTCTACAAACATGATAAAAAATTACCAATATTTTTTCCCCCAAAAAAAAATGTAAAGGGGAAAACCCAAATTTTGAAACTTTATTACAGGGGGAAATTAAACCCTTTATTTTGAAAAGGGCTCCCTTTCTTTTAAGGTTTTAATAATGGGCACAATTAATCTGTTTTTTTTTCTGTTTAAAAATAAAGTACCGAGCATTTAAAATTTTCTTTTTAAAAACCCCGAATTTGTGAAAATGTCGCAAATTTTGGTTTTTAAAAGTACGTGAACTTTTCTAAATTTTTACTCCATCCTTTTTAAAAAAAAACCAACCTGTTTTTGATGCATAGCCATATTTCAGTCACTTAAAGCTTTAATTTTTTTATTTTTAAAATGCACAAAAACCCCATTTTAAAATTTTTGTTGCCAGAATGTTAAAAATTGTTAAAAAAATATCTACACTTTTTAAATTAAAAGGGTATATTCCCCCACTTTCCCCTTTAAATCAAAAAAACACCCGAAAGGCCCAAACAAACTTTTTTTCCTTTTTTCTTTTTGAGTTTAGTGACCCCTGGGGCCCTATTCAGCGTCCCCTGTTTGAATTTGTTTTCCCCGGACCAAAAATGGGGGTTTAAAGGCGGGTCTCCCCTTTTACAACCCCAAATACAGCGAAAATTCCCCCAAGGAAAAAAATTTTTTTTCACTGTTTTAAAATTTTGAAAATAATGTAAGTCGGGTTTGGGGATATATTTCTCGGGAATTTCCAGCCAAACTTTGGGTTTTTTTTTTGCTGAAATTCAAGTCTCGAAAAAAAGCTCGAGAAAAGGATTTTTTCGAAGCAAAACCCAAAAAAAATGAACCCCGTTAGGGGGAGATCTAGGTGCCCTCCCATTTACTCATCCAGTGTTTTTCCCAAATTTGCAATACTTACCCGGAATTTTTCCAAGGGAGGGGCAAAGAGCGCCGGGGTTTTCAAGTCACGCACAACTGTTGTCACCACCTGGGATATTTTTACCACCCTTTCCTGTTTTGAAGGCCAAAAAAATTTACTCGGGGGGAGGAAAAAAAAGAAAGAAAAAGGGCCCCCCCCGTTTACCTTTTCTTCCCCATTGTCATAGCAGAGAGAAAAAGTGAGAAAAAAAGGAAGAAAATAATATATATAAAAAGAGGAAAAAGCGTGAAATTTAAAGTTTTTAAAAATCTCCAAAAATCCCGTCGTAATGAAAAATCTCTGTTTATCATAAACCCTCCATATTTTTAAAAAACTAAGCAAATATTTCACATGGGAAATTTTTTAATTTCTTTTGCGGGGTGGGGTTTTTTTGGATATTAACCGTGTTAAAAACCGCGGGGAAGGATTGGCTAGGAGGTAAAAAAAACCCCCGCGCCCTGAGTGAGAGAGCCCCGTGCCAGCCAAACCCTCTTTCCCCTGACTGCCACCGACTGAAATGCTTTTCTCCCCCCCGACCCCCACCCCCCGCCCGGGCCCCCCTGCTGGGGCCAAACCTCTTTCTCTTCTCCCCCTCTTCTCTCTTCCCCTCCCCCTTTTCTCTCTCTCCCCTCCCCTCTCTCCCCTCCCCTCTCTCTCTCTCTCTCATCTTCCTTTTCCAAAGCTCTTGCTGCTGCTTTCTGTTTCGCTACTCCGGGTGCGCTGCCCAATGCTACCCGCCACAAAATGGTTTCAGGGTATGGGTTTTTTTATATTACGCCTGTGTGGTATAGCACTACTGGGGAAAGTTTCTGCTGAAAAGGGGGGGTTCTTCTGGGGCTAATCCCCGCTGCTGCTGCTAATTTTTACTGCCACTACGGGCAGGGGTATGGGGTTTATTTAAATTACGCCTGCTGTGGTTTTAAACAACTACTGGTTTATGTTACTGCTGAAGGGTGGTTTTCTGGTTTACTCCTGGGTTTTTGCTTTCTTTTGCATCTATTTTTTGAGGTTTTCCACTTTGGGTTTAAATACTTCTATAGCTTAAAAATTATGGGGCCCGTTTCTCGGGAAAGCTGCTTTTACTATTTTCATTTCTTCCCGCTGCTACTTTTTTCAATAGTTCTGCTGGTGCTGTTGGTTTTTTACTGGGGGCCGCTAAATGTCCGCATTTTTACTGCTGAAGGGGCGGGACTTTTGCCCCTATTAAAAAATTATTTTTGGTAATTCTTTATACTTCTTTGAGCTTTTTGCTATTTTCCTTGCTATTTCCCCTTTAATCTTTGGCTACTTACCCCGCTACTGTTCCTATTTAATCTTATGCCCCCTGCCTTGATATTACGCCTGGGGGTTTTTCTGAACTTACCCTTTAAAATTTTTTCTTTTGGGGATTCCTGCTCTTTCCCCCTATATTATTTCTGATTTTTTCTGTTACTGCTGCTTTTGCCCCCTTTTACCGTTACGATTAACGGGGCGGAGAATCAAATCTTTAACCGTCTGGGCCCCTATTGGGGAATTTCATATGTAGACTTACCAAAGTTTTTTCTGCTGTCAAACCCTTGTTCTTGCTGCTCTTTTTTCACTGTTCTTGTTTTGTCCCACCACGTTTTGATTTTTACCACTGCTCTTGCTGCTGTCTACCACTGTTCTTTCTGCCCCTCTACCCCTGTTTTGCTGGCCCTGCCACTTTTCTTGGTGCTGTTACCCCTGCCCTTTTCTTTCTTTTTAACACTGCCTTCTGTTCTACACTGTTCTTGGGTGCTATTACCCCTGGTTTTTTGCTACCACCGCTGTTTTTTTGCTGTAAATTTCCCCTGCTCTTCCTGCTCCCCCGAAAAAGGCCTTGCTGTTTTCTACAACTGTTCTTGCTGAATCTCCTCTTGCTCTTTATGCGTCTACCCTTAAATTTTTTGCTCTCTACCCACTACTTTGTTCCCCCTATAATTGCTCTTTCTGCTATCTACCACTCTTCTCCCTGCTGTCTAAACCCCTGCTCCCTTTTGCTGTCTACAAATGTTTTTAAATGCTTTCTATCAGAGCTGTTTTTCTGCCTGTACCACGCTCCCGCTGCTCTCTTCCATTGCTCCCGTTTCTCTCTATCACTAATTTTTTTGCTCTCTATCACCGCTTTTTTCCCCTCTCCCCCCCCTGTTTCCCTTTCTGGGTCTCTATCACTGCCCTTTTCCCTTCTAAACCCCCAAATTTTTGCGTTTTTTTTTGAAAATCAATAAAAATTTTCTATAGAGCCAATCTGTAATCCCATAATAAAATAATGAAAAAAAAAATTTGATTTTTCAGTAAATTTTTACGACATGACGCATAAAGAGCGAAAAAAATTTTGTAGCAATTTAAAAGTAAATTAAGGGGAAAATATGAAATTTTGGGGGGGAAAAAATGGGAAAAAAGGAATAAATTTAAAAAACTGGATATAAATGTTTTGAATAACTAGTCAAGAAAGAATTTAGGGAAAGGGTATTAGGAAAGGGACTGGGTTTTGGGCTAGAGTTGTGGGTGATTGGAACAAAAATCCCCCGATATCCCTCATAGAAGCAAAACGTTGTGCAATTTTTAAAATAGGTTTGAAAAAAACAAAAGGGGCGGGGGGGGGTGTGATTTTACCTGACAAAGGGTTTGAATTTTTGGGCCCGGGAGGGGACATGGACCCCCCTCGCAGGGCCCGTAGTCCCGCTGCAGTGTTCCTTCTTTTTTATGTTCCTTTTTAAAAAGACGGGTTTTTTTTTTAGAATTATTTTTAATCTTCTTCCTTAAAGAGGGCCGCCTAACATAATAATGAAAAAACAAAACACAGGGCCCGTAGCTCTTTTTCTTTTCCATTAAGCCATAGCAAGGAAGGAGAGGAAAAAAAAAAACAATGTAAAAAAATGAATCAGTTTTACAAAATTTCCTAAACGATTTTTCGGGAGGGGAAACGGGGTTTCCCCAAAAAAATTTAAGCGGAAAGGGGGGAAACTTCATAAAAGATCATTGTTGAAAAAAAAAAAAAACGAAAAAAAATTTTTCATCTAAAATTTTCATCAGAGAAGGAAAAAAGGTCATCTCCCGATAAAAATTTATTATATTTTAAAATTTAAATTTTCTTAAGAAACAAGAATTATTGAATTTTTTTTTGACCCATTGATTTTTTTTTTTTTTATTTTTTAAAAAAAACAACGAAATTTTGTTAAAAAGTTTTAAAAAAATTTGAATAAGAGAATTTTTTGGGGCAAAATAACATTACTGATTTGGGAATGAAAAAAATAGCATAAACAAAATTAAAATTTATAAATTTTTAAGGTATATTTCTGAAAAAAAAACACATGTGCAAAAACTTTGGGGATATTTCAAGAAAAAAAATCAAAATATTTAAAACTGATGTTGAAAAATGATTTAATTCAAACCCGTGAAACTTTCTAATTACATGCAAAATAAATATACCACTTGAGGGAGAGGAAAAATTGCATTGTAAGTCGTTCTCTGCATGGGAGCGTTTTAAGAATTTAGATGTTCCGTGATAAGTTGTTTTCCCTGGTAAAAAACCTTGGGAATAAATACCCAAAGTTGGTTTTGAAAAACACGTAAGCAAACACTATAAATTTTTTATTAGAAAACGTTTCGGGGCCGGGGCCTTGAACACTTTTTCAAATGATCAAGGTCCCCGGGCCGAAAAAGTTTTTTTAATAAATATGTTATAGTGTTTGCTTCGGTCCCTTTTTAAACCAAATTGTGTCATTAAAAAACAACCGAGGGAAAATTTACGAATTTTTGGGATAAAAAAGGTTTTTAATACAATCGTTGCCCCTAGATATGTTTTTCTATAAAAAGTTTTCTAAAATTTTTCTAAAAATTTTGGGGTGCATAAAACACACACACAACCACAAATTTCCCCCCCAATATAAATTCCCCAAAAAATATTCTAAAACTTTAAAAGAAAAAATCAAAATCAGAAAAATTTCCGAGCAATGCATGTTCTAAAAAAACACAAATCTCATGAGTTTCAAAAAAAAAACCCCATGAAAAAAATTTTGAGATATCCCACTTTTAAAAAATTCCCCGAAAAAGAACAGGGAAGAAAAAAGAGGGAAAATGGTTTGGGTAAGGGGTCATTTTGGGAAAGTCTTCCCCCGGGGAAAAAAGTTTGGGGTTTTACCATTGGGGGGTGCGGTTTGGGGTGGGGTTTTCATTTCACTAAATTGGGGGGAAAAAAATGTTATTCTTTAATAACTTGTGAAAGGGTTTCAGTGTCGAGGGTTTTCCAACCCCTCCAAGGGGGCACGAGAACTATTCTTTTTTATTTTTCTCTCCCCCCCCTCTTTTCCCCCCTCTTTTCTCTCCCCTTTTCTCTCTTTTCTCTCCCCCCCTCTCTCTCCCCTCTTCTCTTTTCTCTCTCTCTTCTCTTCTCTCTCTCTCTCTCTCTCTCTCCTCTCTTTTCCTCTCCTCTCTCTCTCTCTCTTCCCCTTTTTCCCCTCGCTCTCTCTTTTTTCTCCCAAAGGGAAATCCAAACAAAGGAAAAAATGTCTCTCCTGGGGAGAAGCTATGCCAAAAACCCCAAGAGCCCAAAAACACAACACCCCAAAACCACACACACACACACACCAACCACACACACACACCACACACACACAAAACACACCACCAACACGCAAAGCACACACACAACACCCCACACACACACACAACACACACACACACACACACACACACCACACACAACACACACACACACAAAACACAACCACACAAGAAAGAATCAAGGGAAAAAACACCTTTGGGAAACCGGGTCCGCAAGAGAAAGCACGGGCTGAGGGACAAACCCGGGGGGACCAGAAAAGGGATTTCCTCATCCCCGACAGAAAAAAAAGAAGAAAGGGTGCAATGAAAGAGAGGGTACAAGAAATTAAGGGGGTCAGTTCCCCACGGGGACAAAAAACCCCCCAGTGCTCTGGGGATTACTTTGGGCGGTTACAAAAACATGGCTTGCCTTTTTGCATGGTTTTAAAAAATTTAGGTTGGAGAGTTTAAGGAGGAGGGCTTTCTTCTCCAGGAGGAGTTAGGAGGCTGAAGGGCCACCTAAGGGTTTGGGGGGAGAGTGTGAGGTGGGTTTGGGGTTTTTGGGGGAAAGAGGCTTCTAGCAGTGGGTGCAGTCTGTTTTCTCGCTGAGGGAGGGGGTATTGGGGAGGGGAGCAACGGCTTCCAACAGTGAGGTGCAGTTCCCGCACCCGCTACAAATGGGGAGTGGTTCACAGTAATGGGAGGCGCATCAAAGGGAAGGAAAGTTAAGAGTGAAGATCTGAAGGTAGGAAATCGCTTCTCTGTTCTTCAGGATGAAAGTACTTCAGTGGCCAGTGAAGGTAAGGATACTACTGCCCCGTGCTAATGGAGGTAAGCGCATTCTTGTGGTTGGTGACTCTCAGGTAAGATATATTGACCGTGCTTTTTGTAATAGGAATAAGAAGATGAGAGATAGAGTGTGCTTCCCTGGAGCTGGTGTTGGGGACATTGTCAACAGGCTGGATAATATCATGTCAGGTAATGGGAACAAGCCCATTATCTGTCTCAGTGCTGGTGGAAATGATATTGGGAAGGGTAGGAGAGAAGAGCTGCTAGATAAGTACAGGTCAGCTATAGATTTCATTAAGTCTAAGGGAGGGATCCCAATCATATGTAGCATCTTGCCTAGAAGGGGAGTAGGAAATGAATGGTTGTCTAGGGCAATTGGTGTAAATTGCTGGCTAGACAGATACTGCAAGGAACTTGCAATCCCATTCATTGACAACTGGAACAACTTTTATGGCAAACATGATATGTATGCAAGGGATGGGGTACATCTCTCTGGGGCTGGGGTGGTAGCACTTGCAGACTCAATTGAGAAGGCCATTGGTGAAATGCCTATGATTTTAAACTGATGGAAGATAGAGGTATGGGTGTGTGTGGGAAACAAGCAGGTTGCAACACTAGGGTTGGAAACAGTAAATGTATAAAAGGCATTCAGCATGAAGTTATAAATAAAGACAATAGATCAGGTCAGCAAACAAAGGGGGACAGCAGAGGGCAGCAAGGGACTATCTCCCTTAAGGTTTACTATACTAATAGCAGGAGTGTAAGAAATAAGATAGATGAGCTAAGATTAATTGCAAGTGCAGGAAACATAGATATTATTGCTATAACAGAGACCTGGCTCAATCTGAAAGATAGAGAGATGCCCTCTGAATGTCACATACAAGGCTATAAATTATTCCACACTGACAGGGTCAACAGGAAAGGTGGTGGAGTAGCAATGTATGTCAGAGACAATTTAAATTGTTGTGTTAGACAAGATAATTTAAATTAGAAGCGTCAGCCACTGAATCTGTTTGGTTACAGCTTCTCGAGGGCCGAGAAAAACTAATTTTGGTGTGATTTACAGGGCCCCAAATCTTGATAGGAGTTCAGTAAACTTGTATGGGACGAAATTCGTAAGCATCTACATACGAAAATGTTGTGCTAATGGGAGATTTCAACTATAGACAGATTGACTGGAGCAATTTGACAGGAAATTTAGAGTCAGGTGACTTTCTTGATACGATCCGGGATTGCTTTTAAAACAGTTTGTGACAGAGCCAACTAGGAGAAATAACCTCCTTGACTTGGTTCTTCCAGTAGGGAAACACTAATTAATAATCTTGAGTTTAATGATGAGCTTGGGGAAAGTGATCACAAATCACTCAGTTTTAATATATCATGGAATTCCCCTAATAATGGCAATCAAGTCTCTGTCCCTGACTTCCGCTTGGCTGATTTCATAGGACTGAAAAATTACTTAGGTGGGCTGAACTGGAATGACCTGACTAAGGGTCAGGTAGGTGGTGATGGTTTGCCGAATGATGCTTTCCAGGGCATAGTTCTAGCTGCTCAGTCAAATTATGTTCCAAATAGGGAAATCAGATAAAACAAAAATGATCCTAAATGGATGAAACAATAGATTAAAAAATATCTGATTGGTAAAAAGAGAGGCTTTATTAGGCAAATCAAAGAGGAAGGGGGCAATTAAGAAATCGATATATTCAGTTAAAGAGAGAAATAAAAAAGGGAATTAGAAAAGCAAAAAGGGTTTATGAGGTTAAAGTTGCAAGAATCGAAGACAAAACCCAAAAGGATTCTTTCGGGTTACAGAAGTAAGATCAGGGACAAGAAAAGGCCCACTCAAAAGTTCCTCGGGTCAGCTCACTGACATGAAAAGGGAAATGTGTAGAATTTTTTAACACATACTTCCTCTCAGTTTTTACACAGGAGAATACCAGCGAAATTCCAGTAATGTAAATTATGTAGAACAGGACGATAATAAACTGTTGCACGTTAGGGTCACAAGTGACATGGTCCTTAGGCAAAAAGATAAATTAAAACCCAACAAATCCCAGGCCCTGATGAACTGTATGCAAGGGTTCTAAAGGAATGTAAAGAGGAGCTTAGCACACCTTTGGCTAATCTTTTCAACATATCACTACAAACTGGCATGGTGCCAGATATAAGTGGAAAATGGCAAATGTGATACCTATTTTCAAAACAGGTGACAGGTCCTTGCTTCGAACATAGACCAATAAGCCTAACCTCCATAGTGGGAAAATTTTATGGAATCAAAATTGCCCAGGCAGTTCTAGCCACCTTGAAAAGCATAATTTAATCAACGAATCTCAGCATGGTTTTACAAAGGGGCGTTTCCGCCTTACGAATTTATTAACTTTTTTCACTAAGGTATTTGAGGAGGTAGATCATTTGGTAATGAATATGATATTGTGTATATGGGTCTTCTGTAAAAGGGTTTTGACAGGGTCCCACATCAGAGACTATTGAGGAAAATTAAAGCACATGGAATAGGAGGAGAAATTTTTTTCCTGGATAGAGGCATGGTTGACAAATAGGCAGCAGAGAGTTTGCATAAATGGGGAGAAATCAGAGTGGGGGAAACGTCACGAGCGGTGTTCACAAAGGGGTCAGTGTTGGGCCCCCTGCGTTCACAATCTACATAAACGACATAGATGAGGGCATAAAGAGCGACATCGGCAAGTTTTGCCGATGACACCAAAATTGGCCCGCCCGAATTCTTCTGACAGGACATTCGAGCACTCCAGGAAGATTTGAATAGGACTGATGCAGTGGTCGGAGAAGTGGCAGATGCAGTTTAATATAGACAAATGCAAAGTTCAAAATGTTGGGACAGGACAATAACCATGCCACATAAAAAACTAATTATGTAGATCTTAATATTACGGATTGCGAAAAAGATTTAGGAGTTCGGTTAGCAGTAATCTAAAACCAAGAAACAGTGCATAAGTGTTCGGATAAAGCTAATAAAATCCTTGGCTTCATATCAAAAAAGCATAAATAATAGGAGTCCTCAGGTTTTTTCTTCAACTCTATACATCCTTGGTTGGGCCCTCATTTAGATTATGCTGACAGTTTTGGTCACCGTATTACAGAATGGATATAAATTCTCTGGAAAATGTACAAAGGAGGATGACAAAGTTGATCCCATGTTCAGAAACCTTCCTATGAGGATAGACTAAGGGCCCTGAATCTGCACTCTCTAGAAAGACGTAGAATTAGGGGGGATATGATTGAGGTGTATAAATGGAAGACAGGAATTTAAAAAAAGGGGATGTAAATAGTGTGCTGAAAATTTTCTAGCCTAGACACCGACTCGCAGCATGGTTTTAAGTTGGAAAAATTCAGATTCAGGAAAGGGTATAGGAAAAGTACTGGTTTGGTAATAGAGTTGTGGATGAGTGGAACAAACTCCCGATGTACAGTTATAGAGGCCAGAACCCTTGTTTTAGTTTAAAAATAGGTTGGATAAATACATGACTGGATGTGGGTGGGTGTGAGTTGGACCTGATAGCTTGTGCTACCAGGTCGGTTGCCGTGTTCCTCCCTTAAGTCAATGTTACCTGACCTGAGTAGGTTGGGTGCATTTGCTTAAGCCGGTAGGAGACTTGGACCTGCCTCGCATGGGCCAGTAGGCCTTCTGCAGTGTTCCTTCGTTCTTATGTTCTTATGTTCTTATGAAAATGAGCAGGACCCAGACACAGGAGGAAGGGCAAACACACCCCGCAGAAACTCCCGCAGAAGGACTCCAACCGCGTCAATCCCAACGCAACTGAGCAATCTAAACCAGAACTCACACACTGTTCCTTCTGCCACCAACCCCCACATCACAAACCTCACCCCAACAGCTGCCCCCTATGGGCATTCTTACCCCACCCCCTCATCACAAACCCCACCCCCACCACAGCCCCCAATAGGCCCCCACCAAGGCTCTCACTCCCCCAATCCAATATTCTCCCAGGACCCTAGTGATAAAAAAGAAGGTGAAGGTTTGGTACACAAACACGGACGGAATAAAAGGAAAATTTAAAAAAAGAGGAAGTGGCAAGAAAGATTCAGCGGAAATCCCAAGACATCATAGCAGTCCAGAAACGAAAAATCGCTGAGACAATAACAGGTGCAATCTTCCTACCTGGATATCAGATCCTGAGGAAAAATAGAAGGAGTAGAGGGGGAGGAGGGGTTGCACTGCTCATAAAAAACCGATGGGGATTTGAGGATATGGAAGGCATGGAAAGACTGGAGAAAGGGACTACATAGTAGGTTCAATTCAGTCTGGAGAACATAAAGTAGTCATTGGAGTGATGTATAACCCACCACAGAACTGCAGGAGGCCAAGAGAGGAGTACGAAGAAGACAACAGAGAGATGGTGGACACACTGGCTGAGGAGGCAAGAAGAGCTCACTTCAGCAGAGCAAAGTTACTGGTAATGGGCGATTTCAACCACAGAGAGATCGGCTGGGAAAACCTGGAACCATAGGGGGGTCCCGAAGCATGGAGAGCCAAGATGATGGATGTGGTACTTGAAAACCTCATGCATCAACATGTCAGGGACACTACCAGAGAGAGAGGGGAGGATGAGCCAGCAAGACTGGATCTTGTGTTCACCCTGAGCAGTTCGGATATTGAGGACATCAATTACGAGAAGCCCCTAGGAGCTAGCGATCACGTGGTTCTGAGTTTTGATTATATAGTAGAGTTACAAGTGGAGAAGGTAACAATAATTGAATGGGAAAAGCCAAACTATGAAAGGGGGGACTACACAGGTAGGAGGAACTTCCTGCAAGAGGTTCAGTGGGACAGAGAACTGGTAGGAAAATCAGTAAACGAGATGATGGAATACGTAGCAACAAAGTGCAAGGAGGCAGAGGGAAGGTTTGTTCCCAAGGGACATAGAAATAATAGGAAGACCAAAGCGAGTCCTTGGTTTACCGAAGGTGTAGGGAGGCAAAAACTAAGTGCACCAGAGAATGGAAAAGGTACAGAAGGCAAAGGACCCAGGAAAATAAGAAAATTAGTAGAAGAGCCAGAAACAAGTATGCACAGATAAGGAGGGAGGCCCAGCGACAGTACGAGAACGACATAGCATCGAAAGTCAAGTCTGACCCGAAACTGCTGTATAGCCACATTAGGAGGAAGACAACAGTCAAAGACCAGGTGATAAGGCTGAGGAAAGAAGGTGGGGAACTCACAAGAAACGATCAAGAAGTATGTGAGAAGCTCAATATGAGATATAAGGAAGTATTTACAGTGGAGACAGGAAGGCCTCTGGGGAAACAGAACAGAGGGGGACACCAGCATGGAATATACCAACAAGTGTTGGATGACATACATACAAATGAGGAGGGGGTGAAGAAGCTACTAATAAACATCGATACCTCAAAGGTAATGGGACCAGACATCTCCCTGTGGGTTCTTAGAGAGGGAGCGGATATGCTGTGTGTACCACTTACCACAATCTTCAACACTTCCCTGGAAACTGGGCAACTACCTGAGGTATAGAAGACGGCAAATGTAGTTATCATTTTTAAAAAAGGAGACAGAAAAGAGGCACAAAATATAGACCTGTGTCGCTGACGTGTATAGTATGCAAAGTTATAGAGAAGATTATCAGGAGGAGAGTGGTGGAGCACCAGGAACAGAACAAGAGTATAAACGCCAACCAGCACGGATTCATGGAATCAAATCCTGTGTCACAAACCTTCTGGAGTTTTATGATAAAGTAACAGAAGTAAGACACGAGAGAGAGGGGTGGGTTGATTGCATTTTCTTGGACTGCAAGAAGGCCTTTGACACAGTTCCTCATAAGAGATTAGTGCAGAAGCTAGAGGATCAGGCTCATATAACAGGAAGGGCACTGCAATGGATCAGAGAATACCTGACAGGGAGGCAACAACGAGTCATGGTACATGATGAGGTATCACAGTGGGGCATCTGTGACGAGCGGGGACCCACAAGGGTCGGTCCTAGGACCAGTGCTATTTTTGGTATATGTGAACGACATGATGGAAGGGTTAGACTCAGATTATCCCTGTTCGCAGATGATGTGAAGTTAATGAGAAGAATTAAATCAGATGAGGATCAGGCAGGACTTCAAAGAGACCTGGACAGACTGGACACATGGTCCCATCAACTGGCTTCTCGAATTTAACCCCGCCAAATGCAAAGTCATGAAGATTGGGTATGGGCACAGAAGACCGCAGACGGAGTATAAGCTAGGTGGCCAAAGACTGCAAACCTCGTTCAAGGAGAAAGATCTTGGGGTGAATATAACACCGAGCATGTCTCCGGTAGAACACATCAACCAGATAACTGCTGCAGCATATGGGCGCCTGGCGAACCTGAGAACAGCTTTCCGATACGTTAGTAAGGAATCGTTCAAGACACTGTACACCGTGTACGTCAGGCCCATACTGTAGCATGCAGCACCTGTTTGGAACCCACACTTGATCAAGCACGTCAAGAAATTAGAGAAAGTGCAAAGGTTTGCGACAAGGTTAGTTCCAGAGCTAAGGGAAATGTCCTATGAAGAAAGGTTAAGGGAAATCGGCCTGACGACACTGGAGGACATGAGGGTCAGGGGAGACATGATAACAATATGTAAAATACTGCGTGGAATAGGCAAGGTGGACAAAGACAGGATGTTCTAGGGAGGGGACACAGAAACAAGAGGTCACAATTGGAAGTTGAAGACACAGATGAGTCAGAGAGATATTAGGAAGTATTTCTTCAGTCATAGAGTTGTCAGGCAGTGGAATAGCCTAGAAAGTGACGTAGTGGAGGCAGGAACCATACATAGTTTTAAGAGGAGGTTTGATAAAGCTCATGGAGCAGGGAGAGAGAGGACCCAGTAGCAACCAGTGAAGAGGCGGGGCCAGGAGCTAGGACTCGACCCCTGCAACCACAAATAGGTGACAAATAGGTGAGTACACACATACACACAAGAAGTATGATAAAGCTCATGGAGCAGGAAGAGTTACCTAGTAGCTACCAGTGAAGAGGCGGGGCTAGGAGCTGTGAATTGACCACTGCAACCACAACTAGGAGAGTACAATTAGGTGGGTACACGCACACACACACACACACACACACACACACACACACACACACACACACACACACACACACACACACACACACACACACACACACACACACACACACACACACACAGGAAGTTGAAGGGGAAACTTATGAAGCAAGAAAACAGGATGAGAAAAAAGTGATTGAAAATATCATGAAAGCAATAGAAGAGGACGACATGGGCTAGTTGGCAATTTTTCGGAGAATTGGGTGGTTTCCAAGAGGAGAAAAAAGGCCAGTCAGAGTGATTTTCAAGGCAGAATCATCTCGAAACAGGATCCTGCAGGAGAAAGCACGACTAAGGGACGAACCAGCCTACTGGAGAGTGTACCTCGACCGTGACAGAAGAAAGGAGGATGCTGAAAGAGAGGGTACAAAGACGCAAGGAGGAACGAGAGACAAGGACGGAGATGAGTAGGAGAACCCAGACCCTGGTGGAAGAGTAAACACAACTTTCCCTAGAACCACCCGCAGGAGGAATCCAACCACGGCAACCCCAATGCAACCGAACAATCTAAACTACAATCTGTCCCATCCCCATTATCATAAACCCCATCCCCACAGCAACCCCCCATAGGCCCCCTGCCCCTACCCCTTAATATAAACCCTATCCCCACAGCAGCCCCCCATAGACCCCGCCAGGGCTCCTGCTTCCTAACCCCACCATTCTCCCCAGACCACAGTTTTAGAAAAGAAGTTTAATGTTAGGTGGTATACGAACGTGGATGGAATAACGAATAAATGTAAGGAGTGGCATCAAAGAATCAAGACGTAGCCAGACATCATAGCATTCACAGAAACGATGCTCACTGGGATGATAACAGACGCAATCTTCCCACCCGGATATAAGATCCTGAGGAAAGATAAAAGGAGCAGAGAGGGTTATGGGCAATTTTAACCACAGGGAGATTGATTGGGAAAACTTGGAGCCACATAGGGGTCCCGAAACATGGAGAGCCAAGATGATGGATGTGGTACTGGAAAACCTAATGCATCAACACGTTAGGGGATACTACCAGAGAGACTGGACCGTGTGTTCACCCTGAGTAGCTCGGACATTGAGGACATGACATCACATATGAAAGGGCACTTGGAGCCAGTGATCACATGATTCTGAAAGGAGACAGAAACGAGGCACTAAACTATAAACCAGTGTCACTGACGTATGCAAAGTTTTGGAGAAGATTATCAGGAGGAAAGTGGAGGAGCACCTGGAAAGCAAAAAGATTATAAACGACAACCAGCACGGATTCATGGAAGGCAAATCCTCCGTCACAAGCATACTGGAGTTTTATAACAAGGTAACAGAAGTAAGTCACGAGGCAGAGGGGTGGGTTGATTGCATTTTCTTGGACTGCAAAAGACCTTCGACACAGTTCCTCACAACAGATTAGTGCGGAAGCTAGAGGATCAGGCACGTATAACAGGAAGGGCACTGCAATGGATCAAAGAATACCTGAAAGGAGGCAACAACGATTCATGGTACGTGATGAGGTATCACGTGTGGGGTCCCACAGGGGTCAGTCCTAGGACTAGTGCTATTTTTGGTATATGTGAATGACATGATGGAAGGGACAGACTCAGAAGTGTCCCTGTTCGCAGATGATGTGAAGTTAATGAAGACAATTAAATCAGATGAGGATCAGGCAGGACTACAAAGAGATCTGGACAGGCTGGATGTGTGGTACAGCAACTGGCTCCTCGAGTTTAACCCCGCAAAATGCAAAGTTATGAAAAAGACTGCAAACCTCACTCAAGGTAAAAGACCTTAGGGTGAGTATAATACCGAGCACGTCTCCGGAATCACACATCAGCCGGATAACTGCTGCAGCATATGGGCGCCTGGAAAACCTGAGAATATCGTTCCGATACCTCAGTAAGGAATCGTTAAAAACTTTGTTCACCGTGTACGTCAGACCCATACTGGAGTATGCAGCATCAATGTGGAACCCATACCTGGTCAAACACGTCAAGAAATTAGAGAAGGTGCAAAGGTTTGCAACAGGCCTAGTTCCAGAGCTAAGGGGAATGTCCTACTAAGAAAGGTTAAGGTAAATCGGCCTGTAGACACTGGAAAACAGGAGGGTTTGGGGAGACATGATAACTTACAAAATACTGCTAGGAATAGATAAGGTGGACAAAGACAGGATGTTCCAGAGAGGGGACACAGAAACAGGGGGGTCACAATTGGAAGTTAAAGACTCAGATGAGTCAAAGGATGTTAGGAAGTATTTCTTCAGGCATAGAGTTGTCAGGAAGTGGAATAGTCTGGCAAGTGATGTAGTGGAGGCAGGAACCATACGTAGTTTTAAGACGAGGTATGATAAAGCTGATGGAGCAGGGAGAGAGAGGACCTAGTAGCGACCAGTGAAGAGTAGTGGCCAGTAGCTGAGTCTCGACCTCTGCAACCAGAAATAGGTGAGTACAAATAGGCGAGTATACACACACACACACACACACACACACACACACACACAACACACACACACACACACACACACACACACACACACACACACACACACAGATACACACACACACACACACACACACACACACACACACACACACACACACACACACACACACACACACACACACACACACACACACACACACACACCTACACCAGCACACACAAACATACAACCTCCACATACACACACACAAAGACCAAGTGTATAAACTAGTGTTTTTGACAACTGGTAACTAACACACTTTCAGATATAAAATTACCAATGGAATAGGAAGGGTCGTATATTGAACCTTCAGTTGTAACTGTTTATCTGCTGAAGGAGGTTTCAGTTGGAGGACGAAATATGAAGCCCTCCTGTTTTGTTTAATTTCTTTCTTTACTTTGGTTAGAATTACAATAACAATGAATTTATAACATTTACGTATGTACTTATAGTATATTATTATTATTATTATTATTATTATTATTATTATTATATTATTATTATTATTATTATTATTATTATTATTATTATTGTTATTATTGTTGCTGTTATTATTATTATCATTATTATTATTATTGTTGCTGTTATTATTATTATTATTATTATTATTATTATTATTGTTGCTCTTATTATTATTATTGTTGCTGTTATTATTATTATTGTTGCTGTTATTATTATTTTTATTATTATTATTATTATTAT
>NC_069404.1:60644488-60666526 GCF_026875155.1 Cherax quadricarinatus
AATTTGGGAAAAGGGAAATTGCAGAAGGTAAGTTAAAGTAGCTGGTAAAAATATTCAAATTACTGAGATAAAAGGTGTAAATAAAAATAAGAGGAAAGAAATAAAAAATAGAAATTAAAAGAACCTGAAAGCGAAAAGAAGAAAAAAAAGAAGAGGGGGAGGTGAGGTGGAGGAGGACAAAAAATAAAAAAGAGAAAATTATATAATAATAAAAAAGGGAAATTTAACAACTCAGTCTTTTTTTAGGGTAATTTTCCTTTGGGACTCTCCCCCCTTTACACTGAAAAATAAAATTTAAAAAAAAGAAAACACTTAAACAATAGTTAATTGCAAAAAATAAAATATTACGAAAAAACAGAAAAAAAAGGGAGGAATGAAAAACCAATCAGCGGAGTCACACACTTGATAAAAAAAATATAAGGATAAAGAATCTGATGAAATAGGGCATAAAAAGGGAAAATTTGAAAATAGCAGAGATGGTTAACGGATATTTTAAAGGAAAAAATAAAGATGAAAGAGCTATATAAGTAACAAAAAAAGAAAGAAGAAGAAGTGCGAAAACAACGAGCAAATGAAAGTGAAAAAACACATTCAATCCTCTGTTTATCGTATGAATTTTTATTTTTTAATTAGGTCCTGAAGGGGAAAAATTTAATTTAAAAGAGCATCCAGCTTAGAGTTCATACTCTCCAGAATATGAAAAGAAAAACAAAGAAATGCTGGAGAACAGTGAACAAAGTAGTAGAGGTTTGGAAAGGGGGGAAGATTAAATAAAAGAAATCAAGGAAGATAAACAAAATTTACGTAAGGGAAAAAATAGCACTAACACCAGCATAACAGCAAAGGCTATTGGAACAGTATTAAATATTAGAAGAATACAGGGTTGGATAGACTATTAACTTACAGTTAGGACTAAGGCATTAATAAAATCAAGTTCCCAAAAACATGTTCATGCAAAGGAAAGGTTTAGAAAGACACGTAAAGCAAACACATAACATTTTTAAATTAGAAAACGTTTGGGTCCTGGGACCTTGATCACTTTAATAAATATGTTATAGTGTTTGCTTACGTGTCTTTCTAAACCAACTTGTGGGTATTTATTACCAAGGGTTTATACCATGCAATGGATAAACTTAACGAGACTCCTCAGTTAAGACATATGCCCTGTGTACTTTGTAATGTGCAGAATATAAAATTACCGTGACTTCTCTGTAAGTTGACAGCACAGATATAATAATAAAATGAATGAAAGCATCATAAATAATTTACAAAATAATTATAATGATAAATAAAAAGGGGGTAGGTTGCAGATAACAACCACTCAGAGAGGCACTACCCTTCTCCGGTGTTATTTACTAAATGTGAAAAGAAGAAATGTGTGAGTGAATGGTGAAAAACATTTCCCGTTTTCGGGTCACCTGCCTCGGGGGGAGATGGGCCGGTTGTTAAAAAAATAATATTGATAAAATAATAATAATAACCAAATTACAAAATGGTGGTAATAATATTATTTTTATAGTCACAATAATAAAGTAACAATAATAGTGATAATAATAATAATAATAATAATAATAATAATAATAAATAAAATAATAATAATAAAAAATAATAATAATAATAAAATAAAATAAATCGAACAAAAAACACATTTTTTCACTGCAAGATAACAAGCAAAATATACGGTTAATTCAACATTACAGTGCAATGCAGTCGGTTACTACAACAGTAAAAAGAATGTATACAGTCACTATAACAAGGCGGGGGGGCAACACACGGTTACTACAACAGTAGAAAGCAATATACATGGTGACTACACGGCACTGGGCAATACATACGTCACTTCAATAGCAGCGAGCAACACAGATACAGTCACAGCAAAAAGCACCGAGCAACACACACACACGGCACTACAACACAGCAAGCAAAAACCCATAGTCACTACAACAGTAGCAAGAATATACATAGGCAAACAGTAGTAAGAAATAATAAAGTTATTTCAACAGTAGTGAGCAATACGCACGGGCATTACAACCCGGAAGAGGGGGGAAAAACCCGCAAATGTTACATAGTAACTTCAACATAACTAGCAAAAAACAAACGGTCAGGATATATACGTGAGGGTATATTTCTCTCATTGTATATAACCTGAGAGAAATACTTTGATCTCCCATTTAGAAGTTTAAGCATTCTTGTCTCGTTGTGATAACGTTACCCCCCCCATTCTTCATGAAATCTCGTGCAGTTAGTAGGCTAGACTCTATTAAATCACCTAATAAATTTGGTCAAAACGACATTTTAGAAAACCTTTAACGGATGATAATATATACAGTATACGTATAATATATATAAATATATATATATATATATATAAATTTTATTATATATATATATATATATTTTAAATATATATATAATATATATATTTACATATATATGCAAAATAATAGCAGACATGCGATCTTAACAATGCAAGACAAGCCACAGGGCGTGGAAATCTTTAGCTCAAGTACTTCACACTTCTCAGTTCGTCATCAGGAGCTATGCAATATTGCAAGGGCAGCAAAAGAAGAAATAGGGAAAGTTTTTTTCTGATTTTGGTAGCACGGTGGCACCAGCCTCTGAATGGGTAGAGAGGCCCAGCGGAATGCAAACCACAAAAACCCGGGCCCCCCCCCCCACCCCTCCCCATAATGGGTCGGTGGAGTAGGCCCCCGCTGTTTGCAGATACCATGAGGAAAAATAACTATGAAAAGTTAATAGCCAACCTTAATTTCTAACCGCTGAGAACAGTCATTGACGTAAGAAGTTACATTACATAGTGGATCATTTACATACAGTGCAGCTAAAAGAACAACCTTCTAACTAATGAAACAGAAGGAATAAAACCCTTATTTTGTCAACCGGAAATACCCTATGTCGCAGAATGTTCGAAAATTTTCAGGAAATACTTCGTGAAATTTAAATATCCCCGGGGGTAAATTTCCCAAATCTTTTTTTTATCATTACATTATGTATTACTAACAACAAAATTTCAATAAACTGCTAAGCCGTTGCTTTTTCCATGTTGCAATCAACTATGTGTACCTTGTCCCGCTGACCTTGAGGTTTTGGGCCTAAATGGGTCACTCGCATTTTTTTGGGGTTACCCTGATATCGCCAGGGCCCCCACATACCAAAACAAACCCCCTCATACCATTTCCCTTTTGTTTATATCGCTAGGTTGCAGTCTGTATTGCGTACCCCACCTAGAGCCCCTGTAGCATTAGACCCTTTATGCTAGGCAGAGTGGGTTCCCGCCCCGTCACGGAGCCCAAAATTATTAAATATCATGTTCGCGAGGGATTAACAAGATGTTATATATTATATCGCGTTCAGGGGCATACCATGATGTTCGTTTGCAGACTCGGGTTTAAACCAACCGAAACATCACAAAACCCCCCCGGGAAAAGGGGAACAATCCTGAGTTTTTTGTAAAACTTGGGCGTAAGGCTGTGTCAATAGATTACAAAATATATCGATTTCTACAGCCCATAATTTGAGTTTTAACGGCATTTCTATCTTTTTAAAGAGGAGGCCCAATTATGTTTTTCTATGATGGAAATGTTGGGTACAATTATCGGGCGGCACCCCCCCCGGGGGTGTTGCAAAATGACTTGGTTAAAGATCACATTCGAACCGGGCCCCGTCCTGAATGGTTTTGGAATAATCAAATTTTCCAGAATTTACTGCTGCCCAATGTAGAGAGTGGGCATGGGGTGCATGAGCCTTGTAACACCACCCACGTTTTTAGATGTTTTTTTTTTAATCAGTCTCTGTTTCACTGTCCCGGTTTTTGAAAATCAAATTTATGATTTTTTTTTTTGAGTGCCTCACGCAGGCAGCCCAAAATTTGGGCATTGTATGGGAAGACCCAAAACTTTTTCAGTCAGGCGTTTTTCCTTAAGTTCGTCCCGTAAAAATCTTCCTAGCTGACAGTGGGGCTTTCAACAAAATCCCCGGGGGATCTCAGTTTTGTGGCTTTTTTAAATATCTTGTTTTTCATCTTTTTTAAATACCAAACGGCAGATACGCAAAGATCTAGGCATTTTAAGGAAAACATTTCTTTTGACCCTAGATTCTGTAATTATTACCACGGGGGGTCTTCCCGAAAATGTAAAATTTTAATATTTTGTGAGCATGGTTAAAAAGTCTGGAAGGTAGAGTGGTTTTCTATTTTATGCCTTTTTGTGAACTTAATAGAAGGTATCAGGGCCCTTTAGTTAGGTGGAACTCATAATGTTGGATCTCTGACCAAAGGCAAAAACATCATTAGGAAATTTAACCTCCTAGCATTATTGGGAGGAAATTTTTTAATAGTTGTCTCATAGAAATTCCCTGTACAGGTTGTGAGTAAAGGGGTGAGGGGGTTTCCCTAGCCATGTCCTGATTCTGGCTAGTATTGCCTTTAAAACACAAACTTGCAAAACCATAACACAAAATTTAATCAGTTCGTAATTATTTGTGGGGGGAGGGGAAGGAAAGTTTCTGTTCTCTTCAAGGTACGTAAACAAGTAGGGAAGGGACTCTGGTTTTTAAACAGGGCCGACATAAAAACTATCAGGTTTAAAATCGTGTGAAACTTTAATTTCTGAAGCCCTTTTAGTAAAGGGCAACATTATTTTAAAAAGCCCTCCCCAGATCCACCCCAAACCCTGGGAGTTAAAAAGTTTAATCAACCCTTTAGATAGTTATATGCGTGAGCCTATTTAATTTACAATAGAAACTAATGGGGTTTCTGGGGTTATAGTCTTAATCAACCCATAAAGAACGGGAGAGTTTCGGCCTCGCTGATAAAGGTTTAATTAGTTCATCATTTTCCCTTCAATAACGTTTTAAATCGTTTTTTTAAATGGTTTTGACCTGGTAAGGGGTTTTTTAAAAAAGCGGTCAATTTCATTCACCCAATAAATTATTCGTTTACCAAAACAACTTTTTCTAAAAAAGAAAAATGGTTGGAATTAAAGATTTGCTTTTCCAGGATAAAAAAATTTTGGTTTTTTTTAAATAAAGTTGAAATTGAAGTTGGCTATTTTAAAAGCCTAAATTTTTGGGTTTTTTTGCTCTTTCCTATAAATTTATTTGGGGGGGTAAAAATAAATTGAGTTCAGGGCCAAAATCGCAGCATTTTCACCTTTTTGGCCCCAGTGTGAAATTAGAGAGAGTCTTTAGAGGAACGTTCGGTCCCCGGTGTTTCCAACCAGTGAGAATGGTTCTTTTAAGGAAACGTTTTTTGTTGGTTTCTTTAGTTAGAAATTGCTTGCTTTTTATGAAAAAGATAAGTTTTGACCCCTTCTTGGTTGGTCCCTTTGCTTTTCGTTGGAACTGCGGTTTTTTTAACCCTTGTTTTGTTGTTAGGGGAAGGTAAGGGAAAACCTTGTTTTTTTACAAGTCACATACTAGGTTAAAACCATCTTTGATCTTTGCGAGAGGAGGATTAATTTTTTTAATTGTGTTTTTGTGGCGCTTATCTTCAGCCCTTAATTTATTCTGGGGAAAAGGAAATTATATGGAAACTTATAATTTTGGGAAAAGTAACCTCTGGGGGGTTTTAATTTAGGTCCGTTATCCAAAAACCAGTTTATGTGGAGTAGGATTTTAAAATTTTGGCTAAAAAAAAGGGAAAAAAATTTTTCCCCCCGGGTTTTTGGGAAATTTTAAAAGGTTGGAAAAGAACGGAATTCCCCCCCGGGGGGAAAAACCCTTTTTTAAAAAAATTTTTTTAAAAAAAAAGGGGGCCCAAATTTGGTTTTTTTTTTAAAAAAGGGGGTTTAAAAGGGGGGGTTTTTAAAAAGGGGGGGTTTTTGGGGGTTTTGGGTTTTTTTTGGGTTCCCCCTTTTTTAAAAAATTTTTTTTAAAAAAATTTAAAAAAAAAAAAAGGGGGAAAAAAAATTTTCCCCCCTTTTTTTTTTCCTTTTTTTTTTAAAAATTTTAAAAATTTTAAAAAAAAAAATTTTTAAAAAAAAAATTTTTTTTAAAAAAAAAAAAAAAATTTTTTTTAAAATTTTAAATTTTTTTGGAAAAAAAAAATTTTTTAAAAAAAAAACCCCGGGGGGGGGAAAAAATATTTTTTTTTTAAAAAAAATTTTTTTGGGGGGAAGAAAAAAAAAAAAATTTTTTTAAAATTTTTTTTTTTAAAAAAATTAAAGGGGAAAAAAAAGGGCCCCCCCCCCCCCCAAAAACCCCTTTTTTTTTTTAAAAAAAGGGGGGGGGGGGAAAAAAAAAAATTTTTTTTTTTAAAAAATTTTAATTTTTAAAACCCCCCAAAAAAAACCCGGGGAAAAAAACTTTTTTTTAAAAACCCCAATTTTTGGGGGGGGGGTTTTTTTTGGGGAAAAAAAAACCCCCAAAGGGTTTAAAAAAACCCCCAAAAATTTTTTTTTGGGGGAAAAAACCAAAATTTTTAATTTTTTTTTCTTTTTTAAACCCCCTTTTTTTAAAAAAATTTTTTTTAAAAGGGGGAAAAATTTCCCAAAAAGGGGGCCCGGGGGGCCCAAAATTTTGGGTTAATTTCCCGGGGGGGGAAAAAAAGGGAAAATTTTTTTGGAAACCTAAAACCCCAAAACCCCCCCCTTTTTTTTTTTTTTTTTTTTAAAAAAAATTGGGGGCCGGGGGGGGGGGGGTTTTTCCCCCGGAAAAATTTTTTTTTTTTTTTTTTAAAAAAAAAAAAATTTTTTTAAAAATTTCCCCCAAAAAAATTTTTTTTAAAAAAGGGGAAATTAAAATAAAAAAAAACCCCCAAAAAAAAAATTTTTTTTAAAAAAAAAAAAAAAAAGGGAAAAAAAAAAAAATTTTTGGGAAAAGGGAAAAAAGGGAAAACCCCCTTTTTTTTTAAAAAAAATTTTTTTTTTTTTAAAAGGAAAAAAAATTTTAACCCCGGGCCCCCGGGGGAAAGGGTTTTTTTTTTTAAAAAAAAAATTTTTTTTTTCCCCGGGCCCCCCCTTTTTTGGGGAAAAAAAAAAATTTTAAAAAATTTTAAAAATTTTGGGGGGGGGGTTGGGGGAAATTTTGGGCAAAAAAAAAAATTTTTTTGGCCCCTTTTTTTTTTTTGGAAAAAAAATTTTTTTTTTTTTTTCCCCAAAAAAAAAAAGGGGGGGCCAAAAAAAAAAACCCGGGGTTTCCTTTTTTTGGGGGTTTTCCCTTGGAAAAAAAAAAAAAAGGGGTTTTTTGGGGGCTTTTTTTTTTTTCCCCTTTAAAAAAAAAAAAAAAATTTTTTAAAAAGGGGGTTTTTTCCCAAAATTTTTTTTAAAGGTTTTGGGGGGGTTTTTTTAAAAAAGAATTTTTTTTTTGGGGGGAAAACAGGGGGGAAAATTGGTTTTTTAAAAAAAAAAAAGGGGGGGAAAAATTTTTAGGGGGGGGTTTTAAAATTTGGGCCCCCCAAAAAAAAAAAAAAAGGGGGGGGGGGCCCCCGGGGGGGGTTTTTTTTTTTTTTTTAAATTAAAAAAAAAAGGGGGGGGGTTTAAACCCAACCCCAAAAATTTTTTGGGCCCAAAAACCCCCTTTTTCCAAAACCAAAATTTTTTTTTTTTTTTGGGGGGTAGGGGGGGAAAAGGGGGGGGAAAAAAAAAGGGGGGAAAGGGGGGTTTTTTAAAAAAAAAACCCAAAAAAAAAAGGAAATTTTTTTTTTTTTTAAAAAATTGGGGGGGAAAAAAAAAACCCCAAAAAGGAAAAAGGGGGGAAAAAAGAAAAAACCCTTTTTTTAAAAAAGGGGGAAAAAAAAAGGGGTTTTTTTTTTAAAAAAAATTTTCCCTTTTTGGGTTTTTTTTTCCCCTTTTTTGGGGTTTGGGGGGGTTTAAAAATTTTTTTTAAAAAAAGGGGAAAAAAAACCCTTTTTTAAAAAGGTTTTTTTAAAAAAGGGGCCCAAAAATTTTTTTTTTTAAAAAAAAAAAATTTTTTTTTAAAAAACAAAAAAAAAAATTTTTTTAAAAAATTTTTGGGGGAAAACCAATTTTTTTTTTAAAAAAAAATTAAAATTTTTAAAAAATTTTTTAAAAAAAATTTTTTGGGGGGAAAAATTTTAAAATTATTTTTTTTTTTTTAAAAATTTTAAAAAAAAAAAAATTTTTTGGGGGGAAAAAAAAAGGGCCATTTTTTTTTCCCCCCAACCCCGGGGGCCCCCGGGGGGTTTTTTTTTTGGGGGGGCCCCCCCCCCGGGGGGGTTTGGGGGGGGGGGGAAAATAGGGGGGCCCCTTTTTTTTGCCCTTTTTTTTTTAAAACCTTAAAAAGGTTTTTTTAAAAAAATTTTTAAAATAAAAAAATTTTAAAAAAATTTCCCCCCCCCCAAAAAATTTTTGGATTAAAAAATTTTTGGGGTTTTAAAATTTTTTTAAATTTTTTTAAAAAACCCTTTTTTTTAAAAAAAAAACCCCCCAAAAAAAAAAAATTTTTTTTTAAAAAAAAAAAACCCCCGGGGGGTTTTCCCCCCCCCTTTTTTTGGGGGGGGTTTTTTAAAGGAAAAATTTTCCAAAAGGGGGGTTTTTCCCCTTTTAAATTTTCCAAAAAAAAATTTTTTCCCGGGGGTTTTTTTAATTTAAAAGGGGGTTTTTTTTTTAAAAAATTCCCCTTTTGGGGGGCCCCCCGGTTTTTAAAAATTTTTTTTTTTTAAAAAAATTTTTTTTTTAAAAAAAATTTCCCAAAATAAAAAATTTTTTAAAAAAAAAGGGAAAAAAATTTAAATTTTTGGGGGTTTTTTTAAAAAAAAATTTTTTAAAATTTTTGGGTTTTAAAATTTTTTTGGGGGGAAAAAAACCTTGGGGTTTCAAAAAAAAAAAAAAAAAAATTTTTTTTTTTTTTTGGGGGTTTTTAAAACAAAAAAATTTTTTTTTTTGGGGGAAGGGGGTTTTTTTAAAACCCCCAAAATTTTTTGGGGGAAAAACCCCTTACCCTTTAAAAAAAAAATTTCCCTAAAAAAAATTTTTTTAACCAAAAATTTTTTTTTTGGAAAATTTTTAAAGGGTTTTTTTTCCCGGGGTTTAAAGGGGAAAAATTTAAAAAATTTAAAAAAATTAAAAAAAATTTAAAAAAAAATTTTTTCAAAAAAAAAATTTTTTAAAATTAAAAAAAACAAAAAAAAAAAAACCAAAAAAAAACCCCAAATAATTAAAATTAAAAATAAAAATTTTTTAAAAAAATTTTAAAAAACCCAAAATTTTCCTTTGGGGTTAAGGCCCCCCCCAAAAAAAAAACCCCCCCCTTTTTTTAAAAAAAAAAGGGGGGTTTTTTTTAAATTTTTTTTAAATTTTTTTTTTTGGTTTTTTTTTTTTTAACCGGGGAAAAAAAAAAAATTTTTCCCCCCCCCAAAAAATTTTTAAAAAAATTTTGGGGTTTTGGGGCCCCCCCGGCAAAAAATTCCCAAAAAAAATTTTTTAAAAAAAAATTTTTTTTTGGGTTTCCCCAAAAAAAAATTTTTCCCAAAAAAAAACCCGGGTTATTTTTTAAAGGGGAAAAAAGGGAAAAAAAAAAAAAGGGAAAAAAATTTTTAAAAAAAATTTTTTTTTTTAAATTTTTTAAAATTTTTTAAAAAAATTTTTAAAAAAAAATTTAAATTTAAAAATTATTTTTTTTAAATTTTTTTTTTTTTTAAAAAAAAACCCCTTTTTTTATTTTTTTTTTTAAAAAAATTTTTTAAAAAAATTTTTTTTTTTTTTTTGGGGGGAAAAACCCGGGGGTTTTTCCCCCCAAAAAAAATTTTTTTAAGCAAAAACCCCCCTTTTAAAAAAAAAATTTTTTGGGGAAAAAATTTTTTTTTTTAAATTTTTTTTTTTTGGGGTTTTTTTTCCCGGGAAAAAAAAATTTTTTTTTTAAACCCTTTTAAAAAAATTTTTTTTTTTTAAAAAAAAAAAAATTTTTAAAAAAAAATAAAAAAAGGCCTTTTTAAATTTGGGTTTCCAAGGCCCCCAAAAAAACCCAAAAAAAAAAAAAAATTTTAAATTTTTTTTAAAAAATTTTTAAAATTAAAAAAAAAAAAAATTTTTAAAAAATATTTTTTTTTTTTTTTTTTAAAAAAATTTTAAAAATTTTTTTTTTTTAAAAATTTTTAAAAAAAGGGGAAAAAAAAAAAAAAGGTTCAAAAAAAAGGGGGGTTTTTTGGGCCTTTTTTTTTTAAAAAATTTAAAAATTTTTTTCCCCCTTTTTTTTAAAAAAATTTAAGGGCCAAAATTTAAAAAAAAAAAGGGGGAAAAAAAAAAGGGGGGTTTTTTTTAAACCCCCCTTTTTTTTGGGTTTTGGTTTTAAAAACCCCCAAAAAAAGGGGGGGAAAAAAAAAAACCCCCCCCCCCCCCCCTTTTTTTTTCCCCGGGTCCCCCCCCCCCGGGTTTGGGGGCCCGGGGGGTTTTTAAAAAACCCCTTTTCCCCCCTTTTTGGGAAAAAAAAGGGGGCCGGTTTTTTTTTGGGGGGTTTCCCCGGGGCCCAAGCGGGGGCCCCCCCGGTTTTAAAAAACCCCCGGGGAAAATTTTTAAAAAAAAAACCCCCCCAGGGCCCCCGGGGGGGAAAACCCCAAAAACCCTTTTTTTCCCCTTGGGGGGGGGGCCCCCCCGGGGTTTGGGGGTTTCCCCCCCTTTTTTTTTTTCCCCCGCCTTCCCCCCCCCTTTTTTCCGGAACCGGGTTTTTTTCCCCCCCCCAAAAGGGGGGAAAAAATTTTTTTAAAATGGGGGAAAAAGGGGGGGGGGGGTTTGGGGGGGGGGGGGGTTTTTTTTTAAAAAAAAATTTTTTTTCTTTTTTTTCCCCCCCCCCTTTTTTTTTTAAAAAAAAAAAAAGGGGAACCCAAATTGGGGGGGGGGGGGGGCCCCGGGGGGTTTTGGGGGTTTTTTCCCCAAAAAAAATTTTTTTTTTGGGAAAATTTTTTTTTTTGGGGGAAAAGGGTTTTGGGTTTTTTTAAAATAGGAAAAAAATGGGGAAAATTTTGGGGGAAAACCCCCGGGGCCTGATTGTTTTTTTCGGTTCCCCTTTTTTTTTGGTTTTTTTTTTTTAAAAAAAAACCCCAGAAATTCCAAAAAAAATTTTTGGGGGAATTTTTTAAATTTTGGAAAACCCCGGGGGGGGGAAAATTTGGGGTTTGGGGGTTTTCCCTTTTGGGTTTTTTTCCCCCCCAAAAATTTTTTGGGGGTTTTTCCGGGTTTTTTTCCCGGGGAAAAATTTTAAGCCCTTTTTTTGGGGGGCTTTTGTTTCCCCGGGTAAAAAAAATTTTTTTTTTTTTTTAAAAAAATTTGGATTTTTAAAAAAAAACCCCTTTTTTTCCCCCCCGGGTAAAAAAGGGGGGGGCCCGGGAATTGTTTTTGCCCCAAAAAAGTTTTTTGGGTTTTTATTTATTTTTTTCCAAAAAAAAGGGGGGGGGGGCCCCCCCCCTTTGTTTTTCCGGGGAAAAAAAACCCGTTTTTTAAAAAAAAAAAGGGGGGGGGGGTTTTTTTTGGGGGCCCCCCTTTTTTTTTTTGGGAATTGAAAAAAAAAATTTTTTTTTTAAAAAAGGGGGTTTTAAAAATTTTTTTTTTCCCCCCTTTTTCCCCCCCCCGGGGGGGGGCCCCTTTTTTTTTTGGGGGTTAAAACCCCCGGGGGGGGGGGGCCCCCTTTTTTCCCCAAAAAGGGGGGAAAAAATTTTTTAAAAAGGGGAAAGGGGGAAAAAAAAATTTTAACCGGGGGGAAAACCCCCCAAAATTTTTTTCCCGGGGGTTTTTTTGGGGGGCCCCCCGGTTTCCCCCCCCTTTTTTCCCCCTTTTTTTTGGCCCCCCCTTTTTTCCCCCGGGGGGGGAAAAATTTTTGGGGGGGTTTCCCCCTTTTTTTTTTTGGGGGGGGAAAAAAAGGGGTTTTTAAAAATTTTTTTAATTTTTTTTGCCCCTTTCCCCCCCCGGGGCCAAAAAAAATTTGGGGGGGGTTTTTAAAATTTTTTTTGGGGGGGGGAAAATTTTTTTTTTTTCAAATTTTATTTTTAAATTGGGGGGGGGGCCTTTTTTTTTTTTGGGTGGGGGTTGGGTTTTTTTTTAAAAATTTTTTTTTTTTTTGATTTTTTTTTTTTCCCCCCAAAATTAAAAAAAAAAAAAGGGGGGGGGGGTTTTTTGGGGGGAAAAAATTGGTTTAAAAAAGGGGGTTTTGAAGGCCCCCCTTTTTGGGGGCCCCGGGTTTTGGGGGGTTTTTTTTCCCGGGGTTTTTGAAAAAAAAGGGGGGGGAAAAATTTTGGGGGGTTTGGGGGGGGGGTTTTCCCCCGGGGGTTTGGGGGGGAAAAGGGGGGAAAAAAAAATTTTTTAAAAAAAAAAATTTTTTTTTTTAAAAAAAAAAAATTTTTTAAATTTTTTAAAAATTTTTTTTTGGGGGGGTTTTTGGGGGGGAAAAAGGGGAAAAAAATTTTGGGTGGGTGGTTGGGGGAAAAAAAAATTTTTTTCCCCGGGGTTTTGGGGGGGGGGGGGGAAAAAAAAGGGGGGGGAAAAAAAAAAAATTTTTAAAAAAAATTTTTGGAAAAAAAAAGGGGAAAAAAAATTTTTTTAAAAATTTTTAAAAAAAAAAAAAATTTTTTTTTTTTTTTTTTTTTTTTTTTTTAAAAAAAAATTTTAAATTTTTTTTAAATAAAAAAAAATTTTTTAATATATTTATATAAATTTTAATTAAAAAAAATTTTTTTAAAAATTTAATTTTTTAAAAATTTTAAATTTTTTAATTTTTTTTAAAATTTTTAAAAAAGGGGGGGGGGAAAAGGGTTTTTAAAAAAAAAAATTTTAAAAAACCAAATTTTTTCCCCCCTTTTTCCCAAGTCCCCCCGGGGGGGTTTTTTTCCCCCCCAAAAAAAAAAAAAAAGGGGTGGGGGGGCCCCCCCTTTTTTTCCCCCCCCCGGGGGGCCCCCCCCTTTTTAAAATTTTTTTTTTTAAAAAAGGGCCCCCCCCCCCTTTTTTTTTTTTTTCCCCCCCCTTTTTTGGGGGGTTTTTTCCCCCCCTTTTTTGGAAAAAAAAAATTTTTTTTTAAAAATTTTTTTTTTTTGGGGAAAATTTTCCCCCTTTGGCCCCCCAAAAAACCCTTTTTTTTGGGGAAAAATTTTCCCCTTTTTTTTAAAATTTTTTCCCCCTTTTCCTTTTTAAAAAAAATTTTTTTAAAAAAAAAAACAAAAAAAAAAGGGGGGGCCCCCCCCGGGGAAAAAAAAATTTTTTTTAAAAAAAAAGGGGAAAAATTTTGGGGAAAAAAATTTTTTTTTTTTTTTTTAAAAAAAATAAAAAAAAAATTTTAAATTTTTTTTTAAAAAACCGGGTTGGCCTTTAAAAAAAGGGCCAAGTTTTTTAAAAAAAAAAGGGGGTTTTTTTTTTTTAAAAAAAAGGAAAATTTGGGTTTAAAAAATTTTAAAAAAGGGGGTAAAAAACAAACTTTTTTTTGGGGGGTTTAATTTTAAAAAAACCCAAAATTTTGAGGGGTTTTGGGGTTTTTGGGGGGGTTTTTGTTTTTTTAAATTCCAAAAAAAATTTTTTTTAAAAAATTTTTTTCCCCCTTTTTTTTTTTGGGGGGCCAAAATTTTAAAGGGGGGGGGGAAAAAAAAAAAAACCCAAAAAACTTTTTAAAAAAAAAAAAAAATTTTTCCAAAAAAAAATTTTTTATTTAAAAAATTTTAAAATTTTTGGGGGAAAAAAATTTAAAAAAAATTTTAAAAAAAAAATTTTTTAAAGGGAAAAAAAAAAAAATTTTTAAAAAAAAAAAAAATTTTTTAAAACCCCCAAAAAAAAAAATTTTTTAAAACCAAAAAAAAAATTTTTTTTTTAAAACCAAAAAAAATGTCAAATAGTTATCAAAACCGGGAAAAAAAAAAAATTTTTTTAAAAAAAAAAAAAAAACCATTTTAATCATACCGGACAAAAAAACCCGGGTTTAAATTTTTGGTTTTTTTTCTTTTAAAAAAAGGGGGGCCGGGTTTGAACTCATAAGTGAAAAACCTACCACAATCGGGCTATTCTAAGGTTTTTTTTCCACCAAGTAACATAACTTCAAAAAAACATGTCTGTTATTCCCCTTTTTGCTTTAGGGATTTTTTTTTTTCTGTATCTTCTTACCGGAATGGGAAAACAAGGGTTAAACCTCCCCCCTAATTTTTATTTTTTTTTTAAAAATTGCCTTAAGGGGGTTTTTTCATGAAAAACAGACTGGTTTTCCCTTTTCCACCTCTCTAATTTTTCCCGCTGAAATCCCTTAATATAAAATTTTTTTTTTTAGTTTTGTGTATTGCTTTCAAATTTTTTTTAGGGATAAATTTTTTTGTTTGCTTTTATTATTTGGTGTTGAGTTGTAGTTACAAAACCAAAAATTTAAAAAATTTAATCCCTTTTTTATTTGAAAAAATTTTTGGAGTTTAAAATTGGGCGGTCAAATTATAATCAGGGTGTTTCTCACCCCCCCCCCTTTTAATTCTTTTTTTCTTTTTTTCTTTTATGCCCGTATCCCCCAGGGGAAAAATTTTCCCTCCCTAATACAAATTAGTTTAATTTGGTTTTCCCTAAAATTTCCCCGGGAGATTTAATTTCTTTAAAAATCCATTTTTTTCCCTGGGTTTATTTTTTTCATTTTATCTATGTGTGTTGTGTGGTTTTTTTTTTGAGACCTTTACATTTGTAAAGATCATGTATGTTTTGGTTTTAGGAGAAATTTTCTAAAAGAATTATTACATGATGGTGCTTTGGCAAATTTTATCAGTATTTTTACCACCCCATCTTTCTTTTTTCCCCACGAAAAGTTTGCAGCCTCTTTCCCTTATTACATACTCCATTTTTTAAATTTTT
This sequence comes from Cherax quadricarinatus, assembly GCF_026875155.1. Classification (NCBI taxonomy): domain Eukaryota; kingdom Metazoa; phylum Arthropoda; class Malacostraca; order Decapoda; family Parastacidae; genus Cherax; species Cherax quadricarinatus. The sequence goes on from NC_069404.1 coordinate 60,659,263, forward strand.
TTTTTAACTTTCCAGTTCTTTTAACCTTGCAAATTTCTGGAAACGAATTCCAGAAGGTTTTCCCTGTTTGGCAAAAAGACTCAGTTTGTTTTAAACCATATTCCAGGGCCCCTTTACTTTTCAAACATAATACATATTTAAAATCATTTTCAAAAGGGCCTGAGAGTAATTTTTCTTTTCCTTTTGGGAGTTTTCCCCGCACTATGCTCCAAATACTAGTAAATAAAGGAAACCCCGCTGTTAATCGTCAAAAATTACTAAACATTTACTAAATTTTTAGCCATAAATTCAGTGCTGTAAAAAAAATCACAACATATTCCAGGGGAAAAGTAACAGTACCCCCAACCCATTTTTTGAAAAAACCCCATTTCCCCTACTTAAATATGAAAATAAATAACAAAAAGGCCAATACCCTTTACGGAACAACCCCACAAGTTTAAACCCGCACCTTTGGAGAGAGAAGCTAAAGACGATTTTCCCCTTTCCCACTTGGGACCATTTTCAAAGTTAAACCCCTAACAAAAAAAAGAGAAAGAGGGGTATACATAGGCCAACAGACAGGGCGGGACACGAGAAAGGGAGTAAAAAGGAAAAAAAAGTAGTGGTAGAATTGTAGCAAAAAGTAGTTGTGGAGTCAGTCAAAAAAACCGAAAAAAAGAGGGGCACTGTAAAAAACACAGAGACTTTAAAAAAAGGGAAAAGGACCAAAAAACCCCCCGCAGAAGAAAGAAAAAACCCTTTAAGGGGGAAAAAAAGGAAAGGGAAAGGGAAGGGGGGGAAGGGAGAGAGGGGGACAGGTTAAGTCCCAGGGTGTTCTGAAGCTGGAGCTTTTTTAAAAATGCAGCCAGTTTCTCCCAAAATACTGAAGAGGACAGGGGAACATGAAATAAAATAACACCAGGGAAAAACAAAGGGGGGAGAGGGATTTAAATTGATTGGTGGAAGGGGTGTTTTGTGTGGGGAAAAGTAAGTTTGGGGGTCTAAGGACATCAAACTTATTAAAAAGGTGGGGGAAAAAGTTTTGGGAAAGGTTTTATGCTTTTATGTAATAAAATTTTTTGGGGAGGGGAGGGGAAGGTTTTCTGGGGAAAGCATAGAGTATGCAGAGTTCCCGTAAAAATAATGAAAAGAGGCAAAAGAGATTATTAAAAATTTTTAGGGGGGGTTTTCTTGTTGAATAAAACTTTTTAAAGGGTTTTTTAGTTTTATTTAAAAACAATTAAGATTAAAATGAGTGGGAGAATAGAAGAATTTACTAAGGAACCTTACGAAGGGGTAGGGGGATTTTTAGACCAAGTGTTCACGCGAAAACAAATAGGTGAAAATTATTTAGATAAAGGGGAAAGAGTTTTCCGTTTTAAAATATGGATTTAAAAAAAACCTATGAAAGGGGTGGACAGGAGAAACAATAAGAAGTTGCTAATGTAAAGGAATTTTGGGGTTTGGATATGAAAGCAAGATTTGTGAGGAAATCACTTTTGGTTTTGTAAGGGGGGAGGGAGAATTTTTTTCCCAGGGTTTAAATAAGCTTTTTGACAGGGGAAACTTTATGTCCCATCGTTGTTCGTATATTTGCGAGGGGATTTCAAGGGAAGTGAAACTCGGGGGTTGGCAAGAGGGGGGGGGTTAAAAGATAAAGTATCTAACACAAGTGCGAGTTTGTCCCCCATGCTTTTTACTTAGAGGGTGGGGGAAAGGGTTGGAAAAAGGGATTAAAAGAAATAAATTAAAAGTGAAAAATAGGGGCGAGCAAGTGATGAAAAAAAAAAAAATTTTGGGGTTTTGAAAAAAGTGGGTATCGATTGGAGGGAGGGAGTATGGAGGAAGTGAAAATTGTCAGGAGGGGATTTTAAAAAAACAAATAAATAAATTTTAACTTATGAAAGGGAAAAAAGGGGATTTGGGGCAATTTTGTGGAACAAAAGGGAATTATCAAAGGAAAGCAGAGAGGGGGGGAAAGTATGAGAGTATAGTGGCACCAACGCTCTTTATGGGGGTGGTCTTGGGGGGGGTGAATATTGCAACAAGGAAAAGGTAGTGGAGAAAGTTTGGGGGGGGGGGGGAAAACTGTGGGTGTGCATTAATGAAAAGGGGCCCGTAGCTTGGAGATTAGGAGGTGTGGGGTTTTTTTAAAAATTTTTTCGGAGGGCAGAGGAGGGGATGTTGAAGTGGTTTGGGGCGTATAGAGCGAATGGGAAAAAAATGGGAAAGGGTTTGGGGCATTTAAATCTGTAGTTTTAAAGGGGAAAGCGGGGTAGGGGTCGGGGGGTGAAAGGGTGGGGAAAGGGGGGTTAAAAGGGGGTTTTTTTGTGCGAGGGGTTGGCTTCTTGCAAGTGGGGTGTGAACCCTTTTTAATTTGGAGCGGGTGGGGACGAATGGGTTTTATAAGACTTTAAAATGCTGGGTTTAAATGTGGCAAAGTAAAATTTATGGGAAAAGATTCAGGGGAAAATGGTTAGCCGGTTTAAGTCCAGAAAATGGGAAGTTCAATGTTTGCACCTGGTTTAAGGGGGGTTGATAAGTTCAGTTTTTTTTCTGTAGTTTGACGCCCCGCCAAGGCGTGAAAGGAATGAATGAAGATGAAAATGTTTCTTTTTTTTTTCGGGGGCACCCGTCTTGGGGGGAGAATTTTGGGTTTAAATTTGCAAAAGCTCTTCTTGCTTTAAAAAGGCAAGCGAAAAATTTTGGTGAGCAATAATTTTTGAAAAATCAAAAAAAAGTTTTTTTGGGTTTTTTAGTATTAAATTTTGGAAATTATCTTAAAAAATATTAGTTTCATTAGGCTAAATTAAATTGCCCTTCCAAAAAAAAGGTTTTGGCGAGTTTTTTTAAACGTCTTTGGTACAAATTTTTTTAATTTTTGCTTTTTTATAAAAAGAAAAAAAAATTCCCTTTAAAAGTTTTTTAAAAGAAAAATTTAGAAAAACTTAAAATTTTTAAAAGAGTTTTTTGTTAGTTTTACTAATTTTTTTTATTCAGCAACGAAAAGTAAAAATTTTTTAGTTACCATTTTGTTTCCAGGCACATTTCGTTTTGACACAAAGGGTGTTGTATATGCTGCTTGAAAGGTTGGGGTGTGTGTGTGTGTGGTGTACACCTTTGCTGTGTTTTCAGGGGTTTTTTATTCTAGCTCTTGGCACTTTTTTGTAAATCACCTAATTGTACTCACCAAATTTTTGGGGGTTTCAGGGTCGAGCTTTAGCTTTCCCGGCCCCCCCTCTTCCTGATCGCTACTGGTTTCCCCTCTTCTCGCTTCTGAGCTTTGTCAAAACCCCTTCTTAAAAAATATGTATGGTTCCTGCCTCCACTACTTTACTTGCTAGGCTATTCCACTTTCTGCAAATCTATGACTGAAAAATAAATTCCAACGTCCCTTTATCTCTGAGTCTTCCCTTTTCCATTGTGAAACCCCCCCTTGGGCCCCCGTGTTTCCCCCTTCCCGGGAAAAATCCTATCTCTGTCCACCTTGTCTATTTTTCCCCGGGGTAACTTGTAGGGCGGTTTTCATGTCTCCCCGACCCCTTTTGTCCCCCGGGTCGCATTTCCCATTTCCCTTTAACCCTTTTCCCCGTACACATTCCCCTTTAGCTTGGGGTAGCCTTTTTGCAAAACCTTTTTTACTTTCCCCCTTTAAATTTTTTCCAAAGGTGTGGGTTCCGTGGTGTGTTGGTTGGGTTTGTGTTGTTTTTTGGTTTTTTGGGTTTGGTGTTTGGGGGGGGGGCGGGGGATTGGGGGTTTTGGTTGTGTGTGTGGTGTGTATGGTGTTTGGTGTTTTTTGGGGGTGAGGGTCTGTAGGTTTTGGTCCACCCAGGCCCCCATTTTTTTGGGTTTCGGGGGCTTCTTGCCCCCCCAAAATTCAGGAACCCCCTTTTTCATTTGGCTGGGTTTAAATTCGAAAGCCAGTTTCCCGGCCCCCTGTTTCCAATTTTCCCTCTTTTGCAATTTCCCGCCCCTCCCCGTAATTTTAAAAAATTTTTCCCCATCCCTTATTTATCTTTTCCTTCACTTCCAAAAATTTTTCCCCTTGTTGTTAACAAAATTTTGCCTTGGGCCAGTTAACCCCAAATTTTAAAGGTTTAACAGGCCCCCTATACCTTTTTTCCTAATTTCTCGGGCGTTTTCCCTTAAAATTCCCTTTTCCCTTGGCAATCCCCCTTCCTTTTATTTGTTGAAAAAATTCCCCTTTTCCATTTTAATCCTTTGTGGGGAAAATGGGGGGTTTCCAAAGGGCCCCCCTTGCGGGGTTTAAAAAAAAAAAATTCCCAAAATTCTTTTTTCGGTTTTTCTGGGGTTCAGGGCCCTTAAACTCCAGGAAGGTTTGGCTCAAGGGGTTTTGGTTTATTAAACCCCGTTTTTCTTTATAATTTTTTTTCCTTTCCCCCGGTGTTCCCCCACTTTCCTTTTATAATCTTCTCCATTGGGGTTTTTAAAACCCCAAACCAATTTTCTGGACCCCCATGTAAAGTTTGGTTTGTGTGTTTTGTTTTTTTTTTTGTTTTGGGGTTTAAATTGGTTTTTTTTTTCTTGGGTTTGGCCCCTTTCGGGGTTTTTGTTGAAGGATTGTGGTTGGGGTTTTAGGTTTTGTTTTGGGCCCCCTGGGGGTGTTGTGGGGTTGTTTGGGTTGGGGGGGTTTTTTTAAAAAAAGTTCTTTCCCCCCCTTCTTGGTTGTTTCGATTAAAACCCCCAAAAGTTTATTTTCCCCCTTTAAATTTTTTTCTTTCTTCTTCCACGCCCTTCCTTTGGGGTTTTACTGTAAAAACCTTTCCCAAAAAACTCGGTTCGGCCCCCTCCTTCCTACTTCTTTCTTTCTTTTCCACCTGTTTTCCTGGAATCATTTGGGGCTTTACTGTTTTTTCCCCATGTCAAAAAAACATTTTGGGTAAAACTGGATGCTTTTATCAATCCTTTTTTCTGTTTGCCTGGGGGTTTCCCTCCTTCCTTCCCCCGTTCTCAATTTCCTTTCTGCCGATTCCATTTTTGTTTGTTCCCCCCGCCTCCGTCCTTTTTTCCTTCCTTTCAAAATTTGGGGGGTTTTTCCGCTTACCCAGTTTTGGGGGAAAACCGGGGCTTTTTGGGCTTCCCTTTTAATTTTACCCCGGGAATCCCCCAGTTTCACCCATTTATTTTTATTATGTCTCTTCTTTTTCCTCTTACGCATCTGAGTGACAATTCTCGTTTTCTTCACGACCATATCATGCATCACAGACCTTGTGGGTGAGAAAGAGAGACATACATGGGAGAGAAAGGGGTAAAAGGAGAATCAGAACAGGGAGTGTGAGACAGAGGGACAGAATGCAAAGCTTAGTGATGGAAAGATATTACGATAAGTGTTGTTAGCTTGGAAAATGCTTGTAGAAATGATTAACCTTGCTATTGTTAAGCCTGAACGCATATACAGGGGCGTGTCTCTCAGAGTATATACACAGTGAGTATATTAAGCCTGAAAATAATTTTAAGGATTAAAATATTCTTGAGTGGTGGTGAACAGGTTATACGCAGCCATAATGACCATCGTGCAGTCGAAAGATATTAACCCCATTAACCAACCAATAGAGAGAGAGAGAGAGAGAGAGAGAGAGAGAGAGAGAGAGAGAGAGAGAGAGAGAGAGAGAGAGAGAGAGAGAGAGAGAGAGAGAGAGAGAGAGAGAGAGAGAGAAACTTCTTTTTACTTGATAATTATCGCCTTGACTGCCGGTATAGTGCTCTAGCAGGCAATACCTGGTATGTAACTCCAATGTCTAATCAATTCTAGTTGCAAATATTCATCTATTATCACAGTATATGGGTATATATGGCCTGGCTGAAAACACATTATATTTCTCATATGGCGAAGTTTGAAATTCGACCAGTTGAAAATTTATAATTAATATGTAAGTAGAATGCTAAAGTGCTTTACATTCAATAAATCTGGAGCATAAAGATAATGAACGACAAAAATAACTACAATCTGGTAAATATATTCAGAATTAATTCCCACAATTAACTGACAAACATTTAGTTGTTATCTCGCAGTTATCGCACAAAATATTTTGTTAATACCTCGTAATTATATTGCAAATATCTCACATTCATCTCCAAAATATACATTAAATTATTCACAAAAGCATCACATAATACCTAAACTATCAGAAGGTATTTGATGAGGCACAACAAAGGAGGTTACCTAGCAAACTAAAAGCTTACGGAACAGTAACAGGGAACCCAGCAGTTTAAAATGACGAAGTGTCTGAGCGATGAATCGTGACGTGTGAGGCGCCCCATGGGTCGAGCCTTGACCCAGTCTTATTTTCATATACATAAATGGTCTATTATTGGTGTTTACAACCAAAGTTACAAAGCTTGTAAATGAAACGAATATGCAGAGAGTACAGCAGCTGTGATCATTCAAATATCCAGTGAAACCTGAACAGCCTCTCACAATGGTCAAAACAAGGAGCCTTCGTGGGGACCTAATACAGATCTCAATATATTAAAACAGATATACTTAAGCACAAGGATCTTTCTGAAGTACAATGTTATACACATGCAAGAAACATTGGTACGATATTCAACTTGTATCTAAGTAAGCGCTACTTCTCAAAGAGAGCTGTGGAGCACTGCAATAATCTAACCAAGAAAGTTGTGGGCTCCATATGTGTTCAGTCTGTAAAACAACGGCTTGAAGTATTTTCGACAAACATAAACAAAGCCCCTCCAGTGAGGTGGACACTGGTGTACAGAGATCTGCTGCGATTCTGCTCACAATATTCAGTTGTTTACGTTTACCTGCGGCACAGTATATACAAGAACAACCAGTGGTGTTCTTTTTGAAGGAAAACCACTGGTTCGCAAAGCTTTGTAAGTGGAAATGGAGTAGCACAAGTATTTACGGTAGTAGTAGTAGTGGTAGTAGTAGTAGTTGTTGTAATAGTAATAGCAGTTCTGTGAAGGAGCGTTATGTTCCATTCCTTCCTATCTCTCCCATAAATTCATGCCCATTTCCCAATATAGTATTGTATATTTTCTCCTGGTTTCATGCCGGCAGTGTCCAGGCGAAGACGAGGGTGGGAAGAGAAATTTTTAATTTAATATCCTTACCTCATCCATTTAGATAATAGCTGATAGTCCTTAATCAAGATAGCAATAGATTATTCTTTTCAGCAGAGAGCATCGGTGTGGATTCTCAGATATTTTACTATCTGTTTTTCCGATGTGCTCCCGTAGCCTCAGCATCATCTCACAAATATTCAGCAGTTATCTCACATTCATAATAAATTTCAATTAT
>NC_069404.1:60667026-60692026 GCF_026875155.1 Cherax quadricarinatus
AAAACATTTTTTTTTGCCCTAGATTCATGTAATTATTACAACCAGTGGTGGTCTTCCTGAAACTGTAAATTTGAATTTTCGTCGAGCGTGGTTAAAAAAAGTCTAGGAAGGATAGAGTGGTATTATTTTATGCTTATTGTGAATTTAAATTAGAAGGTATCAGCCCATTTAGTTAGGTAGGAACTCTCAATTTGGATCTCTGAAAAAAGGCAAAACACATATTAGGAATCTGAACCTCCTAGCATTTTTTGGGAGGTATCTTTAATATTTCTAGTCTCATAGAACCCATGTACGGGTTTGTGAGTAAGGGGCTGGGGGGTTTTTCCCCTGCCATGTCCTGATTCTGGCATAGTACTTGCCTAAACACAAACTTGCAACCAAAACAAAGTTTAATCAGTTCAGTAATTATATTGGGGGGTAGGGCAAGGAGAAGTTCTCTAGTTCCTCTTCAAGGTACGTAAACAAGTAAGGGACGGGATCTGGAAAATCAGGGGGCGCCCATAAAAACTCTCAGGGCTAAAGTCGTGTGAAACATTTAATTTTGAAGCCTTTCAGTAAGGTCAACATTATTTTAAATATGCCCCCCCGGAATCCTACCAACCATGGGAGTTAAAAAGTTTAATCAACCATTTAGATAGGTTTATGCGCGACCTATTTAATTTACAATAAACGTAAGGGGTTTCTGCTTTGGTCTTAAAACCCATAAAGAAGGGTAGGTTGGGACCCGCTGATAAGTGTTTAATTTTTCATCTTTTCCCTTAAATAACGTTTTAAGTCGTTTTTTGAAATGGCTATTGACCTGGAAAAGGGGTTTCAAAACAAGCGTCATCGTCACGTGGGGTCACAGCCCCTGAGCTTTTTTGGGATTAGCGTGGAGGGTTAAAAAAGATGGCTTGCTTCTAGTGTTTTAAAAATGAGGTTGGAGGTTAAAGGGGAGGTCTTGCTTCCCGGGAGGAGTTAGGAGGCTAAAGGCCACCTCAATGGGTTGGGAAGAGTGTGAGGTGGCGGGATTGGGGGAAAATGAGCTTTAGCATTGGGTGCTCTGTCTTCGCTGTGAGGGGCTGTAGTTGGGGAGGTAGCAACAGTACCACAGGAGGTGCACCCCCGCACCTGCGCAATGGCGAGTTGTTCACAGTAATGGGGGGGCCATCAGGTAAGGAAAGTTAAGAGTGAAGATTGAAGGGGGAAAATGCTTCCTGTTCTCCGGGATGAATGTATTCGTGGCCAGTAAAAGGTAAGGGTACATGCCCCGCTAATGAAGGTAAGCGCATTCTTTGGTTGGTGACTCTCAGGTAAGATATATTGACCGTGCTTTTTGAAATGGAATAAAAAGTGAGAGATAGAGTGGCTTCCCTGGAGTGGTTTTGGGGGACTTGCAACAGGCGGAAAATATCGAGGTAAGGGGAAAAAAACCCCTTATCGTCTCAGTGCTGGTGAAATGATATTGGGAAGGGTGGAGAGAAGAGCTGTAGATAAGTAAGGTCGCTATAATTTCTTTAAAGAAAGGGAGGGATCCCAATATATGTGCATCTTGCCTAGAAGGGGAGTAGGAAATGAATGGTTGTCTGGGGCATTGGTGTAAATTGCTGGCTAGACAATATGCAAGGAACTTGCAATCCATTCATTGACAACTGGAACAATTTATGGCAAACTGATAGTATGCAAGGGATGGGGTACACCCTTTGGGGGGCTGGGGGGGTTTAAGCACTTCAGCCCCGATTGGAAGGCCTTTGGGGTGAAAGCCTATGTTTTTAAAAAACTGATGGAAGATAAGGATGGGTGTGTGGGGAAAAAGCAGGGTTGCAACACTGGGGTTGGAAACAGTAAATGTTAAAAGGCATTCAGCATGAAGTTATAAATAAAGGGGAAAATAGAAAGGCGTAACAAAGGGGGCAGCAGAGGGCAGCAAGGGATAGCTCCTTAAGGTTTACTATACTAATGCAGGGTGTTAAAATAAGATAGGAGCAAGATTTAATTTTCAAGTGCAGGAAACATAATATTATTTTCTTAACGAGACCCGGCTCAATCTGAAAGATAGAGAGGCCCCCTTAAAGTCACATACAAGGCTATAAAATTTTTTCACACTGACAGGGGCAAAGGGGAAAAATGGTGGGGTAGCGATGTATTCAGAGCAATTTAAAAAGTTGTGTAAGACAAGATATTAAATTAACGTAGCCACTGAAATCTGTTTGGTTAAGCTTCGAGGGCCCAGAAAAAATAATTTTGGGGTGATTTACAGGGGGCCCCAAATCTTGATTGGGGGTGCAGTAAACTTCTATGGGACGAAATTCGTAAGGAAATTTCATACGAAAAAGTTTTGCTAATGGGGATTTCAAAAATATAGAAAATTTATGGAGCAAATTTTACAGGAAAATTTGAGTCGGGGGACTTCTTGATACCATCCAGGATTGTTTTTTAAAACTTTGTGACAGAGCCAATAGGGGAAATAACTTTCCTTGATTGGTTCTTTCCAGTAGGGAAAACTAAAAAATAATCTTGAGGTTAATGAGAATTGGGGAGAGTGATCACAAAACACTCAGTTTTAATATATCAGGAATTCCCCTAATAATGGCAATCAAGTCTCCGCCCCGACTTTCGCTTGGCTGATTTCATGGACGAAAAAAATTTCTTAGGTGGGTGAAATGGAAAGACTGACTAAGGGTCAGGGGGTGGTGATGGTTGCCGATATGATCTTTTTCCCGGGGGATAGTTCTAGCTGCTCAGTCAAATTATGTTCCCAAAAAGGGGAAACAGATAAAAAAAAAATGACCTAAATGGGTGAACAATAGATTAAAAAATCTGAGGTCAAAGAGAGGATATATAGGAAATCAAAAGAGGGAGGGGGGAATTTAAAAAAAATCGTATATTTTAGTTAAAGAGAAAAAAATAAAAAAAGGGGAATTTTGAAAAGGGAAAAAAGATTATGAGGTTAAAAATTTCAAGGAATCGAAGACTAACCCAAAAGATTCTTTCAGGTATCAGAAGTAAATCAGGGGCAAGATGGCCACTCAAAAGTTCCCCGGGTCAGTCACTGCGTGATAAGGAAATGTTAAATTTTTAAAATACTTCCTTCATTTTTTTCACGGAGGGTACCCGCGATTACCAGTAAGATAAATTTTGAGAACAGGACATAATAAATGTGCACTATTAGGGCACAAGTGACGGTCCTTAGGCAAATAATAAATTTTAAAAACCTAACAAATCCCCAGGCCCCGATGAATGTATGCAAGGGTTTTAAAGGAATGTAAAAAGGGAGCTTACAACCTTTGGCTAATCTTTTCAACATTCATCAAACTGGCATGGTGCCAGATAAGTGGAAAATGGGGAAAGTGATACCTATTTTCAAAACAGGTGACGGTCCTTAGTTCGAACATAACCAAAAAAGCCTAACCTCCATAGGGGGAAAAAATTTATGGAATCAAAAAATTGCCGGGGGCGTTGTAGCCCCTTGAAAAGCAAAATTTAATCAACAAATCTCCATGGTTTTTACAAAAGGGGCGTTCCTGCCTTTACGTTTTTATTAATTTTTTTCCTAAGGTATTTGGGAGGTAATCAGGGTAATGAAAGATATTGTGTTATGGCTTCAGTAAGGCTTTTACAGGGTCCCACATCAAGACTATTGAGGAAAAATTTAAAGCCCATGGAAAAGGGGGAGAAAATTTTTTCCGGATAGGGGCGGGTTGACAAATAGGCAGCAGAGAGTTTGCATAAATGGGGGAAAAATCAGAGTGGGGAAGGGCGTACGAGCGGTGTTCCACAGGGGTCTTTGTTGGGCCCCCTGCTGTTCACAATTACATAAACGACATAGATGAGGGCATAAAGAGCGACTCGGCAAGTTTCCCGATGACACCAAAATAGGCCTCGAATTTTTTACGAGGACATTCGAAACTCCGGAAGATTTGAATAGACTATGCAGGGTCGGAGAAGTGGCAATGAGTTTAATATAGACAAATGCAAAGTTCTAAATGTTGGACAGGAAAAAACCATGCCCATAAAAACAAAAAAATGTAGATTTAATATTAGATTGCGAAAAAGATTTAGGAGTTCCGGTTAGCAGTAATCTAAAACCAAGACAACAGTGCATAAGTGTTGCAATAAAGAAATAGAAACCTTGGCTTCATACAAAAAGCATAAATAATGGGAGTCCCGGGTTTGTTTTCAACTCTATACACCCTTTGGGTTGGGGCCTCATTTAGATTTGCTGACATTTTTTGGTCACCGTTTACAGAATGGATTAAATTCTCGGGAAAAATGAAAAAGGGAGGATGACAAAAGACCCCATGTTAAAAACCCTTTCCCTATGAGATAGACAAGGGGCCCTGAAACTGCACTCTCTAAAAACGTAGATTTAGGGGGGTTTAGATTGAGGTTAAAAAGGAAGACGGGAATAAAAAAAGGGGGAGAAATAGTTGCTAAAAAAATTTCTACCCTAGACAGGATCGCAGAAATGGTTTTAATTTGGGAAAAAAAATTCGATTCAGGAGGATATAGAAAGTATGGTTTGGTAATAGATTTTGGGGATGAAGGGAACAGACCCCAATACCGTTAAGAGGCCAGAACGTTGTGTAGTTTTAAAAAAAATAGGTTGGAAAAACATGAGTAGATGTGGGTGGGTGTGATTTAAAGCCCCTGAAGTTTGTGCAAACGGTCGGTTGCCGTTTCCCCCCTTTTAAGTCAATGTGACCAAACTGATAGGTTGGGTGCATTGGCTTAAGCCCGGGAGGGGACTTTGGGCCGTGCAAAGGGGCCCGTGGGGCCCTTTTGCGTGTTTTCGTTCTTATGTTCTTATGTTCTTTGTTTCATTATCATCAATAAATTGTTCGTTTACCTAAAATTAACTTTTTCAAAATAGCAAAAATATTGGATGTATCACCTCTCAATAAAAGACTTTGATTTTCGAGAGGTGATAAATTTAAAACTGTTTTTATTTTAAAATAAAGTGAATACTTGAAGATCTAGAGCTATCTTTCAAAATCCTATTTTGGGGTTTTTTTGCATCTTCCATCTAAATTTTTAATCTTGATTGGCAATATAATTAATATAGAGGGTTTAGGGAAGATACGCAGCATCATTCCCCTCTTTGTGCAAATGTGTATACAGAGACGCTCATTTAATGAGAAATGATAGCAGGAATGCCTCGGCTGTTCCAACCCTTTATGAGAATACGGTCTCGGTGACAGAAACGTTTTTCCCCCTTGGTTTTTTTATGTTAAAACTTTCTTTGCTGTTATGAAAATGTATAATGTTAGACACGTGTCTTGATGTTGATCCTTGCTTTGCTGTTGGACAATGCGTTGTTTTTGACCCCTTTTTTTGTTGTTAGCACGTGCCCTAATGATAGACACTTGTTTTGATACAAGACATGACGGAGTTAAACCAGTCCTAGCTGCTTATGCGATTTAGGGGCCATTAATATTTTTTAAAAATGTGTTCTAGATGGCGTCCCCCTGACTTCAGTCCCATAATTTACTTTGTGGGGGAACCCGGGAAATTTAATTGAATGGTTATAATTTTAAGCACCAAAGTAAGCCACTCGTCCATTTTAGTAGGTCCTGTTCATCCAACCTCCCGTTTTTTGTAGGCAGTAGGCCTATTTTATCTTAGGCACCCAACCATCCTCCACTCATGGAATGAACCTTCAATCTCACTTTCTCGTGACCGTAACAAATTATGTGCCTTAATGACGGAGAAAGGCTCTTGATCCATGAAATTGGAGATACCCTTTATTTTCTTGGATGAAACATTTCCCAGTATGACTCCTGGTTCAGCGCTTTGAATGTAATAATAATAATAATAATAATAATAATAATAATAATAATAATAATAATAATAATAATAATAATAATAATAATAATAATAATAATAACAATAATAATAATAATAGTGTTAGTAATACCAGGACCGATCAGCCTTCCTTGTAACATGTCCAGAAGTATAACAACTCAGCCACAGGAGTGGCCAATAGATATTTTTAAAGCTATCCAAAATAATTATGGATTGCGAGTTAAGGACTCGGGTCCGGCCGCGGAAGACTTGAAACTTCTTGCCGCCGGTTCTCGAGAAATGAGAAAGATACAACAGTTTATTGGTGTTATTTTTTGTAGGTTACACTATTCAATATATTATTTTTTTTTTTCCTGGGGAAGGGGGCGCTTGGGATGGTATATTCCGAAGACGATGAAGATTCCTGGGGATATCACCCCTGCAGCCCGTTCCCAGACCAGGTCTCTAAATTCCCGTAAGAACCGTAATGCTCTGTTTAGCATCACCTGCAGGTAACTGCTGACTGTGACTCACCTTCGGATAACTGGTGACTGTGACTCATCTTCGGATAACTGGTGATCACCTTCAGGTAATTGGTGACTGTGACTCATCTTCGGATAACAGGTGGTTATCTTCAGGTAACTGGTGACTGGGTGACAAGTCTGCAAGAATAACGAAAACACATAATGGAGAACAAGTCATTATGTAAGAAAAAATTTCACTCAATAATGACCTTCATCAAATTTGAATTGATAAAACAACGTCTTAGTAAAAAAACTCCGAATTAACTAAAGTATTATTCTGCATCAGAAGTCCACATTTCTACTTCAAATAAAAAGGATCACAACAGTGTAATTATCACATTTGCGAGGAACTTTCAAAACAAGGGATGCCGTACCAGCGATAATTCTTTTTAAGTTATTTGTTCTCTCTAGGCTAGAATACTGTTCCATTCAATACAGCTCTGTTCAAGGCAGGTGAAATCGCAGATCTAGACAATGTACAGAGAGCCTTCACTGCACGTATAAATTCAGTCAAGAAATTTAGTTATTGGGATCGTTTGAAGTCCCTTGACCTGTACTTCCTGGAACCCAGGCGAGAAATATACATCATAATCTACACCTGTTAAATCCTAGAGGGACTGGTTTTAGATGTGCACACAAAAATCACTTAATATGAAGGCGAAAGATTAGGCACACGGTATAACGTACCCCCATTGAAATCAAGGGTACCATGAGCACACTAACAGAAAACACATGCACAATGGGAATTATATATATATTAAATTTATATATATATAATATATATATTATATATATATATATATATATTTATATATATATATATATTTATATATATATATATATATATATATATTATAATATATATATATATATATATAATGGGGTCCACCTCTGGTGTAAATTGTGGGACCCATAGCCTCGGAGAAGTGGATAAAAAGGCTTCAAGGAAGAATATTTGGATTTCTTCCTGAAGCCGTTTGAATATTCCACTTCCCCTACCACCCCATCTTTTAATATATTTTTTTTACCAATAGGAATATTTTATTACATAATATGGTACAGAAGATTTAAGAGATACATTATTGATATAAAGGTGGCATATAAGGTACATGTTGTCACGTGTGTATCACCGATTATAAGGCGAAAATCTCATCCAGCTCCTCAGAGCTGGGCGTGTGCCCAAAATACAGCAGGCATTACCCCTTTGAACAGCCGCACTGAGCCGCTGGAACAGAAAATTATCTGCCCTGGGATCCCTAGTTACCCTGATGAGTCTTTTTCCTAGCTCCTTAAGGAATTTAGATGCACTCTTTCCCCATGAGCCAAGGGTCTCTGAGCCTATGGGAACAAACATATAATGTTGGGCAAGTTCTCCATATTTCCTAGACTTTTGGGACTCCCTGAAGCTGGCAGCTGCCCCTCCTTCCTCCCTGGTGTATTGGAGATAGGTATCAGCCAAGGTAGATGCACATGTATAGTCACACACCACCTGCTTCCCATCTGTCCAGGCTTGAAGGGTGATACCATCTGGACGCTTCTGGCTGCCATCAGATCTGCATAGTTGGGGTGGCTCCCTTACTGCTGGGCATCTAGCTGTTGTGAGGCTCCTCTTGTTAATGTTATTAACCTCCTCATGTCTTGCAATCTTTCCCTCGGATTTACGGCACACAAGACCATGGTACCCGAATCGGTCCGCTGCTTCACTGCCACAAATACACCTGTGTTCGACGAGAATAGGGGCGGCAAGTCGAAGGGCAACACCGATGCGGATAGTCTGTGGGTCGAGGCGTGTGCCAAGCCTGGAGTTGGGAACAGCCAACAGAAAGTCCCCAGCATGAGGGGCTCTCACTGCCAGGAGGCGGGCTCTATCCTTCCCTGACACATTCTGAAGCATTGTTGAGGCTATATTTTCCACTATTGGACCATCCCAGTGCGATTGTTTGTAGTTGTTGGGGGGAGCAAGTCTGGTTTCAGAGCCCGTTAGATTATCCCAGATTATTGCTCCGTCAATGAATTTTTGGTCCTTGGACTCCAATCTTGTCCCTAAGATGTTCAGTGAGAATCGCTGCTACAAGCTCTCTGGATGCAATACACGAGGACAGAAAAGCAGGTAACGCAATCTGTGATGACTTGCGAACACCAATGCCTCCTAGTCTGACTGGAAGTGTAGCTTGGTTCCACTGCCCGTCTTCTAGGGTAAGGTTAAGTACTTTCGTAAAAATCTGCCTCAGAATACTGTCATATTCGTGCAGTATAGGGTTATCATATGAAGGTGCACATCTTAGGAAATATGTCAACCTGGGCAGACTCAAGCACTTTGTGAAAAGGTACAAGGCATCGTGGGTGTCCAGATTGCCTATTCGTTGTTCCATTCTCCTTAACTCTTCCAATTTCTTCCTGAGAATTGTGTCAATGGCATTGCTTCCCAGAGGTGCCCTAGCAAGACACAATTTGTGGGGGCAATGACTGCTGCTCCCTGGTAGTTTTGATCTCACTGCATTTATCACTTGTTGAGTGACTGAGATGATTTCACATTTGGATGGATTCAGGACGAGACCCATTTCCTGTCCCCGTGTCATTACCTGTGTAAGGTCATGTAGGAGGGACTCCTTTGTACCTGCTAGTGTGCCATCATCTAGGAACCAGATGTTTAGCTCGCTGTCAGTCTGACTGTTATTTCCCTAATGCTATACAGAAGAGGAAATGGTGCAGAGGATCTCCTTGTTGGACACCCTCCGATGATGTGATTTCATGCTCCCAAAGAGAAGCATTGATTCCTTGCTATACCCAGCTGAAACAAAAGGGAAGAGACCAGGGAAATGTTCTTGTACTGCTGCTAATACCACGTCTCTTTTCAGGAGATTGAACGCATTCTTGAAATCTAATTTTACCACTGCATTGTCCTCAGGCAGGTTGTTGATATATGCCCTTGTTGCATGAACCGCTGCTTCACTTCCTTGAGAGACCCCAAAGCCAAGCTGGTTTGGTTGAAGCATCATGGCTGCCTGTGCATGAATACTTCGGACAGCAGCTTTGGATACGAGGCGGCGTAACGTGTTGCCTACTGCAATTGGCCGAATTCCTCCATCCTTCTTTTTAAGTGCACAAAGTGTTGCACCAAAAAAGAAAGGTCTAATTTCATCAGGAATCAGACCAGCCAAGGAATTGTTGACGAACCTTGTGATCTCTGAAAGCAGTGCCTCTGCAATTTCTCCAATAAACTGGATTAACCATTTCCTTTAAATGCTGTGGCCTTATTCCAGTGTAACCCCCAGCAGAGCCAGATGGGAACGACATTATTGCTTTGTAAATGTCTGAGTCTTCCACAATCAGTGGTTCCATAGTGAGGACAGAGGTGTTGGAAACTGTTGGTGCCACTGGTTTTCCTGGCAGGGTGCTTTCTTCTAAGTGCTTCAGCCGTGTCAGCATCCCTGGGAGCAACTGTATCTTCACTGGTAATAATTCTGATTGTCCCCACTGTGTTGCCCTCTTCAATTTTCTTGCTCATCTGGACTCTGACTTTTTCACTGTCAGTAGAGTGAGTGGGGGTTCTGCCTCTCCCTTTTTTGTGTTGACGGGGAAGGCGAATGAGGTTATCAACTCTAGGAAAATCTCTTAAGGATTTAATTATCATTGAGGCTAGCCTCTTTCCCCTTCTTTCCGGCACAGCTAAGCAGACATTGCCAAAAAGTAGCAAGTTGTGCCATGCCTTGATGGTTGGTGGAGCATTTAGGATAGTGGAACCATCGTTTACTTTTTTCAGGAGGTCTGTAAGTTTCCCAGCTGCGTGTGGACGGGCTGCTTTGGGAATATGTGTGAGTGTCCTGGTACCTGTTGCTTTAATTGCTTCCAAGAGATTGTCTGATGAGATGAAATCTGTTGGAGTGGGTTCAGGTGCCTGAGATGGCTCTGGATCATCACTATCCACAGGAGGACATCCTGAACCAGGGCAACTACCGTGTTTTCGGAGGAAACCATTAGAGTTGAAACAACGAAGCTGTAAGCATGACCGACACTTGCCTCTCCTAGTATTGCCAGCCGTGCCATTTCCCTGGCTGCTTGCTTCCTCCTGGTTGGCATCCATCTGCTAGACTAGACAATAGGAGTGGAATATGACATGCTGGGTGGGTATGGTGCGTGGAAGGTAGTGAACTTGACGGTGGTGGCCTGGTGGAGTTTGAGGGGCTGGGAGGGGAAGGGGAAAACTTCCCCTGGGAATATATATATATAAATAATATACATATATATATATATATATATATATATATATATATATATATATATATATATATTATATATATATATATATATATATATATAATATATATATATATACTATATTATATATATATATATATTATTATATATATATATATATAGATATATATTATATATAAATATATATATATATATATATATGAGATCAATGTACCAGAGAGAGAGAAAGTACAGTCGCAAACAGAGGATCTTAATAATGCAGAACAAGCCACATGGGCATGGATATCTTTAGCTCAATATCTTTTGCACTCTCATTCGTCGTCAGGAGCTATGTAATGTTGTAGGCCTAGCAACGGACAGAAGAGTAAGATTCAAAGGCAAAACAAAAGCGTGTCAGCGTCGATCCATGCCTCTATAGGACCCCTCTGTAGGACCCCTCTGCTGGTTACCCACACCTCTCTTTCCCTCAATCCCACCTTTTGGGGTAACAGGAGGGAAACCTCCGAACTTCAGAGTTTACCCCTTCCCTTAGCTCAAGCGACGAGAAATGAGAGAATGTGAGGTGTTGGTGAACAGCAAACGGCCCTACAGTAGGATATGGTAGACATTGATTCGCTCCTACCTCACCTTTGATAGAATTTTTCCCTCTTATCTGTTGCTAGACTTTTAACGCTCCATAGCTCCTGACAACGCAAGAAAGTGCAATAGATTTTGAGCTAAAGATTTCCACTCCCATGTGTCTTGTTCCCCATTGTCAAGATCCCTGTTTGCGGTTGTACTACATTGCATACCATGGTATTATATAAGACAATTCATATTATCGACAAACTTGCAGTCACGTAATTGTCAACAGGTAAACATGTGATTCGGATTAGACAATAAACTATAGGGGTATAGATGGTGCTGATTGCACGATTGACATCAGGCTTGCAAATGATCCTGTTTGTTTCATTGAAAATAGACACAATACCTACAGATGATCCTCATTGGATGATTGACAATAGCCCTATTGATTGTCCTGATCGAATGCTTTACAACAAGCCTATAGATTCTCCTTATTGAAAAACTGGGTGTTGCCAAACATATGGGTCTCTGATTTAATGATTGGCAACAGACCTTTAGGTGATCCTGATTGAGAGACATAAACCGACAGATGGTCATGATTGAACAAGTGACATTAGGCCTATAGGTGGTAGTAAGTGAATGAAGAACATACCTACAGGCTCTCAGATGCCCCTATTGGATGTTTGAAATTAGGCCTAAAGAAGTATTGATTGGATAATTGACATTACTCCGGGAAGTGGTTCTAACTGAATGCCTGACAGTATTCTCACACATGGTCCTGATTGGATGATTAGCAGTAGGTCTACAGATGGTTCTGGCTGGTTGAAGAACAATAGGTCTACAAATCCTTGTACAGGTGGTCACGAGAAAGGAAAACAAATCTATATCAGTCATCAATACCCTAATACTATCAATATTAGTTACCAATCCTTGAATAATGTCAGTATTAGTCACAAAATCCTAAATAATTCATTGTATAGTTACCAGACCTTAAGTATTATAAATTTTTGGACGAGATTAACATTAGTCATTAAACTCTGAATAAAGTCAATATTAGTTATCAAACCCTGAAAAAATGTCAATAACAGTTATCAAAACCTGGAAAATATCAATATTAGTTATCAAACTCTGAAAAAATGTCAATAATAGTTATCAAAACCTGGAAAATATCAATATTAGTTATCAAACTCTGAAAAAATGTCAATATCAGTTATCATACCGGACATAAAACCGGTTTCACTCATCTTATCAAGTTTATATTATTCACGGAATTCACAAATCATCGCGTTGAATGAATCACGGGTTTAGAACGTCATGAAGTGAAATACACTACCACAATCGTCTATTCTAAGGTTTTATTTCCACCAAGTAACATAACTTCAACAAGCAGTGTCTGCTTATTCCTTGTTGCATTCAGTATTTATTTTTTTTCTGTATCTTCTTACCGGAAGTGAAAGCAAGGCGTAGCCTCCCCGCTAAATTTCATTTTTTTTTAACATTTGCCTTAAGAGGTTTGAATCATGAAGTCAGACTGGTTCCTTCTCCACATCTCTAATTTCCTGCTGAAGTCCCTTAATATAATATTCTTTTTTAGTTTTGTGTATTGCTACAATTTTTTTTAGTGATAATTATTGTTGATGTGTTGCTTTTATTATTTGGTGTTGAGTTGTAGTTACAACCACAATAACTAATCAATCTTTATTATATGAGAAATTCTTGCAGTCTTAAATTGACGGTCAGAATTATAATCAGGAGTGTTACTCGACCCTCCCCCCCCCATCTAATTCTTTTCTCTTCTTTCTTCTTATGCAGTATCCTCAGGGAAAATTTGCATCCATAATCACATTAGTTAACTTGGTTTCCATAATTGCAGTGAGATTTTAAATTTCTTTAACTCTCATTTATTCCCTGGGTTTATATTTTTCATTGTATCTATGTGTGTATGTGTGTTTTTTTTAAGGAGACCTTGACATCTTGTAAAGATCATGTATGTGGTATAGAGAGATAATTGCTACAGAAGTTATTCACATGATGTGTGCTTCTGGCAATATGATCAGTATTATACACACCCCATCTTTCTTTTCCCTACGAAATGTTTGCAGCCTCTTTCCCTTATTACATACTCCAGTTTTTTAATTCTTTTTAACTTTCCCAGTTCATGTAACCTTGCACTTGCTGGGATCGAATTCCAGAAGTCACATGTCTGGCAAACGACTCAGTTTGTTAAGCTCATATTCCAGCCTCTCACTGTCATCACTAATACATATTCAACTCATTTTCAAGAGACCTGAGAGTAATTTACATTTCCGTTGAGCGTCTCCCTGCTACTACTGCTCCAGTACTAGTAAATAGGTACCCAGCTGTTAATCGTCTAGGAATTACTAGCATTTACTAATTTTCAGCCAGTAAATTCAGTGCTGTAAAAAAAATCACAACATATTCCAGGAATAGTAACAGTACCCTCACCGATTTATGAAGAACCTCACTTCTCATACTTGACTATGCAGATAAATAACAAAAAGGCACAATACCGTGACTGGAACAACACACAAGTAACCAGCACATAGGAGAGAGAAGCTTACGACGATGTTTCGGTCCGACTTGGACCATTTACAAAGTTACACTAACAAAAAGAAGAGAACGAGGGAGTATACATAGGCCAGCAGACAGGAACGGGACACGAGAGGTAGTAGAAAAGGAAGAAAAGTAGTGGTAGAGATAGTAGCAATAGTAGTAGTGGAGTCAGTCAAAAGCTAAGAAAGAGGAGCACTGTAAGAACACAGAGACTAAATAATAGTAATGGACCAAAAACCCAACGCAGAAGAAAGAAAACCCTAAGGAGAAAGAAGAAAGAGGAAAGGGAAGAGGGAGAAGGGAGAGAGGGCATCAGGTTAAGTCGAGGGTGTTCTGAAGCTAGGAGCTTTTACAATGTACAGCCAGTTTCTCCAAAGTACTGAAGAGGACAGGAGGAACATGAAATAGAGTAGACACCAGGAAAATCTATAGAGGGAGGAGAGGTATGAACTAGATTGGTGCGAAGAGTGTTAGTGTGGCGAAAAGTAAGTTTGATGTCTAAGGACATCAAACTTAGTAAGAAGGTAGGGAAATAGTTTTGGAATGGTTGATGCTTTTATGTAATAAATGTTTGGAGGAGGGGAAGGTATCTGGGGATTAGCATAGAGTATGCAGAGTTCCTGTATATAATGAAAAGGAGGCAAAAGAGATTATTAAATTTATAGGGGAATATGCTTGTTGAATATACCTGGTGAAGTGTATGATAGTTATTATTGAAACAATTAAGAGTAAGACTGAGTGTAGAATAGAAGATGACTAAGGAGACCTTACGAAGGGTAGGGGGATTGTAGACCAAGTGTTCACAGCGAAGCATATAGGTGAACAGTATTTAGATAACGGTAAAGAGTTTTCCGTTGCAGATATGGATTTGAAAAAAAACATATGATAGGGTGGACAGGAGAACAATATAGATGTTGCTAATGTATGGAATAAGGGGTAGGATATGAAAGCAAGATAGTGAGACTCACGTTAGAGTATGTAGGGCAGAGGGAGATTATTTCCCAGTTAAAGTAAGCTTTAGACAGGGAAGCGTGATGTCACCATCGTTGTTCAGTATATTTGCAGATGGGATTGCAAGGGAAGTGAATACTCGGGTGTTGGCAAGAGGTGTGGGGTTAACAGATAAAGTATCTAACACAAAGTGCGAGTTGTCACAGATGCTTTTTACTGATGAGGCTGGCGAATGAGGTTGGAAAGGTATGTAAAAGAAATAAATTAAAAGTGAACATAGGGACGAGCAAGTGATGAAGATAAAAAAATTTTGGTTATGAAAGAGTGGGTATCAGATTGGAGGGAGGGAGTATGGAGGAAGTGAACTTGTCAGGATGGGATTATAAAAGACGAAGTAAATCATTGAACTGATGAAGGAAAAAAGGTGAGTGGAGCAATCTGTGGAGACAAAGAACTTATCAAAGGAAGCAGAGAGGGGAATGTATGAGAGTATAGTGGCACCAACGCTCTTATATGGGTGTGGATCATGGGTGGTGAATATTGCAACAAGGAGAAGGTAGTGGAGATGTCGTGTCTGAGGCCAATCTGTGGTGTGCATATAATGCATAGAGCCCGTAGCTTGGAGATTAGGAGGTGTGGGGTTTCTTAAAGTATTATTCGGAGGGCAGAGGAGGGGATGTTGAAGTGGTTTGGACGTATAGAGCGAATGGAACAAAATGGAACGACTTAGAGGGCATATAAATCTGTAGTTGAAGGAATGCGGGGTAGGGGTCGGGCTACGAAAGGATGGAGGAAGGGGGTAAACGAGGTTTTTGTGTGCGAGGGGTTGGACTTCTAGCAAGTGTGTGTGAACTTGTTAGATAGGAGCGAGTGGAGACGAATCGTTTATATGACATAAAGTGCTGTTGAAGTGTGAGCAAAGTAAAATTTATGAAGAGATTCAGGGAAACTGGTTAGCCGGATTTAAGTCGATGAGATGGGAAGTACAATGTTTGCACTCTGATGAAGGGGTGTTGATATGTTACAGTTTTTAACTGTAGTGTAGCACGCCACAGCCAAGGCAGTGATGGAATGAATGAAGATGAAAGTGTTTCTTCTTTTTCGGGTCACCCTGTCTTGGCGGGAGATTTTGGCTTAATTAGCAACGCTCTTCTTGCTTAATAAGGCAAGCGAAAATTTGGATGAGCAATAATTTAGAAAAATCTAAAAAAATGTTTTATTTCGTTTGCTTAGTATTAAAATATTGTAAACTTATCTAAAATATATCTAGTTGGATTAGGCTAAATTAAATTGCGCTTCCTATAATAAGGTTAGGCGAGTTTTCTAACGTGCTTTGGTACAAATTTATTAATTTTTGCATTAACATAAATGAAAAAACTATCTTCAAAAGTTTAAGAGAAAAATTTAGAAAGAACTTAATTTTAAATGAGTTCTTGTTAGTTGACTAATTTTACTTATTCAGCACGAATAAGTAGAATTAGTTAGTTACCATTTTGTCCTAGGCACATGTCGATTAGACACTAGGCCTGTTGTATATGCATGCTTGTATGTGTGTGTGTGTGTGTGTGTGTACACAACTAGCTGTGATTACAGGGGTTGATTCATAGCTCTTGGCCTGTGTGTGTGTGCGTGTGTGTGTGTACTCACCTAATTGTACTCACCTAATTGTGGTTGCAGGGGTCGAGACTCAGCTCCTGGCCCCGTCTCTTCACTGATCGCTACTGGATCCTCTCTCTCTCTGCTTCCTGAGCTTTGTCATACCTCTTCTTAAAACTATGTATGGTTCCTGCCTCCACTACTTCACTTGCTAGGCTATTCCACTTGCTGACAACTCTATGACTGAAGAAATACTTCCTAACGTCCCTGTGACTCATCTGAGTCTTCAGCTTTCAGTTGTGACCCCTTGTCCCTGTGTCCCCTCTCTGGAACATCCTATCTCTGTCCACCTTGTCTATTCCCCGCAGTATCTTGTATGTCGTTATCATGTCTCCCCTGACCCTTCTGTCCCCCAGTGTCGTCAGTCCGATTTCCCTTAACCTTTCCTCGTACGACATTCCCTTGAGCTCTGGGACTAGCCTTGTTGCAAACCTTTGTACTTTCTCTAACTTCTTGAAGTGTGTGTGTGTGTGTGTGTGTGTGTGTGTGTGTGTGTGTGTGTGTGTGTGTGTGTGTTGTGTGTGTGTGTGTGTGTGTGTGTGTATTTGTGTGTGTGTGTGTGTGTGTTTTGTGTGTGTGTGTGTGTGTGTGTGTGTGTGTGTGTGTGTGTGTGTGTGTGTGTGTGTGTGTGTGTGTGCATGTAGGTATGTGTGTGTATATGCACTCATCTAGTTGTACTCACCTAGTTGTGGTTGCAGGGGTCGATTCATAGCTCCTGGCCCCGCCACTTCACTGACCGCTACTGGATCACTCTCCCTGAACCGTGAGCTTTATAATACCTCTGCTTAAAGCTATGTATGGATCCTGCCTCCGCTACATCGCTTTCCAAACTATTCCACTTCCTGACTACTCTGTGACTGAAGAAATTCTTCCTAACATCCCTGTGATTCA
The DNA here is from genome assembly GCF_026875155.1 of Cherax quadricarinatus. Classification (NCBI taxonomy): domain Eukaryota; kingdom Metazoa; phylum Arthropoda; class Malacostraca; order Decapoda; family Parastacidae; genus Cherax; species Cherax quadricarinatus. The sequence continues at coordinate 60,684,168 of NC_069404.1, forward strand.
TCTGTGTCTTCAACTTCCAACTGTGTCCCCTTGTTGCTGTGGAACATTCTGTCTCTGTCCACCTTGTTAATTCCTCTGAGTATTTTATATGTAGTTATCATGTCCCTCCTATCTCTTCTGTCCTCCAATTTCGTCAGGTCGATTTCCCTTAACCTCTCCTCATAGGACATACCCCTTAGCTCTGGGACTAGTCTTGTTGCAAACCTTTACACTTTCTCTAGTTTAAGTAATTGGCTAGTTGTGGGTTCCAAACTGGTGCCGCATACTCCAATATGGGCCTAACGTAGACGGTGTACAGGGTCCTGAACGATTCCTTATTAAGATGGCGGAATGCTGTTCTGAGGTTTGCTAGGCGTCCATATGCTGCAGCAGTTATTTGGTTGATGTGCGCTTCAGGAGATGTGCCTGGTGTTATACTCACCCCAAGATCTTTTTCGTTGAGTGAGGTTTGTAGCCTCTGGCCCCCTAGACTGTACTCCGTCTGCGGTCTTCTTTGCCCATCCCCAATCTTCATGACTTTGCACGTGGTGGAGTTGAACTCCAGGAGCCAATTGCTGGACCAGGTCTGCAGCCTGTCCAGATCGCTTTGTAGTTGTGTGTGTGTGTGTGTGTGTGTGGTGTGTGTGTGTGTGTGTGTGTGTGTGTGGTGTGTGTGTGTGTGTGTGTGTGCGTGTGTGTGTGTGAGCGTGTGTGTGTGTGTGGTGTGTGAGCGTGTGTGTGTGTGTGTGTGTGTGTGTGTGTGTGTGTGTGTGTGTGTGTGTGTGTGTGTGTGTGTGTGGTGTGTGTGTGTGGTAAAAGAGTTTGCTTTACTACTTAACTGGTGGAGCTAAGATTGCATGCAGCATTAATGACCCTCCAACAGTCAATAAGATTTAAGCCAAGTACACCAATACACCATCCCATTGCTTTTCTTCTTATCCACGTCTGCTCTCGAATTTGGAGTAGTTTGAGGTGCGGTAAAGTGTTGAAAACCTTGAAGTGCTAAACCTTGCAGTGCGGCCTTCCCTCTCCTTCCTGACTTCTTGACAGAAGTTTACTATTTCCAGCAGTGATTTTCGTGGTAGATCATGAAGGTCTTGTATATCTAGTTTTCCCATGTACAATAAATACCCTCGTGTAATTCCTGTTTTTTCATGCATTTCATCATCTTTCCGTGTCCTCCCATGTCCTTCCGAGTCTTCGCTTGTCTTCCCACGTTCTCTAATATCCTTTCATGTCTATTCATATCTTCACCTGTTGTTTGCCTTCCCACAGCCTCCAGCATCCTATGTTTTTCCGTGTCCTTTCAAATGTTTGGGTGTCTTTCCGCGTCCACCCATGTCCTCTGATATACTCGTTTGTTCTTATTTGTACTAATCCTCTTTCTACCTTCTTGACCTCGCGGTTAATCTGCAGCTGGATGATAAATTCACCCATTTATTTTTATTATGTCTCTTCTTTTTCCTCTTACGCATCTGAGTGACAATTCTCGTTTTCTTCACGACCATATCATGCATCACAGACCCTTGTGGGTGAGAAAGAGAGACATACATGGGGAGAGAAAGGGGTAAAAGGAGAATCAGAACAGGGAGTGTGAGACAGAGGGACAGAATGCAAAGCTTAGTGATGGAAAGATATTACGATAAGTGTTGTTAGCTTGGAAAATGCTTGTAGAAATGATTAACCTTGCTATTGTTAAGCCTGAACGCATATACAGGGGCGTGTCTCTCAGAGTATATACACAGTGAGTATATTAAGCCTGAAAATAATTTTAAGGATTAAAATACTCTTGAGTGGTGGTGAACAGGTTATACGCAGCCATAATGACCATCGTGCAGTCGAAAGATATTAACCCCATTAACACAGAGAGCGAGAGAGAGAGAGAGAGAGAGGCGAAGAGAGAGAGAGAGAGAGAGAGAGAGAGAGAGAGAGAGAGAGAGAGAGAGAGAGAGAGAGAGAAAAAAAACTTCTTTTTACTTGATAATTATCGCCCTGACTGCCGGTATAGTGCTCTAGCAGGCAATACCTGGTATGTAACTCCAATGTCTAATCAATTCTAGTTGCAAATATTCATCTATTATCACAGTATATGGGTATATATGGCCTGGCCTGAAAACAACATTATATTTTCTCATATGGCGAAGTTTGAAAATTCGACCAGTTGAAAATTTATAATTAATATGTAAGTAGAATGCTAAAGTGCTTTACATTCAATAAATCTGGAGCATAAAGATAATGAACGACAAAAATAACTGTACAATCTGGGAAATATATTCAGAATTAATTCCCACAATTAACTGACAAACATTTAGTTGTTATCTCGCAGTTATCGCACAAAATATTTTGTTAATACCTCGTAATTATATTGCAAATATCTCACATTCATCTCCAAAATATACATTAAATTATTCACAAAAGCATCACATAATACCTAAACTATCAGAAGGTATTTGATGAGGCACAACAAAGGAGGTTACCTAGCAAACTAAAAGCTTACGGAACAGTAACAGGGATTCAGACCCAGCAGTTTAAAATGACGAAGTGTCTGAGCGATGAATCGTGACGTGTGAGGCGCCCCATGGGTCGAGCCTTGACCCAGTCTTATTTTCATATACATAAATGGTCTATTATTGGTGTTTACAACCAAAGTTACAAAGCTTGTAAATGAAACGAATATACAGAGAGTACAGCAGCTGTGATCATTCAAATATCCAGTGAAACCTGAACAGCCTCTCACAATGGTCAAAAGAAGGAGCCTTCGTGGGGACCTAATACAGATCTCAATATATTAAAACAGATATACTTAAGCACAAGGATCTTTCTGAAGTACAATATTATACACATGCAAGAAACATTGGTACGATATTCAACTTGTATCTAAGTAAGCGCTACTTCTCAAAGAGAGTTGTGGAGCACTGCAATAATCTAACCAAGAAAGTTGTGGGCTCCATATGTGTTCAGTCTGTAAAACAACGGCTTGAAGTATTTTCGACAAATATAAACAAAGCCCCTCCAGTGAGGTGGACACTGGTGTACAGAGATCTGCTACGATTCTGCTCACAATATTCAGTTGTTTACGTTTACCTGCGGCACAGTATATACAAGAACAACCAGTGGTGTTCTTTTTGAAGGGAAACCGCTGGTTCGCAAAGCTTTGTAAGTGGAAATGGAGTAACACAAGTATTTACGGTAGTAGTAGTAGTGGTAGTAGTAGTAGTTGTTGTAATAGTAATAGCAGTTCTGTGAAGGAGCGTTATGTTCCATTTCTTCCTATCTCTCCCATAAATTCATGCCCATTTCCCAATATAGTATTGTATATTTTCTCCTGGTTTCATGCCGGCAGTGTCCAGGCGAAGACGAGGGTGGAAGAGAAATTTTTAATTATATCCTTACCTCATCCATTTAGTTACCTGCGGACATTAATCAAGAAGCAATAGTTATTTAATACTTTTCAGCAAGAGCATCGTGTGGATTCAAAAGATATTTTATTATGTTTTTTCGATGTTGCTTCTGTAAGGCCGTTATGTTCCATTCCTTCACATCATCTCCATAATTCATCCCATTCCAATAATGATTGTAATATTCTCATGGTTTCATGTCCGCAGTGTCAGGCGAAGCGAGGTGGGAAGAGAAATTTAATTTAATATCTTACTCATCCATTTAGATAATACCTGATAGTCTTAATCAAGATAGCAAGATTATCCTTTCAGCAGAGAGCACGGTGTGATCTCAATATTTTACTATCTGCTTTTCCGATGTGCTCCCGTAGGCCTCGCATCATCTCACAATATCAGGCGTTATCTCCCATCATCGAATTACAATTATATCTCAGTTTGCAATATCTCGCACGTATCTCGTAAAATAACAACTATTTCTCAATCATTTGGTAATAATGCATCAATTATATCGTTGTCTCTCAGTTATATCGTCATTTTCTCTCAATTATCTAGTAATTTTCTCCTCATATCACTATCACCTAGAGCAACATAACAGACATTTTCTGCAGTAGTCAATTTATCTCTGCTGTATCTCGGGCATTTGTGGTATCTGTTTTTCTAAGCTTTTAACAATTTCCGAGCAATAATTTTCCGGAAGTGCCTCATCGTGGCTGCCTCGCTTCGTAACTATGATTTATTTTATAGTTATGGGAAACCTCCAATTCTCTAGAACAAGATAGAGAGATAGAGTTTATAATGTATCTTGTTGTCAGCCAGCATCCAAGGCCTTGAGGCTGGGAGAGTATTCTTCATCCGTAGCACAAAACTAATTTCCTCTTCCTTGAATCAAACCTTATTACCCCGTCCTCCTCAGTATATAAGCGCTGTAAGGGCTTCCAAATTAATATTAATTTCCCTTAATAAGGTTTTAAAAATATTTACATATGCATCTATACTTGTTGCTTTCATTGCGGTGTCGTTTAAGTTTATTTAACAAAAGATGCGCTCAACGCAATGACGTTTAAGTATATTATTCACACGGTGCGTTCAACGCCAAGCGCTTAAAACTCTAAATGTCGTTTAATGCATCACAAGCGTTAAACGACATTTAAGAGTTAAACAATCTGCATTTCGAAAAGGGCTTCTATACATATCTTTACATTTTTTTCACACCATCCTGGAAAAGAACGCCTCTGTGACGCTGCAGATAAATTTTTTGAACGAAGAAGAAACACTGCTACAGAGCGAAGCTTTTCATCGTAACAAAGTTTTACTTTACACAGAACGAAACGTTGTCACAACGAAAACATAAGCTTACTCTCTACTTAAGTTTTATCTCTATTACTGTTGGCAGGACGCATGTGCATCCGAGTCCTCAAGTGAGAATTTAAACTGCCGACTTGCATTCCTCTCTCTCCCCAACGGTATGTGTGGGATGAACAAATCTACAAAATTTACCCTGAACGTGTGAATACCAAGGGTGCCCAAAAAACACATAAATTAAAAGCGAAAATAAATGCTCTCTAAGGCAAATTCAAATCATGTAAAGTAAACATTCACAAAGGAAGAACAACTCTCGCAATTTGCATGCAAATGAGGAGAGATTTATACGACACCCCTGGACGGGCCGATTCTTACTACAGAAGACTTAAGGGATTCGCTTAAAGAGCCGAACGAAAACTGGTGCCAGGCCTCGTCTCACTATCGAAGGTCTAAATGCTAGATACAGTTAGGAATCGCGAATGTTCCGCAGTTAAAGAAAGGAGGTTCAAGCTCTCCACCACTCAGTGAGTTGAATAAACTACATGGGTTTAATGCTTCACGTACTAGTGAACAGCCAAGTATAAATCACACACACACACACACACACACACACACACACACACACAACACACAAACATCACAACACACAACACATATATATATATATATATATATATATATATACATACACACACACACGTTTCCGTACATTTACTAACTTGACTCATTCATCATGTACACCGTTTCACATGTAAGCATTTTTGTTACATAATTATTAGAACTTTAGAAAATACAACTCACACTTACGAAAGACCTCAGGCTGTATTATCCCAACATATACATGGAAATACTTCCGTCGTGTCATACGAATGTGGGACACATTAATGTTCAACGTTTTGCACTCTGGTAGGATTGCTAGTCTCTTTTTTGCAATGTAAATCTCAAACATTCCTAATTACATTTTGCATAGATTTGAGAAGGACCTTGTCTACCATGGGCCAGTTAGCTTGCCGCAGTGCTCCTCAATTCTTATGCTCTTAGAAGCTAACCTTTACTTTCTATGTGTTCATTAAAAATGCGTAATACTTTTTCATACTAAGAGACCTGGTCTGAGACCAAAGCGAAAGGGTAATGATCTTCGGAACCATTAACTGATAAAACGAAAGTCACACTATCGTAGCTGGAACAATTTACAACAGACCCAAACATTGCATATATGCCTAAAGACGACGTTGCGATCACTCATTAATAGACGCAGGTTCGATCAATCGTTAACTGGTAATCGGCCAGGAAGAACAAATGTAAATTAAAAGGCACTCATTCTGTTACCACTATATGAGACATGAACTAAAGTTCTGATTCCAAATTGTTCCAATTAAAAGCTTTTATATAGAGAGCAGTATACTGATGGGGTTTCGTGGGTAAGTACCAGCTCGATTGTCCATCTCTCCCGTCCGTGAAATGAGAATTTTATTAAGTGTGAGCAATAAATTGTGGAGTGAAGGGGGTAATTGCTGAAGAGACTTGGGACGTGAAGTCGAACAGCTCACAACTCCACGTCTCGTTTGACTGTATTTAATGCGTTTTTGAAAATGAAAGTTAAATTCTGTATTTATGGTGTTGGAGGGACCTCGAACCCAAACTGATATGGTCAAAACATCGAAGAAACGTGTAAATTTTGAGGAAAAAGACTCGGTCTGTCACTCTCGTTTACTGCACCAGTGATATTTTCCTCCCAATTATATACTATATGTTTCGTGCAGTAAAACTGTTTAATAAAAGTTTAGCAATAGTTTTTGGCAATGTTTTTTTGCTAATCTAATCAACATATTTTTTCAAAGTTTGGGTTTATCCGAGCTATCGCAAATGAATATAACTGAATATAATATTTTCAATCAGTATTTAATCTTATTACCTTGATAATTTCACCTGCATTAATTACTTGCATTTTAGTACCTCGTATCAAAAGAAATATTACTAACCTTACTTCTAAAATAATAATATTTTCTCTATTTTTGCCTAAATCAAGAATATCAGAGGAATTTTATTTAATCAAATTCACAAGCAAATCTTATCAACAAGGTACAGCAAGCAACGTCTCCCTTAACGACCTTGTTTAATCTGTCAAGGAAGCAGCAGGTAGGACCTCCTTGTGTATATCGTCTAAACACCTTTTGTTTATGCTCTCGCGAAGTGAATGAACAAATATTTACGCAGGCGTTTTTTTACAAGTGCTTAAGAGACTTTTGAAATTTCCCGAGGCAAGGGGATTTCTCGCCGTGTTCCAGTAGTTTTATTCGGCCGATTTGGGTGGTTCTTATGTAGACCTGATATAGTGCTTCTGCCGCACTAAAAGCGGGTTTAGTTATGGGCTTAATTCAGTGTTGTAGTTCACCTGTTGAAAAGCCTAAGTTCCAGCTTACAATACAGCCAGTAACTTTTCGAAACATTCTAGCGCTTAAACTTTCAAAATATTCTTACACATGAAGTTATGCCTGCACGCGCTGCTGGACATCAATGGGAACAACAGGACCGTAGCAGTGTTCAACATGTGGTTTATTGCCACCGAACTCTTTCAATAAATTTGAGAGGGAATGGCTTGCTCCAACAGTTTAAGACATACCACTTGACCTGTCTATGAAATCCATTCATCGATTGAAGTTATTTCCCCAGTTACGATAATTATTGTCCGTACGGTGCTAGCAAAATTTAACAATGAAACGGAAATAATGTGAAAGGAGGTAAGACCAGGAGAAAAAGCAATAGTGTAAATTTTCAGTCTGTATGCGAAAAATATACCACAACACTAGTCATACAGATAAGTAGTAAAAACAGTAGAAAAATATGTTCAAGGAAATAGTCATATAGAGACTAGCAAATGCATATGTAAGCAGAGAGACAAGATAAACATGGGGGATAGGTAATCAAGAGGATATATACAAAGAATACACGTAATCAGATGAGCTCATAACCAGTCAATTGTTCTCTCAAATAAGGTAGTGAGTCAGACAACCCAAAAAAATCAGATAAAAATTAAAGCAGGTCATAGGAGGAAACAGGTAAGCAGAAAAATACCCAGAAATGTAAACAGGCATTTAAATAATATAGGAAAATGAACTAGCACACAGGACAGTAGGCAGACAGTAAATAAATTACACGAAAAGAGGTAAAGGGAAAAAC
>NC_069404.1:60702026-60717026 GCF_026875155.1 Cherax quadricarinatus
CTATGCTCTATTAGCCCATCTAACCTCCAATAGTGTTTAAAACTTACCCTAACTGCCTCCTCTTTTTTGTTTATAAACCTTACCTCTCTCTTTTCCCCGATGCTTCTATTCCCCCTTGTATACCCTCTAAACCCTTTTTCTTCAGTGGGAGCTTTTAACTAGAAAGTGAAAACTTTATATAACCCCGTGGCCCCCCCTATAAACATGTACATCCTGAAGTCTACTCAACGTCTTTTTTTCCCACCCAAAACATAATCCAAAAAAACTACTGTCATTTCGCCCTACATCATATCTTGTATACTTTTTTATTTCCCCTTTTTCTTAAAATATGTATTACCTATAATAAAACCCCCCTTTTTTTAAAACAAATTTAATCAAAGGGCTTCCCCTTATCATTTTCAAAACCCGGCACCCCAAACTTACCTACCACACCCATCTAAAAATTTCTCCTACTTTAGGGATTCAGGGCCCACCACAAAATTTCTCCTCAAATTGGTTCAAAGGCTCCCCATACATTCATTAACCCCTCCCAAAAATTTTCTCCTTCCTCTACCCTTCCCCTCTTTCCAGGGGCAAACAAAGCTATTTTTACCCACTTTTGCATCCAACCTTTTTCTTTAATCCACAAATTTTTTGAAATTTTCACATTTTATATTTCTTTTCTTCTTTTTTTAACTGATCCTTCAACATTACTGCTACCCTTTCCCTTTTCTCTAACTCTCTCAGATACCCCAGATTTAAAAACCCCTTTATTTCCCCCCACCGAAAATTTCCCCCTTTTTCCCCTTCCCGCTTTTTTTTCGCTTAGGGCCAGGACATTTCCCAAATTCCTTTTTATTCTAACATCAGCAAAACATCTGTTTTTTTGTCATCCGACTAAAATTTCCCCGCACATTCAAGCATCCCCGTTTTTAAAAAAGTTTTTCTTCTTCCCTTTTTTTGTTTAAAAGGGCACAAGAGAAAAGGGGGTTTCTAGCCCATTTGCTCCCCAAAATATATATTATATATATATATATATAATAAAATATATAAATTATATATATAAAAAATTTTTATATATATTATATATATTTAATATATATTATATATATATTTTATATATATATATATTATTATATATATATATATATATATTTTATTTTAAATAAATATATATAAAATTAATTTTATATTTTATAATATATATATAAAAAATATATTATATATATATATATATTATATATAATATATAAATATTATATATATATATAATATATAAAAATTATATATATATTAAAAAATTTATATATATATATATATATATATATATATATATATATATATAAAATAAATAATATTAAAATATATATTTTATAATTGGGGCATGCTTTTTAGGGAGGATTTAAAATTTAAAGTCAGCAAATCATTCGTGAGTTAAAATTTACGTTGTTGTAAGAACTCTTCTCTGATTTATCGCATCTGTTTGTTTTTTCGAGAACTTCCCGTCTTGAATAACGCAACGCCAGTCGGACCCGGAAACGCACCGCCGGCATTGCTAACAGTAGGTTTTACTGAGGAATTCCAACAATGTGTCACAATTTCTTGACGGCTATTGCTGTCTTGTGTGTTGGATCATGAGCCTCGGTGCCTTCCTGACGTGTCCCAGTAGCATCTCCATCTTTCTGACTTTTCTCCGTAGTGTCTCTAGATCTCTGTGATTCGTCCCTTTTGGGTTTTGCTCTTTCTCTTGTGAATATAATAAAATGCTTTGTATATCTGTTGATCTCAACCTACGAGTATATCTCTCTCTAAAGAACAAAAAAGCCACAATACCTTGACTGGTACAATACCCGCACTTAGTAGAAAGAAGCTTCTGATGTCATTTTGGTCCGACTTGGACCATTTGCAAGTGTGACTTTTAAATGGTAATGTGAGGGTTATTTGTGTACATATCTGTCTCTCCGTGCTCGCTTCAGAGCAGGGGATAAATAACATATATGAGAATCATTTCGGAATCTTAATTCTTTCGGTTTGAATGTCATACATATAAAAAAAATTGTTAGGGATGTCCTTGGTGCTTGTGAAGAGATCTCAGTCCAGTTAATACTAACTAACCTCCCCCTTCCTTTGATCAAAACCAGCTGCCTTCCATCTCCCCCAGGCACTGTATGACTCTACATGTTTTGCCTCCCTATTTCCCTTCAGCCCCGTGATTATAATTTAAGTAATTTGATGCCTGATTCTGCGTCCCTCTGGCTCACTCTAAACTATGGATGTTATAAAGATTTTTTGAAAGTGTAAGTGCAGTTATGACTGCACTAGTAGTAGTAACAATTGCAGTAGTAACAATTGTAGTAGTGGTGGTTGTAGTAGCAAGTGTAGATTTTGTAAAGATATTAGCGCTAGTAGTTTTAGTAGAAAAGCGATTGCTGGTTTAGTAGAGGTTGTAATAGTAAGATTAGGATTCTAATTGCATCGTCTTGTTGTTAATTTCTGCTGTTTCTCTCTCTCTCTCGTCTCTCTCTCTCTCTCTCTCTCTCTCCCTCTCTCTCTCTCCTCTCCTCTCTCTCTCTCCTTCTCTCTCTCTCTCCCCCTCTCTCTCTCCTCCTCTCTCTCTCTCCTTCTCTCTCTCTCTCTCTCTGTTTCTCTCTCTCTCTAGGTTCTCAGAAATCCCTGTGCTGCATCAGGAACGAAGGTGGTTCCCGGGAAGGCTTGATATACCGAGCAATTAATTGGCAGATTTGCATTCAAGTCACCTCGTTCTGCTTGACGGATAGACGGCGTCTGGGGGTGTTGTGTAGGGAGGGACGCGAGGTGGGAGAGGCAGTGGGAGGAGAGGATAGGGCCTGGAGGCATAGGGTGGACAGTTGGGATGTTATCCGCAAGTACAAACACATTAAGCGATCATCCTCCGGCATTAACAGTGGTTTGTCTTATTGGACACGGTGTTGCACGGCGCAGTGTGCAATTGCACTGTAGAAGAATGATCAGCTGTTTCTGTTGTTCGTGCAACTGCAGGAACTCATTCGCAGATTCTCTGAAGAAAGTTACTGTGTCTGTATCTTATACTTATTTTTAGTTATCTTGTCAGCTAATTGTATATAGAATGGGTTTTTGTCGATAAGTTTGGAGACGCAGACACATGAATCCTTTATTGGGAGAACGTTTCGCTCTGTGTAGAACTATATCAACTTGATTTGGTAAAGCTTTGCACTTGGCGAAATATTAGCCTAATAATAAATCATTTATTATTTTATCAAATTTTCTTAACTCCTCTCATCTTTGTTTCCGAAATCACATTCAGAGATAACTGAGAGGGAATAGCGGGTGAGTGCAGGAACATTGATCCAGGTATCAACGACGGTACACATATTGGCATCCTCCGCAATTATAAATGGATTTTCGTGTCCCGGGAAGCTGGTTGTGTTGTTAATTGAGACTCCTTGTGGAATAGTCAATTATTCACGGTGTAGAACTGAAATAACCAGGAAAAGCGAATATGTTGAACGATTTTTTTAGTACTGTAATATGAGAGTGGTCAGGATGTACTGGAATACGCTACATCGCGCGAGGCAGCAATTGAAATTTCTGAGTTGCAACCTGGAGGACAGGATCGGTGCCTGATATTTCAATTTGACCCTGACTCTTGTAAATGTTTAATAAAATAATCATGTTGGTGCTGAGGGACGGTTCTACGTTATTTATGATCAATATGACCAGCCGTTTTCAAATCGCTGGCCACTTCATGGGTGGGTGCCTCGATGTCGATGCTGGGGGAAGGGTTTTTGATTTTTGAGACAGGAGCTAGATTCCTCGTCTTCGGAGAAAACCTGATGACCTCTCTTTCCCTATGCATTATATAGTCCTTAAGTTATTAGCGCCTATCATGAATTTAATAATTATTATTATGAATATTCAGACGCGTCAGTTCGCGAGAGAAAAAACTTAATAATTATGCATGACTACCAAAGTCCCGTCCAGGAAGAATATTAAAATATATGCAACAAATGTTTAAAAGGAATCCAGCTATCGTTTCTGACCCTACATGCAGCGTGACGTCCATTTGTAAGGCTAACGCTATAGGCAGGTTCAGAAATGTTTGTCACCTCCTTTATAGGCACATGCAGCATTCCCTTTAATGCTCTAATCTAGAAACCTTCATAGAGAGCACTGGGACATTATTTAGGGTGTTTTATTAGACGTGACACTTTGAGCATCTCCGAACTTTCAAAATTTGTGAAAGCAATAAATTCGTGCAAATAAGTAAGGCAGATTATCTTAGCTAGTGTCTTTTTTGAGCAGCTGGGTCGCCCACGTTTTCACCTCACGTATCTTTAGAAATAATCGTGATATTTGCCTCTACAAACTGCTTTATCTGTTTTTCCCATGCAAAATATCCTAAACGATTATATAAGAAAATCTTTAAAACTTACTGAGACTGAGGAGAATTTATGTCTGAGGGGCGTCAACCACATGGCTAAAATTTGCTTCACTAAAAGACTCTTATTCTATACTGATCTCCTTGTTATATATAAGAGCATATTCACAAATATATACTTGACGAAATGCAAGTATACTGTCTAGATGAACGACTGTGTGGACTGGTAGATTTCATGAAATTCGTATTGGTTATTAAGTGCAAAAGAGTGGTGGAGTCTTGAAAAAATCTCAAAAAGTTTCTGAATTGGATTTAACAAATAAAAAAAGTAAGAGCAAACTTAATTTGTGAAATCAGAGGGAAGTAAGAGAAGAAAACTAAATTACTGAAGTTTCCCAACGCTCCTAGTATAATCTATGACCACGGGTCAGTGTAGCTTATTTATATTGGGATCCATTGTCCTCTGCTCCAGGATGGGACCCACAAGAGTAAGCTAATGCTCTAATGCCTACTTATTGAAAAGTAAACTGGGAAAGCAGATGATAGAAGACTATCCATACGTCTCTTTCCTGCCAGGAATTAACAAGAGTCGTTCGGTTCTGAGCCAAATGCGCAACTTATGAGCTACGAGGCTATGAACTATGAAGAAAAAAACAGAGGATCTCCAAAATAAACCGTACTTAGGGCGACGTTTCGGTCGGTTCTTGGAATTTTGATACCTGGAAAGACGAAGTTAAATTGCATTTGAATATTCCTGAATATGCTAGAAGTGACTGAAAAAAAAATTGGATGGAGGTAAATTAGAAGAGGTTGCTGCAACCCGGTTAGATTCGTTTCATTTTGTAGCTAGTTGTAGGAAGAGAAATTCGTGTGTTTACCAACGTCGACAAGTTTTCATTTGGAGTTTGTCGATTTGTTTGGTCATGTTATGGCTTTCCCTTTATTATATATATAAATAATGTTTTCGCTTTTATGGGGTACATAAATAAAATACTGTTAATATGTTTAAAACACAATGACTCTCCCACCAGAGTAGTATTACTCAAATAATATATATAATCGAGACGAGATCATCAGTTGTTTGTGGTAAACATAACAGATGTTATCAATAAAGAGCTTAATAGGATTTTTTTTTCATCTGCACAAGTGTTAATTACTGTATTTTCTGGCTATGAGACTTCAGTGCATTGCAAGCCAACATTCACTAGTCTGGTCTCGAGATGTTTATTTCTCTTCCAAACTTAAATTTATTTCCACCAATATCGTGATGTTTCGGATGTTCTAATTTCTTCTAACTGAATTAACCTTGATTTGGAAATCAATCAGACAACTAACTTTTTATCAAAAGAGAAGTTGCTCCCTGTATATTGTGTAATAAGGAATGCAACGCAATTTTATTTTTTGCACGAAGTAAATAAACACTACGACGGGGCAACGGGGGCGTTGATCCTCTCCAGGTAGACTCCAGGTAGGTAGACTACCTAGAGATAATGAGTATGCTATTATAAAGAGAATTTCCAAGCAATTATTTTAACAACAATCTTAAGATGTGTTTATCTTTACCATTTCCTTTGCAATTCACTCGTATTTTAAATTTAAAGATAAAATTCGAAAATAGAATTGTTTTTATTTTGGTCACCATCCTTTGCCAGCCCTAAACCGAGTGAGAGTGACACACCGTAAAGTGTCCAGGCTAGAGAAATTCCTTAACCTTTCCATGGACGAATTATAGCGGATGCAGTTTATCTGTTGAAAAAGACTTATTGGGAAATACATGTCTTGTTTCCTGTCGGAAAAAAAATTACCACCACTGTCCGGTAATGAAATATAAAATTTATTATGGAAAAAATCGAGGTTGGATGATTTTCATGTTTTTCTCTCTCATAGTATGATGAAATTATTCTCCCTTGCAAACGAGTTTAGTATTCTGCCATGAAATTACGAATTAATTTTAACGGAAATGCAGAGAACCACTCAAAAACTTACTCAAAAATTTTTTTTTTCTTACTCGCTTTTATATATTCTCCATTTTCTTCTTTTGAAAATTTAAAGAAAATGGGAGATTTCAAGTTTATAGTATGTCACTACCGAGTGATTTGCTTCTTTATAAAATCAAGGTTTTTCTTAAAAGAACTATTTTTATGCTCGTAGTTAAGGACAAAAAAAAAAATACTTTTCCATATCGTGTAAATATAAAACGTAAAATTAACTTTAGTGAATCGCAACACCTTTTTTTTTTCTTAGTTATTGTTAAACTTTGGCAAGCCTTGAGGAAAAGTTTCTGGAATTTTTATATCGAGAGGGAAAAGTTCTTGGAATTTTGACATCGGGAAAGAGGAAATTAAGTTGGATTTGAATATTCCTGGATATATTTAAAGTGACTGAATAAAGTTGGATGGAGATGAATTAGAAAATGCTGAGGCAGACCGATTAAATTCGTCTCATTCTGTAGCAAATTCAATCATCATTTCTTAACTATAGAAAATTTTTGAAAAAAAAGAAAATAAAAGAAGGCAGATAATGTGAAAAGAAGAGGAGGAAGAAGAAAATAAATTAAGAATAAGAGGGAAATGAAGAAAATATAATGTAGAAGTAGAATAAAAGAACAAAGAAAAAGATGACATAAGAAAAAAAAAGCTCATTCCTAGACAGTCTATTATCTATGACATATTCATATCACTCAAAAAAGTAAATTAGCAAAATTTTCTTCGATTAGACTTAATAACAACATCTTTCAAATAATGGGTTGTGATCTCCAAGATGGAAATGAGCGGATGTCGAATCTACCGAAATTTATAACACTGGATGAAGTAACAAAAACCATAATGTTGACTGTTTTTCATCCATTTAAAAACAAATTCGACTAGCTGCATTTCGGTCGTTGCGCAGTGAGAGAAAGGTTCCGTCGTATGTCAAGAACGCGGCCTCCTCCTTTCCCCCATTGCAAACAAAAGCATTAGTGCAGACTGGTCATGAAGTTCTATTGTGTGTTACACACACACGCGGGTTCCATGGCTACTAACCCAGGTGCGTTACATGAATTCCTTGGTCACCCTGGGCGCTGCACACGCTCATTACCCTCCTGATGATGATGATGTCTGTTACATCTCAATGGATCATTTGAGGGCACTTGAAAACCTATATAAATTGCACGTTGATTATTTTGGTTGCATTTGAACTGTCATCAAGAATTAATCAGTATTTAAAATATAATTAAAAGTATGCTTTCATTGTATATATTCTGTGAGATATACACCGCTGTGTATATAAACAAAGAAATATTTTGTTAATTGTGAGCAAGGCTGTATAAACAAAAAGACTCATGGAAAGTAAATATCCAATCCTGAGTTTTCGAAGCCGAGGAGAACAGAATCTGTTTCAGGTGCTATCTGCATACCGTGTCTCACAGTAGTGTTCGAACCCATGTGCTTTGAGATTTCACGTCGCTTCTACACAGTAACTGTGCTGGATCTTCTGCGCTGATCCATAAAATCTTTATTTTTTCCAAAAAGCCCTTTCATCTCTTTGTATTAAAGCCCAGCCTTAAACTTCAAAGTCAGAAGTGATATGGGCTTTCGGAGTATTTGTGCATTCTGATCCAATGGTTCAGAGCCTTTAGTGGAAGATCGATATTCTCTGCGTAACGCTAGTCCTTCCTTGGCCATGTTAGAAGATTAAAGGGCTTATGCAGAGCGTTGGCACCGAAAGGTCATTAAACGCTGCCATATCATATGACAAAGGCTTCCTCTCAAGGAAGAAAAGATGTTAATGTCTTAACTTCTCGCTAATCTTATTTTAAGGGCCTCAGTGCAACTTCATTTAGTTCATATGTTTGAACTGAGGTCTATCTTGTGACATTCCACAGTTTTACCACTGTGCCAACTCCAAGACAATTTCATTTGCAGACGTATGTTTGAATCCCCCTCCCCTACCCAACAAAAAAAAGTGAAGTTATTTCCACAAGCGCCTATTACGTATTCATAGTTTGTATATATAGATGATTTAGTCGGATTGAACGTATGAGAAAGATAGGTTAAATGAGAGTTTGTGTGAATCTGGAGGTAGATAAAAGAGGTAGGGGACATCAGAGAAAGGTTCAGGAAGGTGTGAATTAGGTATTGGCAGGTGGTTCTTAAATCTCCAGTAGGCAGTAGGTAATTTATTACGAAGGGATACGAGACAAGCGGATAGCTGAACTGAACGTTTTGAAGGCTTGCAGAACAATGAGCTCATTTCGAAAGTTAGACTGAAATGTTTCGCCACGGTGACTTTCTGAAAAATCACAGTATTTGTAACTTCCTTGAAAGACAACTACCGTTTTACATACACGTAAGGTGAACCCAAGAAGAGAAACACTTTCACAATCAATTGCTTCTTATTATTCTTTCCCAAAAAACTCAAACACAATGGTCCAACAATCAACACACATGAAGGAAGCATTAGTACGCAGCTTACAGAACACAAGCATTCATTGCATTCAAATTATATGTGATGGACGTATAATAAGAAAATAAATTGACTGATTTGTCCCTGTTGCTGTCTGTATCATACATTCAGATACTTGATTATTTTTAACTCCAAACCCACTTATTGAATTGGAGATGATTCACTCTCGTCTAAGAGAGTTGACGTTATAACATACATGATTTCTGAGGACATAAAGGTGATTACTATGTTAACATAAGAACATAAGAAAGAAGGAACACTGCAACAGGCCTACTGACCCAAGCGGAGCAGGTCCATGTTTCCCCCCCGGATTAGACCAATGACCCACACCCCGGATTATCCCAATGACCCACACCCCGGATTATCCCAATGACCCACCCAGCCTGGTCATCTCCACTCAAAGGATGGGGCACTGCACCAGACCCAGCAGCACAAGCTAGTCAGGTCAACTCACACCCACCCACACCCACTCATGTATTTATCTAACCTATTTTTAAAACTACACAACGTTTTAGCCTCAATAACTGTACATACTCGGGAGTTTGTTCCACTCATCCACAACTCTATTACCAAACCAGTGCTTTCCTATATCATTCCTGAATCTGAGTTTTTCCAACTTGAAACCATTGCTGCGAGTCCTGTCTTGGCCGGAAATTTTCTGCACGCTATTTACATCCCCTTTATTTATTCCTGTTTTCCATTTATACACCTCGATCATATCCCCCCCTAATTCTACGCCTTTCGAGAGAGTGCAGATTCAGGGCCCTTAGTCTATCCTCATAGGGAAGATTTCTGATACATGGGATCATCTTTGTCATCCTCCTCTGTACGTTTTCCAGAGCATTTATATCCATACTGTAATACGGTGACCAGAACTGAGCAGCATAGTCTAAATGAGGCCTAACCAAGGATATATAGAGTTTAAGAACAACCTGAGGACTTCTATTATTTATACTTCTAGATATGAAGCCAAGAATTCTGTTAGCTTTATTGCGAACACTAATGCACTGTTGTCTTGGTTTTAGGTTACTGCCAACCAGAACTCCTAAATCCTTTTTGCAATCAGTAGTATTAAGATCTACATTATTTAGTTTATATGTGGCATGGTTATTTAACTGTCCAACATTTAGAACTTTGCATTTGTCAATATTAAACTGCATCTGCCGCTTCTCCGACCATTGCGACAGTCTATTCAAATCATCCTGGAGTGCTCTAATGTCCTCATTAGAATGAATTGGACGACCTATTTTGGTGTCATCAGCAAATTTGCTTATGTCGCTATTTATTCCCTCATCTATGTCGTTTATGTAAATTGTGAACAACAAAGGGCCCAACACTGACCCCTGAGGAACACCGCTTGTGACGTGCCCCCATTCTGATTTCTCCCCATTTATGCAAACTCTCTGCTGTCTATTTGTCAGCCATGCCTCTACCCAGGAAAAATTTTCTCCTCCTATTCCGTGTGCCCTAAGTTTCCTCAATAGCCTCTGGTGTGGAACTCTATCGAAAGCCTTACTGAAGTCCATATACACAATATCATATTTATTACCATGATTTACCTCCTCAAACACCTTAGTGAAAAAAGTTAGTAAATTCGTAAGACAGGAACGCCCCTTTGTAAAACCGTGTTGAGATTCATTAATCAATCTGTGCCTGTCAAGATGGCTACGAATTGCTCCTGCAATTATTGATTCCATAATTTTTCCCACTATGGAGGTAAGGCTTATTGGTCTATAGTTCGAAGCCAAGGACCTGTCACCTGCCTTGTAAATAGTTATTACATTTGCCATTTTCCACTTATCAGGCACTATGCCAGTTTGTAGTGACATGTTAAAAAGATTAGCCAAAGGTATGCTAAGTTCCTCTTTACATTCCTTTAACACCCTTGCAAACAGTTCATCAGGACCTGGGGATTTGTTAGGTTTTAGTTTCTCTATTTGTCTGAGGACCATGTCACTAGTTACCGCAATCGTACATAGTTTATTATCATCCTGTTCTACATAATCTATTATTTCAGGAATATCGCTAGTATTTTCCTGGGTGAAAACTGAGGGGAAGTAGGTATTTAGAATTTCACACATATTCTTATCACTGTCAGTGATCTGACCAGAGTTACTCTTAAGTGGGCCAATCTTGTCCCTAATCTTACTTCTGTATACCTGAAAGAACCCTTTCGGGTTAGTCTTTGAATCCCTTGCGACCTTAGCTTCATAATCCCTTTTTGCTTTTCTTATTCCTTTTTATATTTTCCTCTTTAATTGAATATATTGATTTCTTAACTGCCCATCCCCTCTTTTGATACGCCTATACATGCCTCTCTTTTGACCAATGAGATGTTTTAATCTATTGTTCATCCATTTGGGATAATTTTTGTTTGATCTAATTTCCCTACTCGGAACAAAAGTTGTCTGGGCAGCTAGTACTACGCTCTGAAAAACGTCATATTGGCAACCAAGATCGCCTACCTGACCCATAGTCAGGACATCCCAATTTAGCCCACCCAAGTAATTTTTCAGTCTCATGTTTCTAACTAGGTTACACTGAATCTTGTACATAATTAGAGAGTTTCCACGGGAACGGAGAAGAGGAATGAGAGAAAGATGGTTGTGACAGTGGCGGTAATACCGGTGATAGCAGTGATGATGATACAATTAGTGACAGTGGTGAGGACATTGATGATGGTAGGGTTATGGCAGTGTTGGTAGCAGTGTTGGTGGCAGTGGTGGTGGTGACAGTGGTAGCAGTAAGTTCGCTTAGTGAAAAAGTGAAATATGATCCAACGAGTGTTAGATCCAAGGTTCCGTGTACAGTATCATGTCAGACTTATGTCCAGTATTGCTTGAGAGTTCTGTGAAGATAGTGAGAGTATTCTGTGCTCCATCAGTTTCCAGATTGATCCACACATTTTCTACGTGTGAAAGCGAGGAATGGATTTCTTAAGTTTTGCTTGGGTAACTGTTGTCTCTCTAGTTCTTTATATGCTTTCATCTACCTATCTGTCTATCTATTGCTTTTTAATATACTCTTCCTTACTTCCTCACCTTTTCCTCTCCCACCTTTCTTACCTCTCTCTCATCTCTCCTCCCTCCCTCTCACTTTCATCTCTCCTCCCTCCCCCATCTTCTCTCTATCTCTTTCTCGCTACATCTCCTTTACTAACATAGTCACTCACCCTTGCTTTCTGCCAGAGTAATTCTCAGAAGAATAAAAAAAAAAAAACGGTGATAGAAGCAAAGTCAGACGGAACTTACCACAAAGTTGGGCAAGACCAGAAAAAGATAGCAATACTCAATTAGACACGACAGGTCCAACCTCTGCCCTCCCGTCTCCACCACCACCACTACCATCACCACTACCACCACTGCCACCACCAACCACCACCACCAACCACCACCACCAACCACCACCACCAACCACCACCACCACCACCACCACCACCACCAACCACCACTACCAACCACCACACCAACCACCACCACCCAACCACCACCACCAACCACACACCACCACCAACCACCACCACACCACCACCACCAACCACCACCACCAATCACCACCGCCAACCACCACCACCAACACCCCCACCGGTACATCCATAGGACAGTTAATTTTTTGTTTCCTGCAAATTTTAAATTTAAAATCATGGTTCTCCTTAATAATTATAAATCTCTTCAAGAAAAGGCAATGAAATATTTTGTTAAAATTCAGCAGTAAAATTTATGGAATAAATGAAAGTTGAATTTGAACAGAATAACACATAACCTTTTCTTGATGTTTTAATTATTTTTTAATTTAAAATTTCTTAGAAAACCACCAAATAACTGTTCCTATGTTCACTATTATTCTTCACACCATAATAGTTAAACTTTCTGAATTTTCATCCATGTTTTTGAGAGTTTTATGTATTTTCAGCCCAGAGTTCATAGATGATGAAATCTTGAAGATTTATGAAATAACTAATAATCTACAATACCCAAGACACTTAACTGATAAATCTTTAAAAAAACTAAAGAAAATACTTCATACAATTTTAAAAAGAATAACCAACTTTATCCCTTACCATGAAAACTTTCTTAATATAGCATCTCTATTGAAGATTTTTAACATCAAAGTTGTATTTAAAAATCTTCATACATTAAAAAAAAACTTTTGATAAAAATTTTCCCCATAAATAATGATGGGTGTATCTACAAGATTCCTTGTAAAATAGGTGAAAAAGTGTAGAACTTAGATTAAAACAACAAAAATATAGCATTAGAGGTGGACAAGATTCTAATGCTCTGTTAATTCATGTGAGAGATTTTAACCATCCATTTGATTTTCAAAGCGCTGAGAAAATTATATCAAATACGTCCATGATCGACAGAAATTTAATAGAATCAAGTTTCATACACAAATTTTTTTGAAAATATTATAAATGTTGTACTTTTAGATTATTGAAATTGGATTTATTTATAATTAATAAATTTTGTGAAGAATTTAAGATGCATTAGACAAACCAAATTCTTAAAACTTGGATAGAATATAAGTGTGTTTGACAGATCCTTGATTATATATACAAATATTTTTTTTCACAGAGCTTCACGTATTTGTAATCCAGAGTTCATAGGTGAAGAAATATTCAAAATTTATGAAATAGCTAATGATCTAAAATACCCAAGAAATGTAATTGATAAATCTTTTCAAATTGCTAGAAATACTTTTCACAATCAAGAAAATTACAACCAACCTTATTCAATTAAAACTATGTTGGTTCCGCAGATGAATGGTTCAGAGAACAGACAAGTTGATAAATTAGACACATGTGCAAAACTTGGGTATCTTTAATGAGGAAACGTTTCGCTACACAGTGGCTTCATCAGTCCATACAAAGGAGAACGGTGAAGAACAGAAGGAGTTTGAGGTAATCAATCCCTCAGCCTTGAGCCGATGTGGTCAGTCCATCAACGACATATATATATATAAATATATAAATACTAAAACATACAGGGGAATCATATATCTGTACTCACCTTATTGTAGTTGCAGGGGTCGAGTCATAGCTCCTGGCCCCGTCTCTTTACTGGTCGTTACCAGGTCCGCTCTCTCCCTGCTCCTTGAGTTTTATCATACCTCTTCTGAAAGCTATGTATGGATCTTGTCTCTACTACATCACTCTCCAAATTGTTCCACTTCTTGACAACTCTCTGAAATACTTCCTAATATCTCAGTAACTCATCTGAGCTTTAAACTTCCAGTTGTGACCCTTTGTTGCTGTGCCATCTCTGAAACATTCTGTCCCTGTCCACCTTGTAAATTCCTCTCAGTATTATATATGTTATCATGTCACCCTATCCCTCCTGTCTTTCAGTGTTGTCAGGTTAAGTTTCTTTAACCTCTCCTCGTAGGACAAACCCTTCAGCTCAGGGACTAGTCTTGTTGCAAACCTTTGCACTTTCTCTAATTTCTTGACGTGTTTTGACAAGGTGTGGGTTCCATACTGGTGCTGCATACTCCAATATGGGCCTGACGTAGAAGGTATACCGTGTCGTGAATGACTCCTTACTTACATGTCGAAACGCTGTTCTCAGGTTTGCCAGGCGCCCATATGCTGGAGCAGTTATTTGGTGGATGTGCGCATCAGGCGATATGCTCGGTATGATGTTCACCCCAATATCCTTCTTCCCTGTCCTTGTCCAAGACCAAGAGCAGGCTGCTAAACATCATTGTAAAGTGTAAATGTAAATAATAAAAATAATAAAATCTAGATGATAAAAATATCAAATTCATTCATTATTCTCTTTTCACTTGTCTATCGGAGAAAATGACTTGATGCTGGTGAAGATCTCTTGATCCACAGAATTGGAGCTATTCCCTTTCCCCCCTTGAAGCAAACCTGGTTTCTTTCCGTTATCCGAGCCTTGAATGAGAGAGAGAGAGACAGACAGAGAGAGAGAGAGAGGGAGAGAGATAGAGAGACAGAGAGAGAGAGAGAGAGAGAGAGAGAGAGAGAGAGAGAGAGAGAGGGAGAGGGAGAGGGAGAGAGAGAGAGAGAGAGAGAGAGAGAGAGAGAGAAGAGAGAGGAGAGAGAGAGAGAGAGAGAGAGAGAGAGAGAGAGAGAGAGAGAGAGAGAGAGAGAGAAAGAATGAGAGAGAAAGAGAATGAGAGAGAGATCAGGGAAAAAAAGAAATCAGAGAGGTAGATCAGAAAGACAGATA
>NC_069404.1:60722026-60734526 GCF_026875155.1 Cherax quadricarinatus
TTTTCGGTTATCACTTTTACAGACGTTCTTGTGCTCTCGGCTCCTAATATCCAGAGATCTTGCTGTTTCCTCCAAATATATCTTGTCACATCCCCCACATGGTATAGTGTATACTCCTGCGCTATAATAGAGTTATTCTTGGGTTTCTACACTTAGCGTTTAAGAATAGTTGAAGAGCAGGTGATATTTTAACACATGTATAGAAGCTGCACTGATTGCCGTCAGTAACACAATCCACCAAAAATCCGTAAGTTACACTGTATCCAAATTGCTAATCAACAGGATATGGCCCATTCTAGACAACGCTGCAACATGATGTTGACAGGTCTTTCTCCAATGCAATCCATCTCACCACTGCTGTATTAATTCTACTACTCCTAGTACTTCTACCCTTTCGTTGCCTGTCACCTGACTCATGCCACCTTGTATACTCATTCTTACTTTCAGTATTAGGATTCAAGAAACCACTTGTAGCGATAAGTTTCCTTTAATAGATGTCCTGAACTGTGTTTGAGTGTCTTTTTCCGCATTTTGCTGGTATCACCGTACCATTTATTTTCACTGGCTCTTGAATCGGGAATCACCGGCTCCTGTGCCAAGAATCACAGATTCCTCTATCAGGAATCCTTAATTTCCCTATCGGGATTCGCTGGCTATTGTGTCGGAAATCATTGACTGTATCATCGGAAATCAATGGTGACCCTGTTTGAAAGCAATGACTTCTGTTCTGCCAATATACTAAAGTCAGACAGCTCTTCCCCGAGGAAAGCGCTACATGACCCCCTACGTCTCTTACAACTTTAATGCAAATATTTCATTAGTAATGAAAATAATTATATATTTATTAATTTTTAATAACGGCTGTCATCGGGGATGGGAAGAGTGGCACTGCCTCCACACTGGCAATCTACACAACAAGCTGACGGGACTCTTCCTCTTCCACAGCAGAGGTTCTTCGATGCTTGTGAAGGACTCTTGCTCCATGGAGCTGGACTAATCTTCCCCTTCCTCCGATCGATCCATATTGTCTGCCATTCCTTGAGTCGCTGTACGACCTCTATGGGCTTAGCGACCCCCCTCCCTCTTCCCCATAAATTTGATAATAGAGGGATACAGTTCCAGATGTTTTTTTTCCTCTCAGAAATTCATGAACGAACAGATTCAAGTCACTTCCATAACAAGCTTCTTTACACGGATTAGATTATACCTGTTTAGACTGCATCTGATTAAACTGCTCATGTTTACATTGCACTTGATTAGACTATATCTGACTTTATTACTTCTGATTAGTTTGCACATGATTAAACCACACCTGATTAAATTACAACAGATTAAACTACACTAGGAAAGTCAACTGATTAAGTTAGACTTGATGAAATAAACACCAGATTATAAGGTAAACACTTCCAATGGAATCATTTATATTTGACTGATCTTTATCCTATTGTTGTTATTGCTGATGTATAGCCAATGTATGACCTACATCCAGATATTTAAGTCTTTCCGTATTTTCCAGTCCTGGCCGGGAATTTATTTCTTTTTCTCATCAACGTTATAACGAAACGACGTTAAGTGAGGACTTCCTGCACACCTAAATATGCGTATATGTACATGAAAGCGCTCCGGTTTTCGTGCTTATTTTTCTCGCTGTGGTAATTTTGTTACATTTGCAATAACTCGTTTTGTTGTAATTTCTTCCACTCCTAAATATGCGCAACAATCTAAGAACATGATAGAGAATGGTGCAAGTGGGAACAATAACACGGCAGAATTCTGTCGTTCGTAACATGTGTAAGAGAAAAGTAATCATGATAACAATGTAAATAATGCATTTCTCAGAGCACATCCGGCGTTTCCTCCCAAAGCAGGTTGATGCAATAAGGAAAACCATCACTTGTTTGCTCTTGAATTCAATAATAAGCTTGTAACGTATTTTTTTCCTCATCTATTGTGAAATTTATTCATCCTTCATCAGCGCTGATATTGTATATCCACTTCCAAGTACCGAAGTACATCCACTTAAAAGTACCTAAATAGATCCACTTCCTAGTGTCTAAATACATCCGCTTCCAAGTACCTAAATACATCCACTTCCTAGTACCTAAATACATTCACTTCCACGTACCTAAATACATCCACTTCCAAGTACCTAAATACATCCACTTCCAAGTATCTAAATTTATCCAAGTCCAAGTATTTAAATTTAACCACTTCCTACAAACTCCTTCCATTCAATTTCCTTCGTCGTAACCTGTGGTCGCCAGGTGTCGTGGGTCAACTAGGTAAATACATCAGGCAGCGCGAACATTAATAATCAAAAGAAATAAAATAAAAACGTTGTGAGAAAGGAGAAGAGAAGAAAGAGAGAGATGTAACGAGGGGAAACTCTCCAATATACTCTGTTAAGAGTTGTTACGTACCGCTAAAATTTGCTGCCACAATATTATTATTATTATAATTAGTAGTAGTAGCAGCAGTAGTAGTCTTATCATTATCATAATTATTATCAGTATTATTATTAATATTAGTATTATTACTATTACTATTAGTATTATTACTATTAGTATTAGAATTATTACTATTATTGTTATTGGTATTATTACTTTTATTTTATTATTATTGCATTGATATTATTATTATTATTGTTATTATTATTATTATTATTATTATTATTATTATTATTATTATTATCATTGTTGTTGTATTTTGCGAAACCTCCTGTGGGTTATTCAGCGCTAGGAGTGGAATAGGCTCGAACCTCCGTTCACTCCGTCCAGTTGCTTTACTGTAGTCTTACCTTGAAAATTAGGTAAAGAGAAAGACACAGGGCGTCGAGTTAAGGAAAAAAGTAATAGGGATGAAGAGAGAAGCAGGAGGAGGAGGAGGAGGAGGAGGAGGAGGAGGAGACTAAAGAATAGATGGGAGAAGAGGAAGAGGAGGAGGAGGAGGAGGAGAGGAAGAAGAGGAGAAGATTCAGCAAGGTGTGACTTTTGCGAAGTGGCTCGTTAATTACCCTTCCTCGACATCCCTGATGCTCCTCCATAAGAGTAAATCATCGCACCAGAGACCTCGAGGTTAATGTACTCTGAGGAGGAGAACCTCGAGGTTAATATACTCTGAGGAGGACCTCGAGGTTAATGTACTCTGTGGAGGATCTCGAGGTTAATGTACTCTGAGGAGGACCTCGAGGTTAATGTACTCTGAGGAGGACCTCGAGGTTAATGTACTCTGAGGAGGACCTTGAGGTTAATGTACTCTGAGGAAGACCTCGAGGTTAATGTACTCTGAGGAGGACGTTGAGGTTAATGTACTCTGAGGAAGACCTCGAGGTTAATGTACTCTGAGGAGGACCACGTGGTTAATGTACTCTAAGGAGGACCTCGAGGTTAATGTACTCTGAGGAGAACCTCGAGGTTAATGTACTCTGAGGAGGGCCTCGAGGTTAATATTCTCTGAGGAGGACCTCGAGGTTAATTTACTGTGAGGAGGACCTCGAGGTTAATATTCTCTGAGGAGGACCACGTGGTTAATGTACTCTGAGGAGGACCCCGAGGTTAATTTACTCTGACAAAGACCTTGAGGTTAATGTACTCTGAGGAGGACCTCGAGGTTAATTTACTCTTACAAGGACCTTGAGGTTAATGTACTCTGAGGAGGACCTCGGCTTATGCGAATTTTACAGCCAATGGTAGTTGTCACCTTGTGGTGACCTAGTTTGAGTTCCCTGTAACTTAAGAGCCAGGTGAGGGAAGAGAGATGTAGAGAGAGAAGTGTGAGAGAAGTGTGAGAGGCGTGTTTGAACTCCTTCCTGCTGGGATGTAGGAGTCGGTCTCGTTGCTCCTTATTTAGGTAATTTAAGTTTTGAGTATACTTTAGATGTCTGTGACACGTATTAGTGAGTTTTAATGTCACTCTTCATAAATCTTGGGGATTCTACAGTGTTCTGGGGAACTCACTGTTCCTTAAAACACCATAGTTTCTCTAACGGGGCAAGGGATTTTCAACTTTTCTTCCATCATTAACTCCCTCGGCTTGATGTGTTTCTCCATTTACCCTCTTACTTCCAAACAACACACACACACACACACATGCACACACACACACACACACACACACACACACCACACACACACACACACACACACACACACACACACACACACACACACACACACACATGCACACACACACAAAACACACACACACACACACACACACACACACATGCACACACCACAAACACACACACACACACACACACACACACACACACACACACCACACCCACACACACACACACACACATACACACGCACACACACACACACACACACCTTTTACAAAATGAAATTTAATTGATTATTCAGTTATCAGGTACATCAAGTATTTACCCCTTGCCATGTAATTTTTTACCCCCAAGGGGTAAATTTACCCCTGGTTGAGAATCACTGCGTCTAACCATTTATATGAAGGGAATCCCACAAATTCCTACTTATTTCTCCACTCCTCACATCTTGAAAGGAGCTAAGCACAAACTAGGTTTTGTTTACTTGGTACAAATCGTGTAGTTTACACGTAAGAAAATGTCGCTCAACATTGTTAGGTTGTAATTCTTTAGAGACACGCGGTTACACTATACATGTTAACTACTCTACCTGGAGTTTACCCTTTCTTGTATATTTCTTGTACAATAGACCGCTGATTAAAACGGTTTTCTTTAAAAGGTTTTCTTCGTTAAACTATTGTCAAATCGAAGTATATATTTTAGTTTCTCACTTCGTAAGATTCAGTTTAAACGTTTCTGCTCCTCGGTAGGGAAAAAAATTTTAGCGATGCAAGCTGGATGACTGACTGACCTGATTTACTGATTTTTTGAATGACTTGACTGAATTATTTGGCTGATTTACTGCATGACCCGATTTACTGGATGACTTGACTGATTTATTGACCGGTTTACTGAGTTGACTGACCAACTTGACTGACTGACTTACTGACTTGATCGATTGATTTACTGAATAACTTGATTGATTTACAGAATGACTTTCTTGACTGGGTTACTGACTTGACTGACCAACTTGACCGATTTACTGAATGACTTTACTGGCTGAATTACTGATTTCCTTTATGTCTTGATTGGTATACTGACTGCTTACTACTTGACTGACTGACCTGGCTGATGGCTTAGTGACCGACTTAACTGATTTACTGAATGACTTGATTGACTGATTGAATGAGTGATCAACTGAATTGAATGACTGTACTGACTTGACTGACCTATTGACCTATTGACTCACTCGGCCTCAAACACCAGATAAGCTGGGCAGCCTGGTTCACACATCATGTTTCTTTCCCAGCTCGGGCACGTCAGTGAGCCTCAGGCATGGATTCAAGCTATTTCATTCTCCTCCTGTATGTTCTGACCTCTCAACCGATTTTTTTATATCAATGCACCACGCAGAAACAAGCGGGTATATGCTGAAAGATCGCAGTCAGCAGGACTCGATACTGCTACTGAGACGGACAAGATTCCCAGGCAGCGCTCTTCTCCACAGCAGTATCGAGTCCTGCTGACTGCGATCCTTCTCTGTATATACCCGCTTGTTAACGCTTTGCCTAAGTAGGTACCTTTGGTAAGGCTGCAGTGAATAGTATGTTGTTTACAGTTACCTTCAGTAACTTTGTTTATATCCCTATATCTCTTCTATTAACTATTAATACTAATTAACTCTTGGCCTAGGGAAAAGTACTGGAAGTTGTAAAGGTCATTAGATATACAGTTCACGACTTCAATCACCCCAAAGGCTAGCGAAAAACATCTATTATATCCCACCTCCCTTTCCCATTCTTCCCTCTGTGCATCTCATTCGAATGCAACACGCAGATTGAAGGCTTGTGTTCCTTGGCCCCGCTGGCCCAGAGCCTCTGCAAGGCTGCAATAACATTCTCAACTCTACACGCATGAGAAAGTGAAAATGGGACTTTGTTTCCGACCTCGTAATTATCGCAGACGAGTCCTACGGGATTTTCACAAGGCCGTAGCTCTTGCAAGAGGATATTATACGCTTTGTTTGGCGGGAAATAGCGAATCTTCTGAATAATTTCTTAAGATTCTTTTGTATATGTATTTTTTCGAACTTTCAATGTGTATTATCGTCTGTTGTCTGTTCTTACAAACACTACATTCTTAAACCTTTACCCCACGCTAACGTAATAATCTAAATCTTAAATACCTATTATAGAGCTTGGTTGAGGAAGTGGCCCACGCTTGCAGCAATACACAAAGCCATCACCCACCCCTGCAACACAACACAAAACCATCACCTACCCCTGTAACACTACACAAAGCCATCACCCACCCCTGCAACACAACACAAAACCATCACCTACCCCTGTAACACTACACAAAGCCATCACCCACCCCTGCAACACAACACAAAACCATCACCTACCCCTGTAACACTACACAAAGCCATCACCCACCCCTGCAACACAACACAAAACCATCACCTACCCCTGTAACACTACACAAAGCCATCACCACCCTCAACACAACACAAACATCACCCTGTAACACTACACAAAGCATCACCACCCTGCAACACACACAAAACCATCACCTACCCCTGTAACACTACACAAAGCCATCACCCACCCCTGCATTACAAAACAAAGTTATCACTCACCCGTGCAACACAAATCAAAGCCATCATCAAACCCTGCAGCACAGCACAAAGCACCTGAAATACAACTCAAAGCCATTTCCCACATCGGCAAAACAGCACAAAGCCTTCACTCACCGCAGCCACACACAAAAATATGTACAATACCTTCGCTGCGGTCTCAGGCACCATACCTCTCCACCCCACCAATATAAACACCTGTGAGAAACTTACCCAGGATCCGCTAAGAAAAGATGGTTATGACTATGACCATAATTTTTAAATGGGTGGACCGATTAGCCAGGGAAAGACCTCGGTCAGATGACCAAAACGTCAGAAAACACTTCTCTTGTTTCCGGAAGAACGTTACCTAACCTAACTTACCCAGGTGCATGTTGATATATTAATGGTTATAATCATATAATATAATCATATTATAATCATACAAAGCAGAAGTGTTATAAGAAGTGTAGAATATATGGAGAGTAAAAGAAAGGTGAAGAGAGTGGTGAGAGAGTGCAAAAGGAGAGCGGATGATAGAGTGGGAGAGGCACTGTCAAGAAATTTTAATGAAAAGAAGAAAAAATTTTGGAGTGAGTTAAACAAGTTAAGAAAGCCTAGGGAAAGTATGGATTTGTCAGTTAAAAACAGAGTAGGGAAGTTAGTAGATGGGGAGAGGGAGGTATTAGGTAGATGGCGAGAATATTTTGAGGAACTTTTAAATGTTGAGGAAGAAAGGGAGGCGGTAATTTCATGCATTGGCCAGGGAGGTATACCATCTTTTAGGAGTGAAGAAGAGCAGAATGTAAGTGTGGTGGAGGTACGTGAGGCATTACGTAGAATGAAAGGGGTAAAGCAGCTGGAACTGACGGGATCATGACAGAAATGTTAAAAGCAGGGGGGGACATAGTGTTGGAGTGGTTGGTATTTTTGTTTAGTAAATGTATGAAAGAGGGGAAGGTACCTAGGGATTGGCGGAGAGCATGTATAGTCCCTTTATATAAAGGGAAAGGGGACAAAAGAGACTGTAAAAATTATAGAGGAATAAGTTTACTGAGTGTACCAGGAAAAGTGTACGGTAGGGTTATTATTGAAAGAATTAGAAGTAAGACAGAATGTAGAATTGCGGATGAGCAAGGAGGTTTTAGAGTGGGTAGGGGATGTGTAGATCATTGAAGCATATATGTGAGCAATATTTAGATAAAGGTAGGGAAGCTTTTATTGCATTTATGGATTTAGAAAAGGCATATGATAGAGTGGATACCACAGACTCTGGTTATACAATAGAGCGGGAAAATAATGTAAGGGACCTGGGAGTAGTAATGTCTGAGGATCTCACTTTCAAAGATCACAACAGTGCCACGATCGCACGTGCAAAGAAAATGATAGGATGGATAATGAGAACTTTCAAAACGAGAGATGCCAAGCCCATGACGATCCTTTTCAAATCACTTGTTCTCTCTAGGCTGGAATACTGCTGTACATTAACATCTTCATTCAAAGCAGGTGAAATCGCAGATCTAGAGAGTGTACAGAGATCCTTTACTGCACGTATAAGTTCTGTCAAGCACCATAACTACTGGGAACGCTTGGAAGCACTTGACTTGTACTCGTTGGAACGCAGGAGGGAGAGATATATCATAATCTACACTTGGAAAATCCTGGAAGGAATAGTCCCGAATCTGCACACAGAAATCACTCCTTACGAAAGTTAAAGACTGGGCAGGCGATGCAAAATGCCCCCAATGAAAAGAAGGGGCGCCATTGGTACACTAAGGGAAAACACCATAAGTGTCCGGGGCCCAAGACTGTTCAACAGCCTCCCATCAAGCATTAGGGAATTACCAATAAACCCCTGGCTGCCTTCAAGAGAGAGGTGGACAGATACCTAAAGCCAGTGCCGGATCAGCCTGGCTGTGGCTCGTACGTTGGACTGCGTGCGGCCAGCAGTAACAGCCTAGTTGATCAGGCCCTGATCCATCGGGAGGCCTGGTCGTGGACCGGGCCGCGGGGGCGTTGATCCCCGGAATAACCTCCAGGTAACCTCCAGGTAGGGTGTGTAGAAGAGAGGGAGACTACTTCCCGGTAAAAGTAGGTCTTAGACAGGGATGTGTAATGTCACAATGGTTGTTTAATATATTTATAGATGGGGTTGTAAGAGAAATAAATGCTAGGGTATTCGGGAGAAGGGTGGGATTAAATTATGTGGAATTAAATACAAAATAGGAAGTGACACAGTTACTTTTTGCTGATGATACTGTGCTTATGAGAGATTCTAAAGAAAAATTGCAAAGGTTAGTGGACGAATTTGGGACTATGTGTAAAGGTAGAAAGTTGAAAGTGAACATAGAAAAGAGTAAGGTGATGAGAGTATCAAATGATTTAGACAAAGAAAAATTGGATATCAAATTGGGGAGGAAGAGTATGGAAGAAGTGAATGTTTTCAGAAATTTGGGAGTTGACGTGTCAGCGGATGGATTTATGAAAGATTAGGTTAATCATAGAATTGATGAAGGAAAAAAGGTGAGTGGTGCATTGAGGTATATGTGGAGGCAAAAAATGTTATCTATGGAGGCAAAGAAGGGAATGTATGAAAGTATTAGTACCAACACTCTTATATGGGTTTGAAGCTTGGGTTGTAAATGCTGCAGCGAGGAGGCGGTTGGAGGCAGTGGAGATGTCCTGTCTAAGGGCAATGCAAGGTGCAAATATTATGCAGAAAAATCGGAGTGTGGAAATTAGGAGAAGGTGTGGAGTTAATAAAAGTATTAGTCAGAGGGCTGAAGAGGGTTTGTTGAGGTGGTTTGGTCATTTAGAGAGAATGGATCAAAGTAGAATGACATGGAGAGCGTATAAATCTGTAGGGGAAGGAAGGCGGGGTAGGGGTCGTCCTCGAAAAAGTTGGATGGAGGGGGTGAAGGAAGTGTTGTGGGCGAGGGGTTTGAACTTCCAGTAAGCGTGCGTGAGCGTGTTTGATAGGGGTGAATGGAGACAAATGGTATTTGGGACCTGACGAGCTGTTGGAGTGTGAAGGGATTCAGGGAAACCGGCTATTTTACATAACCGGACTTGAGTCCTGGAAATGGGAAGTACAATGCCTGCACTCTAAAGGAGGGGTTTGGGATATTGGCAGTTTGGAGGGATATATAGTGTATTTTTTATACGTACATACTTCTAAACTGTTGTATTCTGAGCACCTCTGCAAAAACAGTGATTATGTGTGAGTGAGGTGAAAGTGTTGAATGATGAAAGTATTTTCTTTTGGGGATATTCTTTCTTTTTGGGTCACCCTGCCTCGGCAGGGTGATTTTTGAAGAGGTGGACCGGTAAGTCAACCGAAGTCCTTGGTCATATGACGTTAAGATCCAGCTCTGGGTATCATTTGAGTAAGACACCGCGTTAGGAAACACTTGTTCTATTTCCAGACAAACGTTATACCTACCTTACCCAGGCCACTTCCGCTTCTGGCATTAACCACTGCACAATGATGTAGAGACACGAATGCAGTTATATAAAACCCTTATTGACGACGTTTCTTCCACACTTTGGCCTTTAGTCTGTTTCTCATGTCCTCATCATCTTGTCTGTATCTCATATCAGTATTTATAATCGTATTCTGTATCTCATATCATTACATATCATCGTTCCCATATCTCATACCACAGTGTCTGCCTACTTACATATCATGGTGCCTTTGTCTCATATAATTGCATACTATCACATCTGTAGCTAATACCACTACATACGTCAACACTGCAAAAGGAACACCTGGACGGAGCCAGGGTATGTACTCTCATTATATTAACAAAACAAGCGTTAAACTCGTGCAGTTTCGACACAACTTTCTCTTAGGCAAAACAAATGGAATAGCCTTTTTCCATTTAGCTATAAATCTCATCTATCCATTTTCTTTTATGCACTGGAATATAATGAATAGCCTAAAAGGTCAGTTATTCATTTAGATGTTCTCGCATATAACTTTTAAATTCTTCCGGAAGTCATTAGATTAAATTTAAAACTTTTGTCAAATTTAATTATCGTGTCGAAGTGACGGGAGGAACTTACAACGATATATATGTATATATATATATATATATATATATATATATATATATATATATATATATATATAAATATATATATATATATATATATATATATATATATTATATATATATATATATATATGTATTTGCAGGATACTTCATTAATTGTGTTTTACAGTGTTTGAGGAAAGTGATCATTAATAACTGACTGCACATAACTAATGAAGTTAGTTTCCATTTATTTAAGACTAAGCTTCTCTAACTTTTTATACATATATTAAACTTTGAAAGAGCGAATTATAAGGCCATTAAACAAAAGAGGTGCACAGCCAAACTTTGCTTATTTTTCCGGGTTCAGCTTGCATGCGTTAGTTTTTTTTCCTTTTTTTCTTGTTCTCCCTTTTTTTGCTTTCTCTTCTACATTGTTATTTTTCTTTTCCTGTTTTCTTCCATTTTTTTCTCCCCAATTCATATTTTATTTTTTTTTCAATGTTTAGTTTCTTGTCCTCCTTTTCCTTCTCCTCCTCGTCCCCCTCCTCGTCCTCCTCCTCTTCCCTCTTTCCCCTCCTGCTCCCCTAGCTCCTTCTCTTCCTTCTTATCCTCCTTTACGTTCATATCGTCCAGTTCCTCTTCCTTAAACCTTCTCTTTAAACATTCATCTGTCATTCTTTCTGTGTCTTACTCCTTTTTTTCAAGTTTTTCTTCTACTTCATTCCTTCCTTTACATACATTTAACTTTTTTTTTTTAATTTTCATTATTTCCACCATGTTGAATTCTTTCATTTACATTTCCTTCTGGTGTTCCTCGCTCACTTCCCGTTCAACTCGTTATATGTCCCATATTTTTGGTTTACGTCTCTCATGCTTCCTTCAAGTCCCTTTCTACTTTTCTCTCCAATAGCCTACTTTCTTTCCCCTCCTCTGTTTATCCTTTGCGTTTCTCCCTCCTCCGCTGACTTCACGGTTAGCACGGGAATGGGAAACAGAGGCTAATGGGGGAGGAAATGCGGTAGGAATCAATTTTTACCTACAAATATTTACACTTTAAATAAAGAGGACAACACCCTGAACGATGAAGAAATTGAGGTGTGATGTCGTGGCGTAAGTCGGCATTTCTTATCTTAGTGATTTATGAGGCGCCTGACGATCTTCTCCCCGAATTTTCCTGTCGATGGGGGAGGTCGTCGATAACGCACCATACCAATAGATAAGCATACTGATAGCGAAAGACCTCGATAGACTAAGGCACTGGCGGTGCGGAGGTCGATAAGCCGGTGTTTTCATGGCATAGACGTTGGTTACTAATGATGTCGATGCAGGTATTGACTGTTGAGCGTCTTGTGAGATTCAAACGTCGATAAATATGCGGGAAATGTGGTCAGCGGCAAGCCTGTTTAGGTGTCTGAAAAAGGAGGTTTAAAGACAGTAAATTAAGAATAAACATTGTCAAGGGCAAAACGCTAAGAACCGGAATATTAATAAACATAAACCTGAGACCTGAAACTTTCAGCAGCAGGAAACTGAGACCTGAAACCGTCATCAAGAGGAAGTTGGGAGCGAACACGTTCTAAAGCATGAAGCTGAGAGCAGAAAACTTCAACAGACGGAATGTGAGAAAGCACTCCATCAACATCAGGAGGCTGTGAGCATACACTCTTTACAGCAGGAAGTTGAAAGCCGAAACCAACAACAAGATCATAGTGAGAGAATACACCTTCGAAAACAGAAAACCAACAGCTCATATCATCAATCAAACAGGTCGTCTAAAGATCTGTCAGCGGACAAATCATTGAAG
>NC_069404.1:60738047-60740547 GCF_026875155.1 Cherax quadricarinatus
CCCTTGGAACAAAATTTTTCCTCGCCTCCTTGCTTTTTTTTGTTGCCACATATTCCATCACTCGTTTACTGATTTTCCACCATTTCTCTGTCCCACGACCTCCTGCGGGAAGTTTCCCATACCTGTGTAGTCCCCCCTTTTATAGTTTGGCCTGTCCCCTTCAGTTCCTGTTACCTTCTCCACTTGTAACTCTACTATATAGTCAAAACTCAGAACCACATGATCGCTAGCTCCAAGGGGCCTCTCGTAAGTGATGTGTGTGTGTGTGTGCGTGTGTGTATGAGTGAGTGTGTGTGTGTGTGTGTGTGTGTGTGTATGTGTGTGTGTACTCACCTAATTGTACTCACCTAATTGTGGTTGCAGGGGTCGAGACTCAGCTCCTGGCCCCGCCTCTTCACTGATCGCTACTGGATCCTCTCTTTCTCTGCTTCCTGTGCTTTGTCATACCTGTTCTTAAAACTATGTATGGTTCCTGCCTCCACTACTTCACTTGCTAGGCTATTCCACTTGCTGACAACTCTATGACTGAAGAAATATTTCCTAACGTCCCTGTGACTCGTCTGAGTCTTCAGCTTCCAGTTGTGACCCCTTGTCCCTGTGTCCCCTCTCTGGAACATCCTATCTCGTCCACCTTGTCTATTCCCCGCAGTATCTTCTATGTCGTTATCATGTCTCCCCTGACCCTTCTGTCCTCCAGTGTCGTCAGTCCGATTTCCCTTTAAATCCTTTTCCCTCGTACGACATTCCCTTGAGCTCTGGGACTAGCCTTGTTGCAAACCTTTGTACTTTCTCTAACTTCTTGACGTGCTTGACCGGTGTGGGTTCCAGACTGGTGCTGCATACTCCAGTATGGCCTAACATGCACAGTGTACAGTGTCTTGGACGATTCCTTATTAAGGTATCGGAACGCTATTCTCAGGTTTGCCGGGCGCCCGTATGTTGCAGCGGTTATTTGGTTGATTGTGCCCCCCGGTGATGTGCTGGGTGTATGTTCACCCCAAGGTCTTTCTCCCTGAGTGAGGTCTGTATCTTTATCCACCTAGCCTATACTCTGTCTGCGGTCTTTTTTGCCCCTCCCCAATCTTTTATGACTTTGCATTTGGCGGATTGAATTCGAGAAGCCAGTTGCTGGACCGCGTGTCCAGCCTGTCCAGGTCTCTTTGCAGTCCTGCCTCATCCTCGTCCGATTTTAAATTCTTCTCATCAACTTCACGTCATCTGCGAACAGGGACACTTCAGAGTCTATTCCTTCCATCATGTCGTTCACATATATCAAAAATAGCACTGGTCCTAGAACTGCCCCCTGTGGGACCCCGCTCGTAACAGGCGCCCACTGTGATACCTCTTCACGTACCATGACTCGTTGCTGCCTCCCTGTCAGGTATTCTCTTATCCATTGCAGTGCCCTCCCTTTTACATGCTCCTGATCCTCCAGCTTCTGCACTAATCTCTTGTGGTGAACTGTGTCAAAGGCCTTCCTGCAGTCTAGTAACGCGCAATCTACCCACCCCTCTCTCTCGTGTCTTACTTCTGTTACCTTGTCATAAAACTCCAGGAGGTTTGTGATACAAGATTTGCCTTCCATGAACCCATGCTGGTTTTCATTTATAATCTTGTTCCTTTCCAGGTGTTCGACCACTCTCCTCCTGATAATCTTCTCCATGACTTTGCACACAATACATGTCAGAGACACAGGTCTGTAGTTTAGTGCCTCGTTTCTGTTTCCTTTCTTAAATATGGGGACTACATTAGCTGTCTTCCATTTCTCAGTAGTTGCCCAGTTTCAAGGGATGTGTTGAAGATTGTGGTTAGAGGCACCGCACAGCATCTCTGCTCCTTCTCTAAGGACCCATGGGGAGATGTTGTCCGGTACCATCGCCTTTGAGGTGTCAAGGTCACTTAAGAGCTTCTTCACCTCATCCTCAGTTGTTCGTATGTCATCCAACACTTGTTGGTATATTCCCTCTTGATGTTCCCTTCTGTGCTGTCTTCCCACAGCCCTTCCTGTCTCTACTGTAAAAACTTCCTTAAATCTCCTGTTCAGCTCCTCACATACCTCCTGATCATTTCTTGTGAGTTCTCCACCTTCTGTCCTTAATCTGATCACCTGGTCTTTGACTGTTGTCTTCCTCCTGATGTGGCTATACAACAGTTTCGGAATCTCCGATTCCTTTTCTTTGTGAACCACCCAATTCTCCGAAAATTTGCCAGCTGGGTCATGTCCCCTTCGCCTATCACCTTCATGATATCTTCAATCGCTTTTTTCTCCTTCTTTCTTTCATCATAAGTTTCCCCTTTAGCTTC
The DNA here is from genome assembly GCF_026875155.1 of Cherax quadricarinatus. Classification (NCBI taxonomy): domain Eukaryota; kingdom Metazoa; phylum Arthropoda; class Malacostraca; order Decapoda; family Parastacidae; genus Cherax; species Cherax quadricarinatus. Next base: position 60,740,352 of record NC_069404.1, read on the forward strand.
GTCTAGCCCATAGACAAACACGGATCTCTCCCTTTCCACCTCCCACTGTGACTCCCATTGCATCCTCTGATGTGTTTTAGTTCCTTCCCGTGGAGTGTTCCTTCCTTCAGTCCCTTCCCTAGTTATGGCCCCTATGCTTCTTGGGTTATCCTTCCTGCTCACCTGCTCCTGGCCCCCACAGGTTTCTGGTAAGGTC
>NC_069404.1:60745547-60753047 GCF_026875155.1 Cherax quadricarinatus
AAAACATCGTTCTCTCTCAATAATTTACCGTCTAGTCTGCAGCATATGTGAAACACTATCAAAGGCGAATCATATATGCAAGTGGCATTTTCTAACTGCTCTCCTCCGATGCCCAAGGCCCTTGATCTCTGGGCTTTGAAAAATATCGATCAGCATATTACTTACGTAGGGGGAAAGGTATCAATAAACAAATGGGATTTAACTTGGAAAGTTGAAATGGTTTACTCGAGTGACCAGAAGCATCTCGAAATGTGTTATGAGGACAGATGGAGAGCAAATTTCGTACCATGTGGAAGTATACTACGCGTTATAGATGGGATTCGCCAGTATAGGCGTATATGACTGATTATTAACTGTCTAGCTTTGTTAACGGCCGGATTTATCCCAAGGGCTCCTTGCACAATGACACACACACACACACACACACACACACACACACACACACACACACACACACACACACACACACACACACACACACACACACACACACACACAGAGAGGTGAGGATGAACCAACAAGACTGGACCTCGTATTCACCGTGAGTAGTTAAGAGATCGAGGACATCACAAAAGAAAGGCCCCTCGGAGCTAGTGATCACGTGGTTCTGAACTTTGAATACATAATAGAGTTACAGTTGGAGAGGCTAACATGAGTAGGATGGGAAAAGTCAAACTACAAAAGATGGGGGGGGGGGCCTACACAGGCATGGGGAACTTCCTGCAAGAGGTTCAGTGGGAAAGAGAATTGGTAGGAAAAGAAGTAAACGAAATGATGGACTACGTGACAACAAAATGCAAGGAAGTGGAGAAGAGGTTTGTTTCCATCGGCAACAGAAATAATAAAAAGACCAGAACGAGCCCTTGGTTCACCCAAAAGTGTAGGGAGGCAAAAACTAAGTCTGCAAGAAAATGGAAAAAGTACAGAAGACAAAGGACCAATGAAAATAAGGAGATTAGCCGAAGAGCCAGAAACGAATGCGCACAGATAAGAAGGGAGTCTCAGCGACAATACGAAAATGACATAGCATCGAAAGTCAAGTCTGACCCGAGGATGTTGTATAGCCACATAAGGATTAAAACAGCAGACAAGGACCAAGTAATCAGGCTGAAGAAAGAAGGTGGGGAGCTCACAAGAATCGGCTAAGAAGTGAGGAGCTCAACATGAGATTGAAAGAGGTATTCATAGTGGATACAGGAAGGACTCCAGGAAGTCAAAAGGGAAGGGGGGTACACCAACAAGGGATACACCAACAAGGGATGCACCAACAGGTGCTGGATGAAATACACACAACCATGGAGGAGGTGAAAAAGCTGCTATGTGAATTGATGCCTCAAAGGCGGTGGGACCGGACAACATCTGTCTGTGGGCCCTTAGAGAGGGAGCAGAGACGCTGTGTGTGCCCTAACAAAAATCTTCAACACATCCACTGAAACTGAGCAACTACCTGAGGTGTGGAAGATGGCAAAGTAGTCCAAATTTTTAAGAAAGGAGACAGGCACGAGGCATTAAACTGCAGATCAGTGTCACTGACGTGTATAGTATGCAAAGTCATGGAGAAGATTATCAGGGGGAGAGTGGTGGAGCATCTAGAAAGGAACAAGCTTACAGACGACAACGAGCATGGTGTCAGGGAAGAGAAATCCTGTGTCACAAACCTACTGGAGTTTTATGACAAGGTAACGGAAGTAAGACACGAGAGTTAATGGTTGGTAGAATGCATCTTCTTGGACTGCAAGAAGGCCTTCGACGCAGTTCATCAAAAGAAGTCAGTGAAAAAGCTAGAGGATCAGGCTCACAACATGAAAGGCACTACAATGGATCAAAGAATGCCTGACAGGGAGGCAACAACGAGTCATGGTACGTGACGAGGTGTCAGAGTGGGCGCATTTGAAGAGCGTAATTCATAGGGGTCAGTCCTAGGATCAGTGCAGTTTTTGGTGTATGTGAATGACATGCTGAAGGGATAGACTCGGAAGTGTCTCTGTTTGCAGATGATGTGGAATTAATGAGGAGAATTAAATCGGATGAGGAATAGGCAGGACTGCAAAGAGAACTGGACGGGCTGATAGCCAGGTCCAGCAACTGGCTACTCGAATTTAACCCCACCAAATGCAAAGTCAAGAAGATCGGGGAAGGATAAAGAAGACCGCAGACAAAGTATAGGCTAGGTGGCCAAAGGCTGCAAACCTCACTCTAGGAAAAGGATCTTGGGGTGAGTACAATACCGAGCACATCTGAGGAGCACATTATCCAGATAACTGCTGCAGCATATGGGAGCCTGGTAAACCCAAGAATAATGTTCCGATACCTCAGTTAGGAATCGTTTAAGACTCTGTACACCGTGTACGTCAGGCTCATATTGGAGTATGCAGCGCCAGTTTAGAATCCACACCTGGTCAAGCACCTCAAGAAATTAGAGAAAGTTCAAAGGTTTGCAACAAGACTAGTCCCAGAGTTAAAGGGATTGTCCTACGAAGAAAGGTTAAGGGAAATCTGCCTGGTGACACTGGAGGACAGGAGGGTCAGGGGAAACGTGATAACTACATATAAAATACTGCGAGGAATTGACAAGGGGGACATAGACGGGATGTTCCAGAGATGGGACACAGAAACAAGGGGTCACAGTTGGAAGATGAAGACTCAGATGAGTCGAAGGGATGTTAGGAAGTATTTCTTCAGTCACAGAGTTGTCAGAAATGTGACGTAGTGGAGGCAAGAACGATACTTTTTTTTAAGACGATGTATGATGAAGCTCATGGAGCAGGGAAAGAGAGGACCTAGTAGCGATCAGTGAAGAGGAGGGGCCAGGAGCTATGACTCGACGCCTGCAACCACAAATAAGTGAGTACACACACACACAAACCACACGCGCACACATACACACAATGTCTTCAGTTATGTTAGAACGTTGGAGACAGAGAATCTTCAACACTGACTACAGTAGTGATTAATTACTCATTGTAGACGAGTTATTTATTTAGCGGTAGTTAACTAGGATGTGTGGGCAGGGAAAGAGTTAGGAGTTGGAAGAGGAAGTAATAACGAGGGAGCGTGAGGAGGCAGAGAAGGACGGGGGGAGAAGGGAGGAGGAGAATGTGGAGAAAGGAAGGGAAAGAACCGGTGGATGGGAGAGGGAAGGGGAAAGCAAACTAGTAAATTGACGGTTTTATCGATAATTAATCACTTCCTGAAGGTAATTAATTTTTTAGGTGGAAATCGCTAGATTTTGATTTTTTTTAATGTGTTATGTGAGACTTCATATAAAGTCAAGTTGCAGCAGTAATTAAGAAAAAATCAGTCTTTGTTCTGTGTTTGTTACTGTTGTTGATTGTTAATTGTGGTTGTTGTAGTTCTTGATTGCTGGTTGTTGTTGGTTGTAAATATTGTTGGAGTTGGTGCTGATTGAGTTTTTTTTTTTTGATTGTTGTTGTTAGTGCTGCTGCTACTAAGAGTGTTGGTGACGTGGTTCGGCTAAGGCTGTTGCTGCTGTTACTGACTCTGCTGCTGTTGCTAATGTTACTGCCTCTTTTGCAGCTGTTATTGCTACTACTTACAGCTGTTAATTCTATTGCTGAGGTTACAACTAATTCTCCTGCTGCTGTTACTTTTATTTAACTGCTGCTTCTACTGCTGGTGCGCCTGCTGCTGCTACTTCTACTGCTACAGGCACTGTTGTTGTTACTGATCCTCCTGCTTATACCGCTGTTGCTGCTACAGTTTCTGCTGTTACTGCCATTGCTGCTACAGCTGTTGTAGTTACTTTTGTTTTTGCTGCTGGTGCTACTCTTGCTGTTTTCACTATTGTTACTGCTATAACTGCTGTTGTTGCTGCTTTTGCTGCTACAGTTAAAGTTGCTACTCTTGCTGCTGCTGCTGCTGCTGCTGCTACAGCTATTGTTGCTGCTGCTGCGTTCTGCTTTACTTTGGGACCAGCTGCCACTGCTGCTTTACCTGCTGTGCTTGTTGTTACTGTTGCTTCTAAGCTGCAATACAAGCTGCTGGCTGTTATGCTTGCTCATACGACATAATATTTCAAACTGTTTATCGCTTCTACACTTAATAATTATAATTTTATATCAAATATATTGCTGGTGCATTATATTATTGTTGTTGCATACGAAACTGAGTGATTTTATTTTAATATGTTTTGATTCGCATTTGGGCTGGCAGTTATGTTTAATATTATTATTATTATTATTATATTATTATTATTATTATTTATTATTATTATATTTATTATTTTATTATTATTATTATTATTATTATTATTTATTTATTTATTATTTATTATTATATTATTATTATTATTGTCATTATTATTTTATTATTATTATTATTATTATTATTATTATTATTTTATTATTATTATTAATGATAACAGTAATAATAATTTTATTTTTAATTACATGTTAATTATATTATTTATATTCTTGGCTGGAAAGAATCTTTCATATTATTATTATATTTTTTTTACTTGAAGCTCTAAACTTGTTAAGATAACTTGGCACATGTGGTGGAGGCTCGATCCTCCTTCTGCTAATCGCAACACAAACACAAACATAATGTTTCTCAGAGTCCTGCATAGACAGCTAAACCTACGAGAGCAATGTATCTACTTGGCTGAAGCAACACGTTAAGGAATTCAACAATAGATCTATTTCTCTTTCACGTTCAGTGGAACGAGAGAGAGAGAGAGAGAGAGAGAGAGAGAGAGAGAAGAGAGAGAGAGAGAGAGAGAGAGAGAGAGAGAGAGAGAGAGAGAGAGAGAGAGAGAGAGAGAGAGAGAGAGAGAGAGAGAGAGAGAGAGGTTTGTTAGGTCAAAAGTTAGTCAAGTTTTTTATAGTAAGATTCAGTATTTAAGTATTCCAAGAAACTGTCGAGAGAGGACTGGTGCTGAAAATATCCCTCCGTGGAACCTGTGCTCGTCAGTCTAGTGTTAAACACTACGAGACTTTAAAATACTGAGAGTTCAGTTAAGAAAATGCAACATGAGCGAGATATGCTTAGTAGGTTGGTTTGATTTGAAGCTTATCTACTGCACTGTAAATTTTAAGATAATGTCACCTGTACAACACCAGTGGCTAATACTTAATTTCTTAAAACGGTAACTTAATTCATTGTGGTTATACACTCATTGATAAGGAGCTTTCGTTGTGTGAGCCTTGATAAAGAACACGATATTATTTATTTGAATTTAAGTAAAGCTTTTGATAGAGTACCACACCAAAGACTTAGAAGGTGGCGGCTCATTTTATTAAGGGAAAAGTTGTGTCATGTATGAGATATGGCCGAATATCGATTGCATGATGGTCATGAATGCTGTATTACACCAGCATACCTCCAGTCATGAATACTTTATTCATTAAAATAAGGAGGCATTGGCTTAAGCCAGTAGGAGACTTGGACCTGCCTCGCATGGGCCAGTAGGCCTGGTGTAGTGTTCCTTCTTTCTTATGTTCTTCTTCTTAGGAGTAAAAATAAACTTACAGTGAATGCCTCTCGGTGTATATACAACCATTATGAGAGATAATAGCTTAAAAAAAAGTCTGCTGCTAAGTCTTGCAGATACACCATGATCTTAGAAGGCGCAGGCAAAATAACATATGCTACGAGAACAGTCAGTCGATCAATAACCCAACTTCAATATACGAAATGGACTGCTAAAAGCAGACGAAATAAAAAAAATCCATTATGAAAGCGTAACGAGTTTAATTGGGAATCCCCACACTATCGGACTGACACGCTCCCAAGAGGATGTAAGCCACACAGGGTTATTACACGAATCTAGTTTATCTCCGGTGAACACACAATGAGCACACACTCATGTTCTCACGTCATCTGCTACCCATACACCACTATACGACTTATCTTTTTCTCATTATTTGTATTTTGCTTCCGGACCTCAGACTTAAACCGAAATATACAGAACAGTCTTTACCACACACACACGCTCGCTCAAGCACATACATACACCCACACACACACAACACACACACACTGCGTGGAATAGACAAGGTGGACAAAGACAGGATGTTACAGAGATGGGACACAGAAACAAGGGGTCATACTTGGAAGTTGAAGACTCAGATGAGTCGAAGGGATGTTAGGAAGTATTACTTCAGTCATAGAGTAGTCAGAAAGTGGAAGAGTCTAGCAAGTGAGGTAGTGGAGGCAGGAATCATACATAGCTTTAAGACGAGCATGGTAAAGCTCATGGAGCAGGGAAAGAAAGGACCTAGTAGCGCTCAGTGAAGAGGCGGGGCCAGAAGCCGAGACTCGACCCGTGCAACCACAATTAGGTGAATTAGGTGAGTTCAGACACACACACACACACACATACACACACACATAGCATACACACCATACATAGCTTTAAGCAGAGGTATGATAAAGCTCACGGCTCAGGGAGAGTGACCTAGTAGCGATCAGTGAAGAGGCGGGGCCAGGAGCTCGGACTCGACCCCCGCAACCTCAACTAGGTGAGTACAACTAGGTGAGTACACACCACATACACTCGCACAAAAACATCACACACACACACACACACACACACACACACACACACACACACACACACACACACACACACACACACACACACACACACACACATACACACAACACACACACACACACACACACACACTCACAACATACACACACACACACACACACACACACACACACACACACACACACACACACACACACACACACACACACACACACACACACACACACACACACACACACACACACACACACACACACTCACACACTCGCACTGCAATGAATCAGAGAATACCTGACAGGGAGGCAACAACGAATCATGGTACGTAATGATGTATCACAGTGGGCACCTGTGATGAGCAGGGTCCCACAGGGGTCGGTTCTTGGATCAGTGCTATTTTTGGTATATGCGAACGACATGCTGGAAGGGTTAGTCTCAGAAGTGTCCCTGTTCGCAGATGATGTGAAGTTAATGAGGAGAATTAAATCAGATGAGGACCGGGCAGGACTTCAAAGAGACCTGGACAGACTGGACACCTGGTCCAGCAACTGGCTTCTCGAGTTTAATCCCGCCAAATGCAAAGTCATGAAGATAGGGGAAGGGCACAGAAGACCGCACACAGAGTATAGGCTAGGTGGCCAAAGACTGCAAACCTCGCTCAAGGAGAAAGATCTTGGAGTGAGTATAACACCGAGCATATCTCCGGAAGCACACATCAACGAGGTAACTGCTGCAGCATATGGGCGCCTGGGGAACCTGAGAACAGCGTTCCGATACCTTAATAAGGAATCGTTCAAGACACTGTACACCGTGTACGTCAGGCCTATACTGTAGTATGCAGCACCTGTTTGAAACCCGCACTTGATAAAGTACGTCAAGAAACTAGAGAAAGTGCAACGGTTTGCGACAAGGTTAGTTCCAGAGCTAAGGGGAATGTCTTATGAAGAAAGGTTAAGGGAAATCGGCCTGACGACACTAGGGGAGAC
>NC_069404.1:60760547-60763047 GCF_026875155.1 Cherax quadricarinatus
CAATGTTTACATCAGACACAGACAAAGGGTCTGGAGGGAGCATGGAAACTAAACTGTAGGCAAAGGTCCTGTCAAACCCACACGGGGCCAAAACAAGACAGGGAGCACACTAGGACAGTATGAGAGGTCGGAAGACATTGAAGGAACTAGGACATGCAGGGACTTTACCAGACACTTGTGGGGGCCAGGAACAGGTGAGCAGGGAGGACAAACCAATGAGCATAGAGGCCACAGCTAGGGAAGGGACTAAAGGAAGGAACACTCCACAGGAAGGAACTAAAACACCTCAGAGGATGCAATGGGAGTCACAGTGGGAGGTGGAAAGGGAGAGATCAGTTTTTGTCTATGGGCTAGACAAAGCTGAAGGGAAAACCTATGATGAAAGAAAACAGGAGGAGAAAAAAGCGATTGAAGGTATCATGTAGGTGATAGGCGAGGGAGACGTGACACAGGTTGCAAATTTTCGAAGAATCGGGTGGTTCACAAAGAGAAGGAAACGGCCTCTCAAAGTAATTTTCAAGGCAGAATCAACTCGAACCATGATCCGGCAGGAGAAAGCACGGCTGAGAGGCAAACAGGAGTTCAAGAGTATGTACCTCGATCGAGACAGAACACAGGAGGAAAGGATGATACTGAAAGAGACAGTGCAAAAACGAAAGGAGGCATGTTAGGAAATGACAAAGAAGAGCAGGATAACCCAGGCACAGGTGGAAGGGCAAGCACACCCCCCAGAAACACCTGCAGAAGGACTCCAACCACGACACCCCCAAGGCAACTGAACAATCTAAAAAAACAATCACACACCTATCCCTCCGTTCCCACCCCCCGCACCACGAACCCTACCCCTACAGCAACCCCCTATGGGAGCTTTTCCTCCACCTCCACTGCAACCCCCCACAGGCCCGACCAGGGCTCCTGCTCTCCAACCCCAGTATTCCCCCAGGACCACAGTTACAGTATTAGAACAGAAGTGAAGGTTTGGTCACAAATGCGGATGGATTAACGAATAAATATGAGGAGTGGCAAGAAAGAATCAAAGAGAAGTCCCCAGACATCATAGCAGTTACAGAAACAAAACTCACTGAGACAATAACAGATGCAATCTTCCCACCAGGATATCAGATCATGAGGAAAGATAGAAGGGGCAGAGGGGAAGAAGGGGTTGCTCTGCTCGTAAAAAAACGATGGAAATTCGAGAAAATGGGAGGCATAGATGAGACAGGAGAAAGGGATTATACAGTAGCTACACTTCAGTCTGGGGAGCACAAGGTGGTCATTGCAGTGATGTATAATCCACCACAGAACTGCAGGAGGCCAAGAGAGGAATATGAAGTGAACAACAGAGCAATGGTGGACACACTTGCTGAGGTGGCAAGAAGAGCTCACTCGAGCAGAGAAAATTTGCTGGTTATGGGTGATTTCAACCACAGGGAAATTGACTGGGAAAACCTGGAGCCACATGGGGGTCCCGAAACATGGAGAGCCAAGATGTTGGATGTGGTGATGGAAAACCTCATGCACCAACATGTTAAGGACACTACCAGAGTGAGAGGGGAGGATGAACCAGCAAGATTGGGTCTTGTGTTCACCCTGGGCAGTTCAGACATTGAGGACATCACACATGAGAGTCCCATAGGAGCTAGTGACCACGTGGTTCTGTGCTTTGAATACATAGTAGAGTTGCAAGTGGAGAGAGTAACAGGAGTTGAGGAACTTCCTGCAGGATGTTCCGCGGGACAGAGAACTGGCAGGAAAGCCAGTAAATGAAATGATGGAAAATGTAACAACAAAATGCAAGGAGGCAGTGGAACGGTTTATTCCCAAGGGCAACAGAAACAATGGGAAGACCAGAACGAGCCCCTGGTTTACCCGAAGTGTAAGGAGGCAAAAACTAAGTGCATTAAAGAATGGAAAAGGTACAGAAGGCAGAGACCACATGAAAATAGGGAGATTAGTCGCAGAGCCAAGAACGAGTATGCACAGGTAAGGAGGGAGGCCCAGCGACAGTATGAAAATAACATAGCATCGAAAGTCAAGACTGACCCGAAACTGTTGTATAGCCACATCAGGAGGAAGACAACAGTCAACGACCAGGTGATCAGACTGAGAACAGAAAGTGGAGAACTCACAAGAGATGACCAGGAGGTATGTGAGGAGCTAAACAGGAGATTTAAGAAAGTTTTTACAGTAGAGACAGGAAGGGCTCTGGGAAGACAACACAGAAGGGAACATCAAGAGGGAATGTACCAACAAGTGTTGGATGACATACGAACAACCGAGGAGGACGAGCATAAGCTGCTAAGTGACCATGATACCTCAAAGGCGATGGGACCGGACATCTCCCCGTGGGTCCTTAGAGAAGGAGCAGAGATGCTGTGCGTGCCCCTAACCACATTTAACACATCCCTTGAAACTGGGCAACTACCTGAGATATGGAAGACGGCAAATGTAGTCCCCGTATTTAAGAAAGGAGACAGAAACGAGGCACTAAACTACAGAC
>NC_069404.1:60768047-60784898 GCF_026875155.1 Cherax quadricarinatus
TAGAAAGACTTTATTTTAAATGATTTCTGCTACTTGACCAGTTTTTTCTATTATGCATGGCATATATACATCTATATATATATATATATATATATATATATATATATTATATATATGCATGTATATATATATAATATATATATATATATATTATATAAAATATATATATATATATATATATATAATATATACATGTTATATATATATATATATAATATATAATATATATAATATATATATATATTATATATATATATTTTATATATATATATATATAATATATATATATATAAAATATATATATATATATATATATATAAAAAAATTTTCATGTATATATATAAAATATATATATATATTATATATATTATATATTAATATATAAAAATTATATATTATAATATATATATATATATATATATATATATATATATATATATATTTATATATATATATATAATATATAAAATATGTGTGGTGTGAATATAATGCAGAGAATTCGTAGTTTGGAAGTTAGGAAGAGGTGCGGGATTACCAAAACTGTTGTCCAGAGGGCTGAGGAAGGGTTGTGAGGTGGTTCGGACATGTAGAGAGAATGGGCGAAACAGAATGACTTCAAGAGTGAAATCAGTCTGTAGGGGAAAGGGAAAGGCGGGGTAGGGGTCGGCCTGGGAAAGGTGGAGGGAGGGGGTAAAGGAGGTTTTGTGTGCGAAGGGTTTGGGACTTCCAGCAGGCATGCGTGAGCGTGTTTGATAGGAGTGAATGGAGACAATGGTTTTTAATACTTGACGTGTGTTGGAGTGTGAGCAAAGTAACATTTATGAAGGGGTTCAGGGAAACCGGCAGGCCGGACTTGAGTCCTGGAGATGGGAAGTACAGTGCCTGCACTCTGAAGGAGGGGTGTTAATGTTGCAGTTTAAAAACTAGTGTAAAGCACTCTTCTGGCAAGACAGTGATGGAGAGAATGATGGTGGAAAGTTTTTCTTTTTTTGGGCCACCCTGCCTTGGTGGGAATCGGCCAGTGTGATAATAAAAAAAAAATAAATATACATGTATATATATGCAAAACAACCACTCTGAAAGAATAGAGAAATTCCAAGCGCTTTCGTGACTACTCACATTATCAAGGAACACCCCTCCTTCATAGTTCCTTGATAATGTGAGTAGTCACGAAAGCGCTTGGAATTTTCTCTATTTTTTCAGAGTGGTTGTTTTGCATATTCGAAATCACCTGTTTACTGTGATCTTATTGCATGTATATATAAATATATATTTTATATATAATATTATATATTATATATATATATATATATATATATATATATATATATATTTTATATATATATATATAAAATATTTTATATATATATTTATATATATATAAAATACACATATATGTATATACTGAATATTCCTTAGTATCCGAATAATTCATTATCACCAAATATCCCAGATATTCCTTGACGAAAATACCTTGAATATCTTATATCCATACCCTACTGCATATGAAGGCTTGTTCACATATCTTAATATTGTAATTTAAAAAAAATACCTGCATTCTAGATATTCACAGAAGCCTGACTGTCTCCGATCACTAGGACCCCAATGGCGACCAGGCACTGCGTCTGACTTTCTGGGATTGTCTTGAGCAGCTACATGCATTGCTGCCATGTATGATAGTTGCAATCAACTGAACTTGTGTTACCATACCCATATTCAAGTTTATTACTACTTGCTACTTCCAATTGCAGTTTACCCTTAATATGGAGCCGGATCACACACACACACACACACACATACACACACACACACACACACACACACACACACACACACACACACACACACACACACACACACACACACACACACAGGTGATTTTATGTTAATGAGGAGAATTAAATCAGATGAGGATCAGGCAGGACTTCAAAGAGACCTGGATAGATTGGACACCTGGTCCAGCAACTGGCTTCTCGAATTTAACCCGCCAAATGCAAAGTCATGAAGATCGGGGAAGGGCACAGAAGACCGCAGACGGAGTATAGGCTAGGTGGCCAAAGACTGCAAACCTCGCTCAAGGAGAAAGATCTTGGAGTGAGTATAACACCGAGCATGTCTCCGGAAGCACACATCAACCAGATAACTGCTGCAGCATATGGGCGCTTTGCAAACCTGAGAACAGCGTTCCGATACCTTAGCAAGGAATCGTTCAAGACACTGTACACCGTGTACGTCAGGCCCATACTGGAGTATGCAGCACCTGTTTGGAACCCGCACTTGATCAAGCACGTCAAGAAATTAGAGAAAGTGCAAAGGTTTGCGACAAGGTTAGTTCCAGAGCTAAGGAGAAATGTGCTGTGAAGAAAGATTAGGGGAAATCGGCCTGACGACCCTGGAGGACAGGACGGTCAGGGGAGACATGATAACAACATATAAAATACTGCGCGCAATAGACAAGGTGGACAAAGACAGGATGTTCCAGGGAGGGGACACAGAAACAAGAGGTCACAATTGGAAGTTGAAGACACAGATGAGTCAAAGAGATGTTAGGAAGTATTTCTTAAGTCACAGAGTTGTCAGGCAGTGGAATAGCCAAGAAAGTGACGTAGTAGAGGCAGGGACCATACACAGTTTTAAGACGAGGTTTGATAAAGCTCATGGAGCAGGGAGAGAGAGGGCCCAGTAGCAACCAGTGAAGAGGCGGGGCCATGAGCTAAGACTCGACCCCTGCAACCACAAATAGGTGAGTAACACACACACACACACACACACACACACATGCACGCAAGCGCTCGTATAAGTGATCACGGAAAATAAAAAATATCAGTTGTAAAGGACACAGCAGCAAAAACTGCGATAGAATCCTTAATCCCTATATAACAATATCGAAATGAAAATGTCGTTGGGTCCAAAGATAACACTGAATGAAAAAAAATTATACATGTGCAGGAAATGACAAGGAAGAATGCAGCGAGCTCATCAGAACATTCTGTACTATATTTACATATTGTTAAGAGTCACAAAAATAAAATGGAAGACAAACCAAACTGAGCAATCAAGCATTCAAACGAATAATGAGGAAGTGAGGGGGGCTCGTGATGGAACTTGACACATCAAAGGCATCAAGACCTAATGGAATATCACCACAAATAATGAGAGAATGAACTGAAATATAATGCATGTCACTAGCACTGATCTTTAACAAATCGTTATTGATGGAGGATGTACCAGGGAATTGGAAGATGGATATCGTGATTCCAATTTCTTAAGAGATTTGACACGCAGACAATTCCTGAACTACTGACCGCTGTATCTATGGAAAGTAACGTGAAAACTGAAAGAAAATAAAAAAAACACTTGATAAACATGTAGAAAAGAAATCGTAATTATACAGATGCATACAAAAAAACAGTGGATCCAGTTGCTTACACACTGGTCTACGAATTTTAGGATTCTCTTGCCGTGCGTTCGATCCCCACCCGTTCTGTGATTTGATATAGAAAAAGAATAGTTTTTGAAGGTAATGAGTTACAGTCCATCTAAAGACTTCTGAGAAGCCACTGCGACACAGAAGCGAGTTACAAAATGAGACCTACAAAAACCAGTATATACTGTTGATCTTATTACATGAATTCTATTCTGTACTTAAAGATACGAGGATAATTAGCATAGCAGAAACATTAAAGCAAGAAGACCTGGAAAGACTTCATGAATGCCCGAATAAATAGTTACTTGAACTTAATTTGGGCTAAAGCTGGCAAACTGGGAAAATAGAGCTAACGCATGTAGAGAGAATTTAAGAATGCACATTACAGGAAATGTGTTCCCTGTAGCGCATGTTACAGCAGCATACAGTGAGCTCACTAAGGTTATAAAGTGACATTCATGGACAAAGACAGACTCATTCAAAGCAGTCCTTATCTGGAAAGAATTGGTATAAATAACCGACTCGAGGGATACAGACACAAATGCAATATAATACGATCCTTCCATTGAGAACATTACTTTCATCCTCTCTTTCTTTTTCCCCTCTCTCTCTCTCTCTCTCTCTCTCTCTCTCTCTCTCCTCTCTCTCTCTCTCTCTCTCTCTCTCTCTCTCTCTCTCTCTCTCTCTCTCTCTCTCCATGTAGATCTGTTTGTGACTTGATAAACTCCACTGTATTGGAGAAACGTTGTCAATAACGGATCACAATATAGTACAACTGTGTCTATATCCATATTCTTTACCTTATACCTTGGCTATACAGCACCTAGAGTAAAACTCTCACGTAGAAATTCTCACGGAGTACACTGTAAATGATGTTGTAACAGAAGGGAATTAACAACTTAGTATATAAAGAAAATGGAGAGGCTCCAATGTTTCAAAACGAGTGGTACTGTAACTGAGAGAGAATGAAATACATGGAAAACTCATCATTACACCTGTGGTATAGAGGAAGTTTAAAGAATATATGCTTTGGACTTTCAAAATATTCAGGAATTAAACGAAGCTGTCTGGAATGTGAGAGAGAGAGTCAACGATACACTGATGGCAGTAAAAGACGAGAATGATAACACAGTTACGTTAACAAGTGTTTCGTAACTCTCATAATAGCAATAATAACAATAATAATAGTAATAACAATAATAATAACAACAACAACAATAATCTTTATTTCTACAAGTACATGCATATACAATTTATACAGATATATCGATGATATACTATATAGAAAGCCCTTGGTTATGCAGAACATTTTGGATAAATTATGTTAATTTTGTAACCATGGTGCAACCCACACTAGTTGGCTAACACCTGTTTACTGTTAAGTGTACAGAGACAGCAGGTATCTTAAGGAAACACGATCAAATGTTTCCACCCGTACCGAGGATCGGACCACGGACTTCAGTGTGTGAGTTGAGTGCGCTACAAACCGAGCTACGGGTTGTAAGTGGAAGGCACTAGACGACAAAGTGTTAAAAAATATAGTATAAAGAGTAGTTTTGATCGTGCACAATAAACTAGAAATAAATAAAGGTGGATAAAAATAGATTAGTAAACACACATACACAGAACGAGCATAAATAACAAAAAGGCACAATACCGTGACTGGAACGATACACAAATAACCCGCACATAAAAGACAGAAGCTTACGACGACGTTTCGGTCCGACTTGGACCATTGACAAAGTCACACTAACAGGGAGGAGCAGGACGGCTATATAAGGCAGGAAGAGGTTGAGGTAAGTAGTAGTGGTATAGTAGTAGTAGTAGTAGTAGTAGTAGTAGTAGTGCAAGAATTGTATATTATACGGCAGGATGAAATGACACATGCACAACACCCGGGCATCCCCACCGTAGACGTTTCGCCATCCAGCAGCCACTGGATGGCGAAAAGTCCACAACAAAGACAACCATGACGCCGCACATGTGTCTAATTTCATCAGTAGATGTAGTAGAAGAAGAGAGGTAGTAGTATGGTAGTGGTAGAAGTGGGAAATAAGAAGACGAGGCCAGTCAAATACAAAGAAGGGGAGCACTGCAAGAGCAGAAAACCCACAGAGGGAGAGCAAGCGCACCGAGGTGCGTGAAAGGGGAAGGGGTGAAAATAAAATAAAGAAGGAACAGAAACACGAGACAGGAGAGAGAAAGACAACCAAACCAAGGAGAAAAGGAGAGAGGAAAGAAGGGAGAAGAGAAAAGAAAAAGAAGAAGAAGAAGAAAAAATGAGGATTCAGGTTAAGTCACGGGTGTTCTGAAGTTTGGAGCATTTTACAATGTAGTGGGAGAGGAAGTCATCTACAGAGACGAAGCCAGGACTAAGGTTCATACAAGGAAAGTTGTGTATAAGAGAGGATTCAACTAAACGGCGACTGTTCGAGTTGGAAGTAGGGAAGACAGTTTTAGCAGAAGACCAGTCAATAGGATGGCTATGTCGTAAGCTTCTGTCTTTTGTGTAACGAGCATAAACAACTGGAAATTAAAGAGTTTGATCTGTAGTTCAATAGTTCTACATTCCGTTCATTACTGAGAACACCCGGGCCGGGAGAGATGTGTCCACAAGTCTCCTTATATACTGTACAATATTGTCCATATTTATCATATATTAAATAGGCAACTATGTGTTACCCTACTGCTGGGACTGCATCCTGAAGGGGGGTAATAAACTTTAGACTGGACTCTATAGTAGCTCTTCTAAACTGAATTGCGTAAAAAAAAAAGTTTAAATGTACCAACCAAATCCAAGAAATAATTACATCAGGGTGAGGGTAGTGAACAAATGGAATACATCATGAGGGGATGTATGTGGAGACCAATTCCATGCATGGATTCCAAAGAGGATACGACACAGCCGAAAAGGGTAGAGATCCTGCTACGCCATTTAATCAAGATGTGAAAGGAGGGGATCCATGAATTATAATTTAACATCTGCATATTTATGTAGTTATGGACACATTTAGGCCAAATGTGAGCACGCACGAACGCTCGAACGCACGCACACATACACACATAGACACACACACACACACACACACATACTCACATGTGAATGACATGACGGAAGGGATATACTCAGAAGTGTCCCTGTTTGCAGATGATGTGACGTTAATGAAGAGAATTAAATCGATGAGAATGAGGTAGGACTGCAAAGAGGCCTGGCTCCTTTAATTTAACCCCGCCAAATACAAAATCATGAAGATCGGGGAAGGGCAAAGAAGACTGCAGAAGGAGTATAATCTAGATGGCAAAATACTGCACATCTCACTCAAGGAAAAAGCTCTTGGGGTGAGTATAATACCGAGTACATCTCCTGAGGCGCACATCAACTAGATAACTGCTGCAACATATGGCGCCTGGCATACCTGAGAATAGCATTTCGATATCTCAGTAAAGAATCATTGAAGACTCTGTACACCGTCTACGTCAGGCCCATATTGGAGTATGCAGAAGCAGTTTGGAATCCACTCCTGGTCAAACACGTAAAGAAATTAGAGAAAGTGCAAAGGTTTGCAACAAGACTAGTCCCAGAGCTAAGAGGAATGACTTACGAAGAATGGTTAAGGGAAATCGCCCTGACGATACTGGAGGACAAGAGGGTTAGGGGAGACATAATAACTATACAAAATACTGCGAGAAATTGAAAAGATGGACAAAGACATGATGTTCCAGAGATGGGACACAAAAAAAAGGGCTCACAACGGAGTTCAATACTCCGTTGAGTAAAAGGGGGATTTTTGGGAAGTATTTCTTCAGAACATTTCCAGGGAGTGGAATTCCCGGGAAGTGACGTGTGGAGGCGGGAACCTACATTTTTTTAAGACGGGGTTTTGATAAAGCTCGGGGATGAGGAGAGAGAGAACCTAGCACCGATCAGTGTAGGGGCGGACCCAGGAGCTGGGACAAACCCCCTTAAACCACAATACGTGAGTAAAAACACACACACACACACACACACACACACACACCAACCCACACACAACCCAACACACACACACACACACAACACCCAAAAAAACACACACACACAAACAAACACACACACACACACACACACACACAACCACACACAAGCACACACACGCACGCCGACGCACTCCCACATGGTGCATTTTAAGCTTGTTGAATTCATCAAGTTTTATTTTCCCCTCTCGCCCCTTGCCCAGGTTGAAAATGTAGTAGAAAGGCAATTTTAATTTGGGGTAATCATTGCCTTGCAGCAAGCCCCTAAAAATTCCCCAAATACTTGTGTGTGGAAGTGCCCTTTGTTGCGTTTTTAAAAAACAATAAAAAAAAAGGGAATAGGGGCATGGGGAAAAAATACATAAAAAAGGTTTTTAAAGTCTGTAATAGAAATTTAAAATGTTGCGATGTACCCTTTCCAAATTTTTTCTTTTTTTAATTGTCTGTGGGTTTATTTTTAAAAAGAAATTCTCAGGGATCACCTACTTACGGGTAAATGAGTGAGGGACCACCCATTCTTTTATCACCCACTTTCAGAATATGATGATGTATCAATTATTTATGTATCACCTCACTTAAATACATGATGATTTTCACCTCTCATGTTCACCTCACTTACAAGTACAGGTGTGTATCACCCATTCATGACACCTCCTTACGAGATAAAGTGATGTATCACCTCATTCATGTATCACCTCACTTCGAGAACATGAGTAGTATCACCTATTTATGTATCACCTCACTTTGGATACAGAAAGATGTATCACTCATTCATGTATCACCCACTTACGAGATACCTAGTGTGTACACCTCATTTATGTTCACCCCACTTCGAGATACAGATGATGTATCCCCTCATTCTGTAACCCCATTACGGAAAACTAGTGATGTTCACCTCATTTATGTATCACCCACTTACGAGATACATGAGTGATGATCACTTCCCCAGGTATCACCCCCACTTTCGGTCCCCATGAGAATCATTCATCGGTATCACCCGAGTACCCAGTGAGATCACTTCCTAGGGATCACCTCAATAAAATCAAATATGCTTCTCTCGCCTTTCCTTCTTTCCTCCCAAGTGTTGTGAAAGCCAAAAAAGCGACAGGGTTTTCCCGTTTATTTTTTTTCAGTGGGATATTTATATAACACATTCAGAAAAGTAATATAGAAAAATGTATTTCAAACTCCCCGGGTTTTGTAATGGGGGAAATTAAGTGGGGTATTCGCACGCTAATAACAAGAAATGAAAATTTCTCCCCCAGACAAGGTGATAATAAAACTAACTGATATTAAAATAAATAAACAATTAGTTTACGAAACAACATGAAAAACTACCAAAATTATTTTAAAATTTAAATATATATATAAATATATATATAATATATATATTAATATATAATATTATATATATATATATAATATATATATAATTTTTTATATATATAATATATATAATTTTATGTGGCCGAATAGGCAAAATTTCTATCTTGGCTTTAAATAGCAACGCTCATCTTGCCTATAAAACAAGCGAAAATTTGTGTATGCAATAATTTGCCAAAATTTTCCGAACCAAACGAAAAAAAAATATTTCACTGCGTTTGTTTAGTATAAAATTACTGTAAACAAATCAAAAAAATTTAGTGGGGTTTGGTAAAATAAATTGTTCTTGTATAACAAGGTTTGTAATTTTCAAATTCTTTTTGGTGCAAAATTAAAATTTTTACTTTTAAATTAATGAAAAAAAATATCTTTAAAAAGTATAAGAAGAAAATTTCGAAAAAGGACTTAATTTTAAAGATTTTGCTAATTGACCCCTTTTACAATCGGCCGACAATATATTATATTTATATATATAATATATATTTATTATAATATTTATATATATATTTTTTATAATATATTATATTATATATTATGCAAGGAACGCAAGAGCAGGCAAAATATACAAAACATGATTGGGGGTGAAGGAGACTGAACTAGAACCTTGGAAAAAGGTACGCATGCTTACCAATCTCCCCACCTGGCCCAATCCTTGGATAGCTTCGCTAGACTTTATCCAAGGCAGCCAGCTTTCAGGAAAAGGTTTACAGCTTTCCTCTCCCCCCCGCTGCATACCCTTACTAGAGATTTTAACAATGAAAGAATTCGCGAAGCATGCAAAAATTACACAAACACTGACTCGGGCGAAGGAGACTCGAACTACGAACCTTGGAAAATACGCACTGCATGCCTTTTCCCCCTGAAAGCGGCTCCCTTGGTAACGTCTAGCGCAAGCGGACGCCAACTATTGGTCCAGTGTGTGAAATGGGATGACTGCGTACCTTTTTCCAAGGTTTGTTGGTTCGAGTTTCCCTTTGCCAGAGATCAGGTTATATATTTATAATATATATATATTATATATTATATATATATATATATTATTTATATAAACACTGATCGGTTCACGAAGTGAACCTATCTGGATGGTCTGAAAGGTTTAAAACGATACCTCCACTAATCATATATTTTTATTTTTATTAATTTAATATTAAAATAAAAATTTAAAATTAAATTTTATTAAAATGTTCCTAGCCTTCAAACCCATAAACATTTATTATACTTCATATCGCAGCGCCCCCGACGGCAAATTTTTTATGATTAGATGATGTTGGTTAGGAAAAGGAAGCTGAAAGGGAGTTGGAGGTGCGCTGAGTGGAGGGTGAGGGGTGGATTGTGTGGTGGTTAAAACCAATGGAGTAGTTTTTTGTAAGTGATGGAAAATTGGTGACATTATTAGTTACAATTTTTTTTCTGTGCTATGTCCCAATGGTTTTCAAAAATAACCGGCACAAGGAAGAGAAGCTTACAACGACATTTCGGGTCCGACTTGGGCCATTTACAAAGTCACAGTGCAACTTTGTAAATGGTCCAAGTAGGACTGAAATGTCGTCGTAAGCTCCTCTCTCCTGTACTGGTTATTTGTGTATTGTTCCAGTCACGATATTGTGTCTTTTTGTTCTCTCTAGTGGTTTATTCATTGCCAAAAGCAGTGTAGGCTTGATCACCCTTCCACTAATCACGAAACGGGCAAGCTACCAAACTGTATAGGAATGTAATTATTTAATTTGCTAAGTTGGGGATGACTGGAGGGAGGGTGGGAACGAGTGAGGCTGGATGAGGAGGACGAGTAGTACAAGAATACAGTGTTTGGTAGTGGGTTGATTAGAAGGTGAAGGTAGTTATGCGTGTGCGTTGGCATGTGCTGATTGCAATGTTGGTGAGGAGCAAGAGGGCTGGTTGGTGGAAGGGATGACGGGAAGGAAGTAAGGGTAGCAACATTAGAATGAGAGGCTAGGTATGTGTGGGGTAGTGGGTGCAGGAAGCAAACAATAGACTTAAGCAAATTGTAGACTTTTCATATCGAAAATAAAAATAAAAGGAATGGAGGCTTTCGCCGTTTACCTGAATATACGCATTGTACTCTCTACAAGACCTAAACAATGAGTTAGTATAAAGAGTAACTCAGGAGTCCGTGAGACAGGTATTATGATTTAGAGTCACGGTGTAATAATAGCGAATATTTGATTTTAACAGATATCGAGGCAAGGTGGCGGCGCCTGGATAAATGAAGTGTTACAAGGATATATGGTGGAGTCTCCTTATACGACTGCAGTAATAAAGTGTTGGTTTAATGCTTATACTCTTCACAGAAGAGAAGTTACGCCATGGTCGTCGCTGTGTGTGTCTGGAAGGAAGGGAAGAAACTAATATCGCAATATCAGTATACAAAAGTTTCTCTTCAGCTCTTGAGCTCAGATCTATATGTTTTTGTGTTTACAATTAAAATCATCAGCGCCTTTGTTTCTATTATGTTGTTCCCTTTATTAATCCAAGACATTATTTTCCATTAACGTTTCTGATTCATACGGATGTTGCGCTCCCGTCTGTGTTCCCTCATATTGGTCTCTCCCATGATAAATATTCTCTCCTTGTTCACCCTGTTTATATTCTTTCAGAGTTGTACGATCAGGTTTGTAGTCTTCGTAAATTTTGTGCCTAACTTCCTGAACCGTACTTGTTGCAAACCTCTAAAGTTTATGTGCGACTATGTACTTCATGTGTATGTAGATAGCAGATAACGAAACTACAGCAACATCGTGCAAACAGCACATGTACAGCAACACAACAACAACAATAAAAACAGCAGAAGCACCTGCATCAACAACAGCTTCAACAAAAACAGAAACAACAGCAGCAACAAAAACGGAAACAAGCAAAAGCAACAGCAACAGCAACAACGACAACAGCAGCAACAAGGAGCAGCAGCAGCAGGAACAGCAACAACACAATAGCAGCAGCAACAACATCAGCAATAACAATAACAGCAACAACATGAGCGGCAACAGTAACAACAAACACTGCAGCAGCAGCAGTGACAACAACAGCGATGACAACGGGTCAAACCCAACTTTGCAAGACAAAAGACAAATAACAGAAAGAGCATTGGTCTCAGCAACGGCCACATCACAAGAGCTGCTTATGCTGTTACAACAGCATTTGCACACGCTGGAATAACAGACCTCAGATCACCACTTGCACAATGCAGAGATCTTGAAAGGGGTACTAAGACACATTTGCATAAGTTCCTGTTAGCGGAGGAGCTCTACCTTGGATTAACCCAGTGTCAGGTCAAGCACTCAACACATCGTGAACTACCACGTTCTCTCAACACTCACAAGTGTTCTAGACATTTATTTACGCTGAATAACTTGAGATCTCTGTTATGTCTTGCCTTACAGGAAGTGTTGGAGCTCATTTTTAGTAGTGTTTAAATTAACATTCTAAGAACCATTCTCCTTCATCAGTTAGCTTCAAATCCCAGCTGCACCTGAGGTATGTCAACATTCATTAGGACGAGATCCACAACAGTCGACTAATACACAAGTACCTATTTCCTGCTAGGTGAGCAGAAGCAGCGGGTATAAGGAGACTCGAACACGCCTCGTCTTGCCAGGAAATCGAATCTTTTGAATTTCAGCATGAGTAAAGAAAAAATCAGGGAAAACTCGGAAACTCAAGCAGGAAGTGCAGTAAAGCCAAAGTTAGTGAGGTATTGATCAGAGGATGGGATATCAGAAAGTTTTCATAGAAGTAAACATATTGATCAGAGGAAGGAATATCACAGAAACTCTGTAGACGTACGTGGTTCAGAGGAAGGGAAATGGATGTCATGAAGTCTCTGGCCAAGTGAATATCTAGATCAGAGAAAGGTTTATCAGGTAATCTCTGTAGATGTGAGCATATTTCACAATGTTAGGAATATTGAAAAGCCTAGGGACATCAGAAATGATGAATCGAGAGGGAAAATTAAATTTTCGATAAGCTTTCGAATGGATTAAAGAGCAGAAATGTTTTCACTTAAGACATCTTTACCGAATAGGTTTTGGTCCTGGGACCTTGATCACTATATTGTCCTATGTATATGCATTTATATACTTTTACTGATATTGTCGGTATAAATACACCTATTACCTTCATTATGCTTTTGTGTATCAGAATCAGGCGTTATACGCCACTTCACTAAAAAAGTCCTGACACTGAATAGCGTGGCACTGTTTAATATATTCCCTTGTACAAGGGATAAAATATGCTGCATATTCGTTAGTCTGTAGAGCACATCCTCCAAGACTCACGTGTCAAAGCCGAAATCTACGTTGTGTAAGTCGCTTATTTCAGTATCTAGGCTTGAAGACCAACTTATGATCCCAATTGTCAACAGCTACAAATGGTTAAGGTGTCCAGTCTCCGATCAAGGGCTGACCGTAGCCAATCTTGCAACTAGAAAGAATAGTTTACGGACATCAAAACCGGGATCAGGGTCAGTCTATCTTCTCAATATTCTATCCAGTTATCGTCTATGGATATAGCTTTGCATAATTTGGCTCCTTGCTCTCATGGAAAATATGAAGATTTGTAGGTTCAAATTCTTTCCTGGTCTGAAATAAGATATAAAAATATATAAAATTATATATATATATATATATATATATATATATATATATATAATATATATATAATATATATATATATATATATATATATAAACACCGATCTCTGGCTGAAGGAGACTCGAACCTACGAACCTTAAGACAAGGTACCCAGTGCTTTACCAATCTACCCAAACTGGACAATACCTTGGCGTGTAGCTTGCGCTACACGTTTGATCCATGGCAGCCAGCTTTCAGGAGAAGGCTTACAGCTTTTCATCTCATCCCAGTGTGGGTAGATTGGCAAAGCACTACGTACCTTGTCCTAAGGTTCGTAGGTTCGAGTCTCCTTCAGCCAGAGATCAGTGTTTGTGTATATTTCGCCTCTCTCGCGAATTCCTTGTATATTATATATATATATATATATATATATATATAATATATATATATATATATATATATATATATATATGTTGTTCCGAATAGGTAAAAACTAATCAGTTAGCAAGAACTTATTTAATATTAAGTCCTTTTTAAAATTTTCTCTTATTCGCTTGAAGATACATTTTTTTTCATTTACGTTAAACTGAAAATTAATAATTTTGTACCAAAAGAGCCTTAGAAAATTACCTAACCTTATTATAACAAGCACAATTTAATTTAGCCTAATGTAACTAAATATATTTTAGATAAGTTTACAAAAATTGAATAATAAACAAACACAACGAAATATATTTTTTCGGTAGATTCAGAATAATTTTTGCGAAATTATTGCATCCACAAATTTTTCCTTGCCTTATTCGGCAAGAAGAGAGTTACATGCTAAACTCAACCCAAATATTCGTATCACAATTACTCCTCATTAAAGTTTTACATATCTCTAGTGTCATGAGTTATCGAAAATTTGCGTAAAATTATTAATTTCCGATTAATTAATTGATAATAAAAATGCTAATAACACGTAGTACATCTCTGCACAATTTTCTCACATTTTAAGCTCTTCCAAAATTATACGGTTTTAATTTATGCTTGTGAAAAATAATGAAAACCCTGTCGTAAACACAGCCTTTGATCTCTGGACGATGACGCTAAAAATCTGCATTTTTATAACATGACTGTCACGTCAATTATACACACGCTTGACTGTCTTGCCTGCGGCACACCCTTGGCCACTTGTTTGTCTCCTGATTTTGAAATGTCTTCCTACTATATTATGCTTCTTCTGCATATATACTTACATTTAATTATTATTTTTGCTGGCATTATTATTATTATTATTATGATTATTATTGCTGGCATATTATTATTATTATTATTTTATTATTATTATTATATTATTATTATTATTATTATTGCTCTTTATTATTATTATTATTATTATTATTATTATTATTATTATTATTATTATTATTATTATTATTATTATTATTATTATTATTATTATTGCTGGCATATTATTATTATTATTATTATTATTATTATTATTATTATTATTATTATTATTATTATTATATTATTATTATTATTATTATTGCTGGCATATTATTATTATTATTAAATTAATTTATTATTATTTTATTATTATCATTATTGCTGGCATTATTATTATTGTTGTTATTTATTATATTATTATTATTTTATTTTATTATTATTTTATTATTTTTATTATTATTATTATTATTATTATTATTATTATTATTATTATTATTATTATTATTATTACAATTGTGATAATTTTGTAGTTATTATTGTTTTTCGTTTTATTATTTTAATACTTGTATTTACTACTAATAATATTACTCTTAATAATAATAATAATAATAATAATAATAATAATAATAATAATAATAATAATAATAATAATAATAATAATAATAATAATAATGAAGCTAGACACCTGCTGCTGGTATTCATCTAACAAATAAATATATACCTAGGGATTTCCCTACTATACTGGTATTGTGGGAAAGGCGGTAGACTACCCCTGATGAATTATTATAATTAAGGAATATAATACCTGCAAGACACATGTGCAACACTTGGGTATCCTTATTTCCGAAACGTTTCGCCTACACAGTAGGTTCTTCAGTCGAATACAGAGGTGACAGCAGAAGCAGTGGAGAGGTAAAAATGATGTGATCAGTCCATCAATCTTCGAAAAGTAATTTTGAAGACTGATAATTAAAAAAAAATTGATAATTAATAAAATTTATGAAGGATCGAAGCTTCCTGCAGTACCTTCGTCCTTGCTACTATTTTTAGGTTCCGCTTTCTGTGACTTAATCTAGATTTTCCTCACCTTACGAAAGACACAAACGTAGTATAATGCGATCCTTTATTGACAATGTTTCGCCCACACACAGGGCTTTATCAAATCAAAAACAGATCTACCTGGTTAAAGAGTAGATGAGTATAGATAGGACGGAGTCAGGTGGAGAATGTTGGGTGGTTGGATTTGAGACGGACCTAACGGACGTGTCGATACTGTATGCCATTTATCTCCAGCACAAAAGGCACTATCCACATGTTACAGCTTCACATTGCTCAACCCTGTGGACCTGGACACCTCAAAACAACTTTTTGGAGGTTATTTGACCGATCACACTATTCTTACCTCTCCACCGCTTCTACTGTCCTTCTCTGCACTCGACTGAGGAGGACTACTGTTTATGAGAAACGCTTCGGACATAAAGATAACCCCAACAGTTGCATCTGTTGTAGGATATTATAGATATTGATGTTAGAAAACTGTTGAACTCTCTTGTGTACGCCTAACAGATTTTTATTGTTCAGTTACTCTAGAAATTAAATTTATACTAAAAACCTGAAGAGACTTGACAAGCCCCAGATAATAGGTAGAGAAACCATACCCCCGGGCGGGATTGAACCCAGCCCGTCATTACGGATTTCTGTGAGTGTCAATTTGTAGAGAAGGTGTACAAACAGCAATAGGTAGAGAAGGTGGACAAACATAAATAGCTAGAGTGGGTATAAAAAGAAACACTACACAGAGTGAGCAAAATAACAGCACTAGGTAGAGTGAAGAGATAAAATCATTCGTTTGAACTGGCAGAAAAACAGCTCTAAATAAAGAGTTTAGAAAAACAGCACTAGATGGAGTTCAGAAAAACAGCACTAGATGGAGTTCAGAAAAACAGATTTAGACAGAAAATTCAAGTAAACAGCATTAGAAAGAGTTCAATAAACGGTACTATATAGAGAGTCCAGATAAAACAGCATTAAATAAAGAGTTCAGAAAAAACAGCATTAGGTAGACAGTACACAAAAAAACAGCATTAGGTAGAGAGTTAAGAAAAAGCAACTCTCAACACAAAGAGTGACGGAAAACAGCACTAGACAAAGAAAGTTCAGAAACAGCACTAGGTAGAGAGTTCAGGAAAACAGTACTAGAGGAAGAGAGGGCTGGAAAACGCACTAATG
>NC_069404.1:60785398-60805160 GCF_026875155.1 Cherax quadricarinatus
TCACTCATCAACCACAACAGTCTTCCTGAGTCAACAACCACAACAGTCTGCCAAAATAAACAACCACAACAGTCTGCCAGAGTCAACAACCTTCATAATATGAATGTTTTATATAATACTTGGAAGTCACACTATACAGAAAAGCTTTGTGAGAGAACTTTCTAAATGAAATTATGTGGAATAAAGGTGACTTCCGAACGGATATACATTCAATCAGTTTTATTTGTGAGAGAAAGTGAAGATTTGTGGTGTGTTGAACTGTGTGTGTCCTGCCTTACGTGTTATATTGTGTCCTGTGTCATGTGTCTTGTGTCACGTGTGTCTTATGTCATGTGTGTTATGCCTTATGTGTTATATTGTGCCCTGTGTCATGTGTCTTGTGTCACGTGTGTCTTGTGCCATTTGTGTCATGACTTATGTGTTATATTGTGCCCTGTGTCATGTGTTATACTGGGTGTCCTGTGACCTGTTTCATGTGATATACTGTGTACTGTGTCATATGTTAAAAGTGTGTTTCATGTGCCTGCTGTGTCACACGTGTACTGTGTCATGTGTTATACTATGCCCTGTCATGTGTTATACGGTGTGTCTTACCTTCTGTGTTATCCAGAACCATCCGTAAGTTCACCAGTGTTCACCAGTGTTCATCAGTGTTCACCAGTGTTCACCAGTGTTCACCAGTGTTCACCAGTGTTCATCAGTGTTCACCAGTGTTCATCAGTGTTCACCAGTGTTCACCAGTTTTCACCAGTGTTCACTAGTGTTCACCAGTGTTCACCAGTGTTCACCAGTGTTCACCAGTGTTCACCAGTGTTCAATAGTGTTCACCAGTGTTCACAAGTGCTCATCAGCGTTCACCAGTGTTCACCAGTGTTCACCAGTGCTCACCAGTGTTCACCAGTGTTCACCAATGTTCATCAGTGTTCACCAGTGTTCACCAGTGTACGCCAGTGTTCACCAGTGTTCACCAGTGTTCACCAGTGTTCAATAGTGTTCACCAGTGTTCACAAGTGTTCACCAGTGTTCACCAGTGTTCACTAGTGTTCATCAGTATTCACCGGTGTTCACCAGTGTTCAGCAGTGTTCATCAGTGTTCACCAGTGTTCACCAGTACTCAACGGTGCTCACCAGTGTTCACCAGTGTTCACTAGTGTTCACCAGTGTTCACCAGTGTTTATCAGTGTTCACCAGTGTTCACCAGTGTTCACTAGTGTTCATCAGTGTTCACCAGTGTTCACCAGTGTTCACCAGTGTTCACCAGTTTTCACCAGTGTTCACCAATGTTCACTAGTGTTCACCAGTGTTCACCAGTGTTCATCAGTGTTCACCAGGGTTCACCAGTGTTCATCAGTGTTCACCAGTGTTCACCAGTGTTCACTAATGTTCATCAGTGTTCACCAGTGTTCACCAGTGTTCACCAGTGTTCATCAGTGTTCACCAGTGTTCACCAGTGTTCACTAGTGTTCATCAGTGTTCACCAGTGTTCACCAGTGTTCACCAGTGTTCACCAGTATTCACTAGCGTTCACCAGTGTTCACCAGTGTTCATCAGTGTTCACCAGTGTTCACCAGTGTTCACTAGTGTTCATCAGTGTTCACCAGTGCTCACTAGTGTTCGCGAGTGTTCACCAGTGTTCAGTTTTCACCAGTGTTTACCAGTGTTCACTAGTGTTCACCAGTGTTCCCCAGTGTTCACCAGTGTTCATCAGTGTTCACCAGTGTTCACCAGTGTTCACCAGTGTTCACCAATGTTCACCAGTGTTCACCAGCGTTCACTAATGTTCATCAGTGTTCACCAGTGTTCACCAGTGTTCATCAGTGTTCACCAGTGTTCACCAGTGTTCACTTGTGTTCATCAGTGTTCACCAGTGTTCACCAGTGTTCACCAGTGGTCACCAGTGTTCACCAGTGTTCACTAGCATTCACCAGTATTCACCAGTGTTCATCAGTGTTCACCAGTGTTCACCAGTGTTCACTAGTGTTCATCAGTGTTCACCAGTGCTCACTAGTGTTCACCAGTGTTTACCAGTGTTCACCAGTGTTCACCAGTTTTCACCAGTGTTCACCAGTGTTCACCAGTGTTCACCAGTGTTCAGCAGTGTAAAGCAGTGTTCAGCAGTGTTCAGCAGTGTTCAGCAGTGTTCATCAGTGTTCACCAGTGTTCACCAGTGTTCACCAGTGTTCAACAGTGTTCACCAGTGTTTACCAGTGTTCACCAGTGGTCACCAGTGTTCACCAGTGCTCACTAGCGTTCACCAGTGTTCACTAGCGTTCACCAGTGTTCACTAGTATTCATCAGTGTTCACCAGTGTTCACCAGTGTTCTTCAGTGTTCAACAGTGTTCACCAGTGCTCACCAGTGTTCACCAGTGTTCACCAGTGTTCACCAGTGTTCACCAGTGTTCACTAGCGTTCACCAGTGTTCACTAGCGTTCACCAGTGTTCACCAGTATTCACCAGTGTTTACCAGTGTTCATCAGCGTTCACCAGTGTTCACCAGTGTACACCAGTGTTCACCAGTGTTCACCAGTGTTCACAAGTGTTCACCAGTGTTCACCAGTGTTCACTAGCGTTCAACAGTGTTCACTAGCGTTCACCAGCGTTCACCATTGTTCACCAGTGTTCACCAGTGTTCACCAGTGTTCACCAGTGTTCACCAGTGTTCATCAGTGTTCACCAGTGTTCACCAGTGTTCATCAGTGTTCACCAGTGGTCACCAGTGTTCACCAGTGTTCACCAGTGTTCACCAGTGCTCACCAGTGTTCACCAGTGTTCACCAGTGTTCACCAGTGTTCACCAGTGTTCACCAGTGTTCACTAGCGTTCACCAGTGTTCACCAGTGTTCACCAGTGTTCATCAGTGTTCACCAGTGTTCACCAGTGTTCACTAGCGTTCACCAGTGTTCACCAGTGTTCACCAGTGTTCACCAGTGTTCACCAATGTTCACCAGTGTTCACCAGTGTTCATCAGTGTTCTTCGCTGTAACACTAACTCGAGACGTGCTTCTGTAACCCTGAATAACTTCACCGTAACTGTCTTATAAAGTTACATTATTATATTAATAAAAAAAGTAACTTTTCTCGCTGAATAAAATTGTTTTATTCATGTATTTTACTTCCTTTATTGTCCCAAATTTATTATGACTTTATTAACCATTTACTTTCCTGTCTTATGTAAAAAAAGGTCAAGAGATTCTTTCGTTTTCTTTGAGAGTTACATTTTTATTATATATGACGTGGTATATTACAGTAATAGATGTCTGGCTGTACCATCATGGTGCAGGGTACAGGTGTGTGGCTGTACCATCATGGTGCAGGGTACAGGTGTGTGGCTGTACCATCATGCTGCAGGGTACAGGTGTGTGACTGTACCATCATGCTGCAGGGTACAGGTGTGTGGCTGTACCATCATGGTGCAGGGCACAGGTGTGTGGCTGTACCATCATGGTGCAGGGTACAGGTGTGTGGCTGTACCATCATGGTGCAGGGTACAGGTGTGTGGCTGTACCATCATGGTGCAGGGTACAGGTGTGTGGCTGTACCATCATGGTGCAGGGTACAGGTGTGTGGCTGTACCATCATGGTGCAGGGCACAGGTGTGTGGCTGTACCATCATGGTGCAGGGTACAGGTGTGTGGCTGTACCATCATGGTGCAGGTACAGGTGTGTGGCTGTACCATCATGGTGCAGGGTACAGGTGTGTGGCTGTACCATCATGGTGCAGGGTACAGGTGTGTGGCTGTACCATCATGGTGCAGGGTAAAAGGTGTGTGGCTGTACCATCATGGTGCAGGGTACAGGTGTGTGGCTGTACCATCATGGTGCAGGGTACAGGTGTGTGGCTGTACCATCATGGTGCAGGGTACAGGTGTGTGGCTGTACCATCATGGTGCAGGGTACAGGTGTGTGGCTGTACCATCATGGTGCAGGGTACAGGTGTGTGGGTGTACCATCATGGTGCAGGGTAACAGGTATGTGGCTGTACCATCATGGTGCAGGGTACAGGTGTGTGGCTGTACCATCATGGTGCAGGGCACAGGTGTGTGGCTGTACCATCATGGTGCAGGGTACAGGTGTGTGGCTGTACCACATGATGCAGGTACAGGTGTGTGGCTGTACCATCATGGTACAGGGTACAGGTGTGTTGCTGTACCATCATGGTGCAGGGTACAGCTGTGTGGCTGTACCATCATGCTGCAGGGTACAGGTGTGTGGCTGTACCATCATGGTGCAGGGCACAGGTGTGTGGCTGTACCATCATGGTGCACGGCACAGGTGTGTGGCTGTACCATCATGGTGCAGGGTACAGGTGTGTGGCTGTACCATCATGGTGCAGGGTACAGGTGTGTGGCTGTACCATCATGGTGCAGGGTACAGGTGTGTGGCTGTACCATCATGGTGCAGGGTACAGGTGTGTGGCTGTACCATCATGGTGCAGGGCACAGGTGTGTGGCTGTACCATCATGCTGCAGGGTACAGGTGTGTGGCTGTACCACCATCGTACAGGGTACAGGTGTGTGGCTGTACCATCATGGTGCAGGGCACAGGTGTGTGGCTGTACCATCATGCTGCAGGGTACAGGTGTGTGGCTGTACCATCATGCTGCAGGGTACAGGTGTGTGGCTGTACCATCATGGTGCAGGGCACAGGTGTGTGGCTGTACCATCATGGTGCAGGGCACAGGTGTGTGGCTGTACCATCATGGTACAGGGTACAGGTGTGTGGCTGTACCATCATGGTGCAGGGAACAGGTGTATGGCTGTACCATCATTTTGCAGGGTACAGGTGTGTGGCTGTACCATCATGCTGCATGGTACAGGTGTGTGGCTGTACCATCATGCTGCAGGGTACAGGTGTGTGGCTGTACCATCATGCTGCAGGGTACAGGTGTGTGGCTGTACCATCAATGCTGCAGGGTACAGGTTGTGTGGCTGTACCATCATGGTACAGGGTACAGGTGTGTGGCTGTACCATCATGCTGCAGGGTACAGGTGTGTGGCTGTACCATCATGGTACAGGGTACAGGTGTGTGGCTGTACCATCATGGTGCAGGGCACAGGTGTGTGGCTGTACCATCATGGTGCAGGGTACAGTGTGGTGGCTGTACCATCATGCTGCAGGGTACAGGTGTGTGGCTGTACCATCATGGTGCAGGGCACAGGTGTGTGGCTGTACCATCATGGTGCAGGGCACAGGTGTGTGGCTGTACCATCATGGTACAGGATACAGGTGTGTGGCTGTACCATCATGGTGCAGGGCACACGTGTATGGCTGTACCATCATGCTGCAGGGTACAGGTGTGTGGCTGTACCATCATGCTGCAGGGTACAGGTGTGTGGCTGTACCATCATGGTGCAGGGCACAGGTGTGTGGCTGTACCATCATGGTGCAAGGCACAGGTGTGTGGCTGTACCATCATGCTGCAGGGTACAGGTGTGTGGCTGTACCATCATGGTACAGGGTACAGGTGTGTGGCTGTACCATCATGGTACAGGGTACAGGTGTGCGGCTGTACAATCATGGTGCAGGACACAGGTGTGTGGCTGTACCATCATGCTGCAGGGTACAGGTGTGTGCTGTAACCATCATGGTACAGGGTACAGGTGTGTGGCTGTACCATCATGGTACAGGGTACAGGTGTGTGGCTGTACCATCATGCTGCAGGGTACAGGTGTGTGGCTGTACCATCATGGTACAGGGCACAGGTGTGTGGCTGTACCATCTTGGTACAGGGTACAGGTGTGTGGCTGTACCATCATGGTACAGGGTACAGGTGTGTGGCTGTACCATCATGGTACAGGGTACAGGTGTGTGGCTGTACCATCATGGTGCAGGGCACAGGTGTGTGGCTGTACCATCATGCTGCAGGGTACAGGTGTGTGGCTGTACCATCATGCTGCAGGGTACAGGTGTGTGGCTGTACCATCATGGTACAGGGTACAGGTGTGTGGCTGTACCATCATGGTACAGGGTACAGATGTGTGGCTGTACCATCATGGTACAGGGTACAGGTGTGTGGCTGTACCATCATGCTGCAGGGCACAGATGTGTGGCTGTACCATCATGCTGCAGGGTACAGGTGTGTGGCTGTACCATCATGCTGCAGGGTACAGGTGTGTGGCTGTACCATCATGGTGCAGGGCACAGGTGTGTGGCTGTACCATCATGGTGCAGGGCACAGGTGTGTGGCTGTATCATCATGGTGCAGAGCACAAGTGTGTGGCTGTACCATCATGGTGCAGAGCACAGGTGTGTGGCTGTACCATCATGGTGCAGGGTACAGGTGTGTGGCTGTACCATCATGGTGCAGGGCACAGGTGTGTGGCTGTACCATCATGGTGCAGGGCACAGGTGTGTGGCTGTACCATCATGGTTCAGGGCACAGGTGTGTGGCTGTACCATCATGGTGCAGGGCACAGGTGTGTGGCTGTACCATCATGGTGCAGGGCACAGGTGTGTGGCTGTACCATTATGGTGCAGGGCACAGGTGTGTGGCTGTACCATCATGGTGCAAGGCACAGGTGTGTGGCTGTACCATCATGGTGCAGGGCACAGGTGTGTGGTTGCACCATCATTTTGCAGGGCACAGGTGTTTGGCTGTACCATCATGGTGCAGGTTACAGGTGTGTGGCTGTACCATCATGGTACAGGATACAGGTGTGTGGCTGTACCA
Source organism: Cherax quadricarinatus (assembly GCF_026875155.1). NCBI lineage: Eukaryota > Metazoa > Arthropoda > Malacostraca > Decapoda > Parastacidae > Cherax > Cherax quadricarinatus. The sequence continues at coordinate 60,792,069 of NC_069404.1, forward strand.
TCATGGTGCAGGGCACAGGTGTGTGGCTGTACCATCATAGTTCAGGGCACAGGTGTGTGGCTGTACCATCATGGTGCAGGGCACAGGTGTGTGGCTGTACCGTCATGGTGCAGAGCACAGGTGTGTGGCGGTACCATCATGGTGCAGAGCACAGGTGTGTGGCTGTACCATCATGGTGTAGAGCACAGGTGTGTGGTTGTACCATCATGGTGCAGGGCACAGGTGTGTGGCTGTACCATCATGGTGCAGGGCACAGGTGTGTGGCTGTACCATCATGGTGCAGGGTACAGGTGTGTGACTGTCCCATCATGGTGCAGGGCACAGGTGTGTGGTTGCACCATCATGGTGCAGGGCACAGGTGTGTGGCTGTACCATCATGGTGCAGGTTACAGGTGCGTGGCTGTACCATCATGGTGAAGGGTACAGGTGTGTGTCTGTACCATCATGGTTCAGGGTACAGGTGTGTGGCTGTACCATAATTGTGCAGGGCACAGGTGTGTGGCTGTACCATCATGGTGCAGAGCACAGGTGTGTGACTGTACCATCATGGTGAAGGGTACAGGTGTGTGTCTGTACCATCATGGTGCAGGGCACAGGTGTGTGGCTGTACCATCATGGTGCAGGGCAAAGGTGTGTGGCTGTATCATCATGGTGCAGGATACAGGTGTGCAGCTGTACCATCATAGTGCAGGCTACACGTGTGCAGCTGTACCATCATGATGCAGGATACAGGTGTGCAGCTGTATCATCATGGTACAGGATACATGTGTGCAGCTGTATCATCATGGTGCAGGATACAGGTGTGTGGCTGTACCATCATGGTGCAGGGCACAGGTGTGTGGTTGTACCATCATGGTGCAGGGCACAGGTGTGTGGCTGTACCATCATGGTGCAGGTTACAGGTGCATGACTGTATCATCATGGTGAAGGGTACAGGTGTGTGTCTGTACCATCATGGTGAAGGGTACAGGTGTGTGGCTGTACCATCATGGTGCAGAGCACAGGTGTGTGACTGTACCATCATGGTGAAGGGTACAGGTGTGTGTCTGTACCATCATGGTGCAGGGTACAGGTGTGTGGCTTTACCATCATGGTGAAGGGTACAGGTGTGCAGCTGTACCATCATAGTGCAGGGTACACGTGTGCAGCTGTACCATCATGATGCAGGATACAGATGTGCAGCTGTATCATCATGGTACAGGATACATGTATGCAGCTGTATCATCATGGTGCAGGATACAGGTGTGTGGCTGTACCATCTAGGTGCAGAAAATACAGGTGTGCAGCTGTACCATCATGGTGCAGGACACAGGTGTGTGGCTGTACCATCATGGTGCAGGTTACAGGTGTGTGGCTGTACCATCATGGTGCAGGGTACACGCATGCAGCTGTACCATCATGGTACAGGCTACAGGTGTGCAGCTGTACTATCATGGTGCAGGATGCAGGTGTACAGCAGTACCATCATGGTGCAAGGTACAGGTGTGTGGGTGTACCATCATGGTACAGGATATAGGAGTATGTGATAAAATCTTAGGTATGCGTCAGCCAGAGTTCAGTAACTCGTGTAGCCCTGGTCACCAGGGCACTTGACTCACGGAAATGGAGCGACCATCCACTTCCTCGAATCAAACCTGTCTGCCTCTCACTCCCACATTCTCTATGACCCCTAAAGATTTAGTGTTTCAAATGAGTTTAATAATAATAATAATAATTAATAATAATAATAATAATAAATAATAATAATAATATGTGTCCAGATACGGGACATGCCACTCCTAGCATATATATATATATATATATATATATATATATATATATATATATATATATATATATATATATATATATATATATAATATATATATATATAAAATATATATATATATATATATGTATAATATATATATATATATATATATACATATATATATATATAATATATATATATATATATATATATATATATATATATATATATATATATATATATATATATATATATATATAATATATATATATGACCCTAGCTACGCCAGTGTCATCACTGAGTGGGGGAATCTTGCTGCTCCAGCACCAAAACCTAGTGCAGCACTGGACTACAAACAGTCAAGTTGGGATGGCCCCATCGCTGAAATGGTGCTTGCCAACGTGTTTAGGGCTGTAACATTAGACAGGGAGACTGCCCGTCTTCAAGCTGTGAGTGCACATCACTCCGGGAACTTCGTCCAAACAGTTCCCATTTCGGCAATGGGAGCACGCCTCGACCCAAAGACCCTCCGTATTGCAATGGTTCTGCGCCTTGCTGCCCCAGTTCATACGGAATACACGCAAGCCGACCAATATGGTCTACATGGTCTTAACTGTTCCAAAACCAAGGGCTGGCATGCAAGACACAATGAAGTCAACGACATCATAAAGAGAACCCTTGCTTCAGCCGGATGCCCAGCCGAGAGAGAGCCCCGAGCACTAGCAGCCAACAATACCCACAACCCAGTAAACCTTCCCGACGGAATCACCACCTATCCTTGGAAGAATGGCAAGTTCTTAGCATGGGACTATACCTGTGTGTCCACACTGGCTGACACCTACATCCATCACAGTATCGGGCGGCAGGGAGGAGCTGCTGACCACAGAGAGGAGTACAAGATCAGCAAGTACACGGACATAAACCAACAGTATCAATTTGTCCTAGTGGGATCTTGGGGAAAAAATGCCACACGTTTCCTTAAAGAACTGGGTTCCAGACTCATCGACACCACCAGGGACCCAAGGGCAGCCACTTTCATGTTCCAGCGCCTCAGCGTGGCCATCCAGAAGGGAAATGCTTGCTGCATACTTGGCTCGCGTCCAGCTTCGGAGGAGCTGGAGGAGATTCATAATCTTTGATATTTTGTACCAATGTATTCATGTTTGTGTTTTCTGTAAATGTACTCTGTCCATTAATAAATTTTCCCATAGAATATAAAATATATATATATATATATATATATATATATATATATATATAATATATTTTATATATATGTATATATATAATATATATATATATATATATATATTATATATATATATATATATATATATATATATATGTATATATATATAATATATATATATAATATATATATATTTATATATATACACTAACACGCAACCAGGAAAAAATGCTTCATAAAGTTACTCGAAATTCGAAAAATAAAGTTTTAATGCATTTTCAAAAAAAGGTTGTAAGCCATTAACTTTTTTCTTGAAAGCGTCACATATCTGGTGAATTTTTGACTATGCTGAGAAATTGGTGTGTGGGGCGAGGGAGGTGTGGTGGTGACGGCTCTATTGGTGAGCAAACTTGTGGTGAGAGACGCTGCTGCTGCTGCTGGGAGTAGGGTAAAGTTGTGCATCCAAACCTGACTCTCCTAGGGTGCTAACATATGCAAGAGAGAGAGAGAGAGAGAGAGAGAGAGAAGAGAGAGAGAGAGAGAGAGAGAGAGAGAGAGAGAGAGAGAGAGAGAGAGAGAGAGAGAGAAGGTATAAGAGACATCCTACCACCTATAACAGGAACTTGCACATGCAAGCCTGTAGGCATATGGGTGATGTTCAAAAGGGGCCATTGCTAAATGGGAGTTGGACACTAAAAGAAAGTTAGCATCAGGTAGGGTAGGCTCCAAAACCTGGTGGTCCCTGGTCAAGGACAGACAAGGTTATCTGCCTGATGAACTTATTCCACCTCTAAATCGACAGATGGGACCACCTCTACTAGTAGTCAAGAGAAAGCGGACCTCTTTGCTGAACACTTTGCTACCAAAATGCAAGTTCCGATCCAGCAAGGGACCCCCCTTTGGCTAGCTGCAAGAACTGTGTCAAAACTGTCGGGGGTGACAATAAGGCAGGAGGAAAGGTGAAATTTCCTTCTTAAATCACTTGACCAAGAAAAGGCTGTGGGCCCAGACAAGTTGAGCCCCAAGATTGTTGAGAAGATGTGCAGACCAGCTAGCAGCACCTCTAACTCGCACTTTCAGCACTGCCTAGTACAGTGCAAATGGCCCCCCCTCCATGGAAAGAGGCAAATGTATCCCGTTCACAAAAAGAAGAGCAGAGCAGAAATCACAACTACAGACCAGTGCACTCCTGTAAATCACTGGTAAGTCCTTGAGACAATAATCTCAAGACAAATGACAGATTTTTTTGACTACCACCACTACTATGTGATCGTCAATATGGCTTCAGGGAAAAGGGTTTCTCTGCTGCTTTATCTGTTTTTTAAACCCTCTCCACTAAGTGGCACCAGTCACTGGGATGAATCCAAAGTCACTGTGTGGTAGCACTGGACCATTGCTGGCGCTTTCGACCGGGTGTGGCACCAGGGCCTCTTAGCAAAACTTCAAGCACTGGGAATTGCAGGCTCTACGCTATGTCTCCTCATTTATTACCTTTATGGTAGATCTCTAAGTGTAGTCCTCAATGGAACGGAATCAGCAAGACATCCTATTGGGGCAAGCGTTCCACAAGGAAGTGTGCTGGGTCCACTGTTATGGAATGCCCTACTTCAACGACCTTCTTCATCTCATCCCAGAATCACATGCATATGCAGACGACTGAACACTGACATTCACTTACCCAAGAGAAGAAATGCCAGCTGCTCTAAGCTACATCAATCACCAGCTGAAGCTATATCACTTGGGGAAATAGATGGCAAGTAACATTTGCACCTGAAAAACGCAAATGATGATCGTCTCTAGGCACCATGATGGTAATGCTGGTGCAGTAGTAAGGATGAATGGGAGGATGTTGGCACCTGGAGAAGAAGTTGATATCCTTGGGGTGAAATTTGACTCCAAAACTAACCTTTGAAGAACCATGTTGTAAATCTTGCAAACAAGGCAGCCAGGAAGCTTACAGCACTTCGCCGTATCTCGCATCTGCTTGACAGTAGGGGTTGCAAGATACTGTACGAGGCACAAGTACGCTCACACCTTGAGTATGCTCCACTTTCTTGGTTTGCCTGTCCCCCTCTCATCTGCGACTGCTTGACAGAGTAGAGAAAAGAGCAAGACGTCTCATCTCTCGCCTGGACCCATCCTGGATGGATCTGTCATTTCAGCAGAGCCTTTCAACATGGAGGGATGTGGGGGGCCTTACTGTTTTGTACAAGGCCAATATTGTCAAAATACCACACTTGGATCCACTTCGAGGACAGCGCGAAACAAGCTTTTATGCCACAAGACGGGCAGAAAGCAGCAACTTCACTCGGCTGTACCCTTTTCCAGAACATCACTCCATCTGAGATCATACATACCCAGGATGACTCGAGATGGAACACATTCGTTCAGCATAATGAGTCAACGAGATAACGTCAGTTGAATCAAATGAAAATGCTGGCCCACAGATGGCTCCAACTTCATCCTGTTCCCTACTTGTATGTCTCATAACAATAAAAATGCTTTCAAATGAGCTGAATGTAGGTAACACTCTTAGCTTTCAATAAAGTTAAAGGAATCCTTAACCTGTAAATAGCTTGTCAATAAAGCTAGGGACCCTTTAAACCTTGTCAAACCATTTTGTAAAAAAAAAAAAAAAAAAAAAAAAAAAAAAAAAAAAAAAAAAAAAAAAAAAAAAGAGAGAGAGAGAGAGAGAGTTTTTTATTTATATTCTCTATATATAATATATGTGGTCTAGGGTGGAGTTTGAAGCAGTTACTAAGCCAGATTCATCTTCTGTGATATTCACGTGCTTTCATTGTCTGTTTGAGACGCCTGATAGTCCTTTTGTTGTGATGTCCTGGAGTAAAACGCAGGCAGAACAAATTTTGTAATTGCCTGCCTTGTGGTACAGTAGCTGTCTTTTGGTAGTCCAAGAAGTTAGGACAGAGGAGGAGTTAAGAACATTGATCTTGTAGCCGCTAACAGTGAGGTCAGTGACATCTGTCCGGTGTTGACGTCTGTGATAGCTCCGTCTAGGCCAGGGTAGAAAATTGAATTAAGCTTCATATAAATCAGCATTGATTTTAAGATGAATGATAGTTTAGGGTTATACAAATTGGATTCATTTATAATTTATGAAATTTGGGAAGTATTTAAGTTATGCGTGACAGGGCCTTGATACTACCACCCACATCATAATGGGACGGATGTAATGTCGTATGAGGTAATATCTCAGCCTAATAAGCCTTCTACTATTCTATTATTTTTACAGGTCCTTAATAATGTAAGAAATCGTAAATGAGCTTGGAAGTTCACCATTTTTCTACAATGGTTGTTTTGCATACTGCGATATCACCTGTTTACTGCGATCTTATTGCACACACACACACACACACACACACTCACACACACACACACACACACACACAACACAACACACACACACACACACACACAACACACACACACACACACAAAACACACACACACACACACACACAATATATATATATATATATATATATATATATATATATATAATATATATATATATATATATATAATGCACACGTACCATGATGATGCCAGCATAAAACCACAGCGTAAGAGAGGTGCCATACAGAACAGTGCTATAAGGACAGTGCTACAATGACAGTGCCACACATGTATCACAACAGTTGACGTTATCATTATCGCACAATTAAGCAAATTACGCCGTTCAGACAAACCTACACTGTACCCATCACAACACTGTCATTATTATATTCATGGGGAAGCAGTAAAGCAGTAGGGGCAAAATAATACACCCGGGAAATGAAAAGGAATGAGATTAGATCCAAGGAAGAAGAAAGCATCTCTAGTTCCGTGGATCTAGAGCTTTCCTCTAAGGCTAATAATCCCAACATGCAAACCCACACTTCCGCTTGCCTATTATATTCGTCTCAAATTAATTAAGCGAGGCGCCTCAGCTCTACACAGAACTTAAACATGTGTGGTATAAGGTCTGTTTTTCATATATTTTAGTGTGGGATTCTCGCCTTTCTTCATGGAGGGGATGGTGCTATTGTGTTGGCACTGATCCTCAGTGTGAGGCTGTGAGAATCATCTCCTGGTGATGTTGGTGATGCTGGTGGTGTGAACGTTGATGATGGTGCGTGGTGTGACTCTTGGTGATGCTTGTGATGTGAATGTTGGTGATGCTAGTGGTGTTAATATTGGTGATGGTGGGTGGTGGTGGTGGTGTTTTCTTGGTGGTGCTGGTTGTGCTTTTGGTGCCTTGGTGGTGCTGGTTGTGGTGGTGGGGAGGTTTACAGCACATAGAGTGCACGTAGGTCATTTAGGTCAATTGTCAGGTGTACGTAAGGTTCAAAACTCTGGTGTTAACACACATGAAGTGTCAGTATGATGAACGTTCCTTAGCTAGAAATATTGTAGTCTTTGTGCTTGATTTATAATTTGTACTCTCTTTCTCTCTCTTCTTCTATAGAATGTGATCATCTCGTCAAGATAACTCAGCCGCGCATAACATACGCGAGGCCTGATCATGGACCGGGTTGTTTCGGGGGCGTCGACCCCCGAAAGACCTTCAGGGTAATAGCGGCCACAACAGTAGATGAAGTCTCTCTTGTTTCAGTAAGTTAATTTCAACTGAGAAATAACAGAATGAATGAAAAATCAGTCTTTCAAGGAACAGGACTCATAGTGTCAGCATCTGTAAGTATGTTAAAGCATGACAGATGTGGAGAATAATGAAAGGGAGAATGTATAAACGCATATTGAACCGTCAGAGTAGTACTGGATGTCTCTGGGTGAGATGACCAGGTGTGAGTCAGGTATGTTTATGCACAACAGTAATTTTATGAATTATATGGATGTCACACTAATATATCCTTACTGGCAGCTTTTAAACTATATTCATAATTTGTAATAAAGCCAACGCTATGGTTATTATCTGCCGCTGGTGTTTACAGAATACTGTTTATATAGATAAGACCTTGTAGCAGCGACCTGGAACATGTGGGACATGTTCACACCTGGTATAATATTACCTGAGACTAAAATTAGCTCCAAGAGTGTGTATTCACCTGACTCACCTAATTCTGGTTGCAGGGTTGAGTCATAGCTCCTGGCCCAGCCTCGTCACTGGTTGCCACTAGGTCACTCCCTGCTGCGTGAGCTTTATCATACCTCTTCTTAAAGCTATGTATGGATCCTACCTCCACTACCTCACTTTCCAGACTTTTCCACTTCCTGACAACTCTATGACTAAAGAAATACTTCCTAACATTCCTGTGACTCATCTGAGTCTTCTGCTTCCAACTGTGACCCCTTGTTACTGTGTCCTATCTCTGGAACATCCTGTCTCCGTTCACCTTGTCGATTCCTCTCAGTAATTTATATGTCGTTATCATGTGTCCCCTATCCCTCCTGTCCTTCAGTGTCGTCAAGTCGATTGCCCTTAACCTCTCCTCGTAGGACATACCCCTTAGCTCCGGGACTAGTCTGTGTGTGTGTGTGTGTGTGTGTGTGTGTGTGTGTGTGTGTGTGTGTGTGTGTGTGTGTGTGTGTGTGTGTGTGTGTTTTGGTGTGTATGTGTTTTGTGTGTGTGTGTGTGTTTGTGTGTGTGTGTGTGTGTTGGGTGTGTGTGTGTGTGTGTGTGTGTGTGTGTGTGTGTGTGTGGGGTGTGTGTGCGTGTGTGTGTGTGTGTGTGTGTGTGTGTGTGTGTGTGTGTGTGTGTGTGTGTTTGTGTGTGTGTTTTTGTGTGTGTGTGTTTGTGTGTGTGTACTCACCTATTTGTACTCCCTATTTGTGGTTGCAGGGGTCGATTCACAGCTCCTGGCCTCGCCTTTTCGCTGATTGCTACTAGGTCCTCTCTCTCCCTGCCCCATGAGCTCTATCATACCTCGCCTTTAAAAAACTATGTATGGTTCCCGCCTCCAATACGTCATTTCTAGGCTTTTCCACGGCCTGACTACTCTATGACTGAAGAAATCTTCCTAACATCCCTTTGATTCATCTGAGTCTTCAATTCCAATTGTGACCTCTTGTGTCAGTGTCCCTTCTCTGGAACATCCCCTCTTTGTCCCCCCTTGTCTATTCCCCGCAGTATTTTTATGTCATTATCATGTTCTCCCGTGACCCCCCTGTCCTCCAGTGTCGTCAGGCCGATTTCCCTCAACCTTTCTTCGTAGGACAATCCCCGTAGCTCTGGGACTATCTTGTTGCAAACCTTTGCACTTTCTCTAATTTCTTGACGTGCTTGACTAGGTGTGGATTCCAAACTGGTGCTGCATACTCCAGTATGGGCCTGACGTAAATGGTATACAGAGTCTTAAACGAATCCTTACTGAGGTATCGGAACGCTATCCGAAGGTTTGCCAGGCGCCCGTATGCTGCAGCAGTTATCTGATTGATGTGCGCCTCAGGAGATATGCTCGGTGTTATACTCACCCCCAGATCTTTTTCCTTGAGTGAGGTTTGCAGTCTTTGGCCATCTAAACTATATTGTGTCTGCGGTCTTTTGCCCTTCCCAAATCTTCATGACTTTGCATTTGGCAGGGTTAAATTCAAGGAGTCAGTTGCTGGACCAGGCTTGTAGCTTGTCCAGGTCTCTTTGTAGTCCTGCCTGATCCTCATCCGATTTGATTCTTATCATTAACTTCGCATCATCTGCAAACAAGGACACTTCTGAGTCTATCCCTTCCGTTATGTCGTTCACATATACCAAGAACAGCACAGGTCCTAGGACTGACCCCTGTGGAACCCCGCTTGTCACAGGATCCCACTCTGACACCTCGTCGCGTACCATGACTCGTTGTTGCCTCCCTGTCAGGTATTCTCTGATCTATTGCAGTGCCTTTCCTGTTATGTGTGCCTGATCCTCTAGCTTTTGCAGTAACCTCTTGTGAGAAACTGTGTCGAAGGCCTTCTTGCAGTCCAAAAATATGCAGTCGATCCACCCCTCTTTCTCTTGTCTTACTTCTGTCACCTTGTCATAAAACTCTAGTAGGTTTGTGACACAGGATTTTCCTTCCCTGAACCCGTGCTGGTTGTCAATTATACACTTGTTTCTTTCCAGGTGCTCCACCACTCTCCTCCGTATGATTCTCTCCAGACCTTGCATACTAAAACGTTAGTGATATAGGTCTGCAGTTTAGTGCCTCATGTCTGTCTCCCTTTTTAAAAATTGGGACTACATGTGCCATTTTCCATACCTCAGGGAGTTGCCCATTTCAAATGATTGTTGAAGATCTTTGGTTAATGGCTCACACAATATCTCTGCTCCCTCTTTAAGGACCCATAGAGAGATGTTGTCTGGTCCCACTGCCTTTGAGGTGTCAAGTTCGCATAGCAGCTTCTTCACCTCCTCCTTGGTTATGTACCTCATCCAGCACTTGCTGGTGTGCCCCCCTTTTCTGATTTCCGGGAGTCCTCTGGTTTCCACTGAAAATACCTCTTAAATCTTGTGTTGAGCTCCTAAACATACCTCTCGGTCGTTTCTTGTGAATTCCCCATCACCCTTCCTCAGTCTGATTACCTGGTCCTTGACTGTTTTTTTTCCTCCTGATGTGGTTTGTACAACAGCTTCGGGTCATCTTTACTTTTGATGCTATGTCATTTCATATTGTCTCTGAGCCTCCCTTCTTATCTGTGGCATATTCGTTTCTGGCTCTTCGGCTAATCTCTTTATTTTCCTGAGTTCTCTGTCTTCTGTACCTTTCCATTCTCTAGTAACCTAGTTTTGCCTCCCTACACCTTTGGGTGAGCCAAGGACTCGTTCTGTTCCTCCCATTATTTCTGTTTCCCTTGGGAACAAACCTCTCCTCTGCCTCCTTGCATTTTGTTGCCACATAGTCCATCATTTCTTGTACGGGTTTTCCTGTCAGTTCCCTCCCCCACTGAATGTCTTGAAGGAAGTTCCTCATGCCTGAGTAGTTCCCCCTTTTGTAGTTTGGTTTTTCCCACCCTATTCCTGCTACTCTCTCCACTTGGAGCTCAACTATGTAGTCGAAGCACAGAACCACATGATCACTAGCTCCCAGGGCCTTTCATACATGATACCCTCGATGTCCGAACTACTCAAGGTGGGAAAACAAGGTCCAGTCTTGCTGGTTCATCCCTCCCTTTTCTCTGGTAGTGTCTCTACCATGTTGATGCATGAGGTTTTTTCCCGTACCACATCCATCTCTTGGCTCTCCATGTTTCGGGACCCCCATGGGGCTCCAGGTTTTCCCATCAATCTCCTTTTTGATTGAAATCACCCATAAAATAGAAATTTGCTCCCCCCATGTGTGCTCTCCTGGCCATTCGGGTAGTGGTCGATCATTGGGTCTGTTTTCCCAACATATTCTTCCTTTTGGCCCCCCCTGGGAGTTCTGGGTGGGTTTTTACATTACTGCAATTTTTCACCTTTGTCCCTCCCGACTGGATTGTTCCTACTAAGTAAATCCCTTTCGCCCGTACCTCCCTTTTCCTTTCCATTTTCCCCAAAACCCCCCTGGGTTTTTAAAAGAGCAGTGCAACTCCCCCTCCCCCTCTCCTCCCTCTGTCCCTTTCCTGAAAGGGTTTGATATCCCGGGTGGAAAGATTGAAACCGGTATTATTTTGGTTTAGTTTTGTTTCTGTGGTGCTATTTTTGAATGGGGTTTTCTCCTTGATTTTTTCGTGCCCCTCCCCTACTTATTTGTTATTCCATTGCATTTGTTAACCACACTTCAAATTCTTTTCTAAAACTGTGGTTCTGGGAGGTTTTAATTGGGGGGTTGGGGAAGTGGGGGGGACCTGGGAAGGAAAATATGGGGGTTTTTGCGTGGGGGGGTTTGTAATGCAGTGGGTGGGGGGATTGGATGGGCAGGGTGTTTTTATTTTTGAGTTTTTTGGGGTTTCACTGGGGGTTTAAACCCGGTTTCGAGGCTTCTATAGGAGTTGTTTTGGGGAGGGTGTATTTGGGTCTTCTTCCTGGGTCTGGGGTCTCCTGTCTGTCTTTTCCCTTCCCCCCTCTTTCCCCCTTTCGCCTTTGTCCATCTCTCTCAGTTTCTGCCTTTTTCTTGTGTTTCTGTCGCGGTCGAGATACATTTTCCTTATGCCGGCATGTCCTTAATCGGCTTTTCCTCCAGGATCCTTTTCCCCGAGTGTTTTTCCTCCCTTAAAGGGTCATTTTCCACGGGCCCGGATTCTTTTTTTACAACCCCCTTTCCCCCCAAAATTTTCCCGTGGGTCTGTGTCTTTCCTATTGCTTTCATGAGCTTTCAATTGCTCTTTTTCCCCTTGTTTTCTTGCTTCATATGTTTCCCCTTTTAAATTTCCCGGGGCCCATAACAAGACGACCTCACCCTTTCATTTCTCCCCCCTGCATATCCCTGGATCCCCTCATTTAATTGGTTTTCCTCCACGCGTTTTCCTTTTTTCAGTTTCATAGCAATGACTTGGGGTCATGGCCGGCATTTTCCCTTTCGGCTTTCCCTTGGGGTCTTTGTTTTCTGTTAGGGCCCCACATAAAACTTAGCTCTTTTTATTTACTACAGTCCTCTGAAGAGCTTCCCATGCAGTTTTGTCCTTCTTTCCCTACTGTCCCCCTTTTTTGGGCTGAGGTACAGTCTCGTTGTCAAAACCCAAAATGTTTTTTGTTTTTTTAGGCGTTTTCCAGATTTTCGTTCCCTTTAAAAACCCGTACCTACCCCCGCTGCTTTGACATGCACCTCCCTTCCCGTTTTCCCATGCTATCCCTCTTCCATTCCATGCAAGTTCTTCAGTTTTCTTTTTCCCCCTTCATGTGTGTGTGGTGTGGTGTGTGTGTGTGTGTGTGTGTGTGTGGTGTGTGTTTTTGGTTTTGGTCCTGGACGGTTGCTGGGCAACTTCGCCCTGATTACGTTTTTAAAAAATTAAAAAAAGAGAACTGAGACGAGGAAAGTATTTTCATCTCAATACAATAACTTATATCTCAAATCTAACATTTCAACACAATTTTTGTGGACGCTTCCCCCCTCACCTGACTTTTTTTCACACGAGAAGGGGCGTTTTGGCTGCGCAGCTGCGATGTACCCCCTGGGAAGTACATTAAAAATAAATCAAAGAAATACGTTTGTGTCTTTTTTTACACAGTGTTTCGCTGTGCCAACGAAACCTTTTAGTTCGTTTGTAAACGTCTGTGGTGCGTTTAATGTTAGACGGG
>NC_069404.1:60805660-60828278 GCF_026875155.1 Cherax quadricarinatus
GGATACAACCTATCTTCTTCCAGGATGCCCCCCAAAAATGGCGACTCCCAAACCCAGGTAACTTTTTACGGCTGGCGAGCGGGCCCAAAGGGGTGCAGGAAACTGCCCCACGCGTTCATCCTTCTGCTCTTTGATTTAGTACAAAAAGTTTATCAATTCGAATAATTTTATTTAACAGAGGCTTTCCTTTTTGTAAGGTCGGTATAAAATTTAGCAATGTTACCCCCTGCTTATGTGACCGGTACGCTTCCATATAGGCTTATTCCCCCTGAATTTATATATATATATATATATATATATATATATATATATATATATATATATATATATTTATATTATTTATATATTTAAAATTTTAAAATTTTTTCCCTCGACAGGGGAGCGGGTAATATTTATTGAAGGGTTTAGGGAAACCGGTTATTTTCTATAGTCGGACTTGAGTCCTGGAAAGGGGAAAGTAAATGCCCATTTTAAAAGGGTTTTTGGGGATTTGGGCATTTTGGGAGGGATATGTTTGTATTCTATACATTTTCTCTAAACGTAATATTTGAACCTTGAAAAAAGCAGTGTAATGTGTGAGTGTGGTAAAAAGTTTTTGAATGATGATAAAAAAGTATTTTTTTTTGGGGATTTTCTTTTTTTTTTTTGGGTCCCCCTCCCCGGGGGGGAGACGCCCGATTGTTGAAAAAAAAAAAAAAAAAAAAAAAAAAAATTATATATTTTTAATATATTTTTATATATTAAAAAAAAATATTTTTTTTTTATATATATATATAATATATATATTTTTATAAAATATATTAAAATAATATATTTTTATATATATATATATATATATATATATATATATATTATTATATAATATATATTTTTATATTTTTAATAATATATATATTTTAAAATATATATTATATTATATAATATAAAAGGGGAGGACCCCTTAAACGTCCTGGGGACCCTCACCCCAGAGAAAAGAATAAACTTCTTGGGAAAACTCAAGGTTCTCCTGAATTGTTTGAGAATTTCCACCACCCCCTATTTTTCAAGTAGTTTTTTTTAAAGACAAAAACTTTGGGCCCCAAACTTTTCCAAAATCAACGGAAAAAAAAAAATAGGTAACCAGGTAAATCTGAATTTTCCTCCACCCCCCTGCGGGGGGGCCGCATGCCCAGAATGCGGGGGGGCATTTCCCCCTGGATCGCACACTGATTTTCTGAAAGAGGAATGGTCGCCCTGGGCCCTTGGTTTTTCTATGATTAGCTTTTCACCCAGCTCATTGGGAAAATTTCGCCCCTGTCCCATGCCCCGGGGTCTCGCCTTTTGGGAATGAAGTTATAGCGGGGGGGAAGGTCTTCATATTTTCGGATTCTGGGTCTCCGGGGCTGGCAGCCCACCCCTTCCCATACGGAGTATGGCAAGTAGGTGTCGCCAATGTGGCAGCACAGGTGTAGCCCGGGCAATTGTTTCACCTTCCAGGGTAGCTAGTGGCTCCACAGGACGCTTTTGACTTCCATCAATTGTACGGGGGTTTCCCCGTTGAGCTGGGAACGGGCTGTGGCGGGCTTTCTTTATGGTTTTTTGACCCCTCATGTCGGCATACCCCCCCTTTGCTGTGTGACCACGAACCATAAAGCCGAATTGATCAGCTGTCCCCTCCCCCAAAAAACCTATGTTCGATGAGGATGGGGGGGGTGGGCGAAGGAAACCAACCGAAGGCCTGTGGGTCGAAAACGGGTCCCGGGGGGAAAGGGGGAAACAGAAAAGGAAATCCTGAGTGTGGTGCCTTCACTGCCAGGAGACGAGCTTTGTCATTTTCTGAAGCTTGGGAGCATTGTGTTGGGATTTTTTCCATGTCGTTTGCCCCAGTGGGATGTTTTGCTCTTTGGGAGGAGCGGTCTATGGAGGAGTTTTAAAGGGTGTCCCACCGAATCGCTGTTTCAGTAAACCTGGGGTTTGAGCCCCTACCATCTCTTAAGCGTTCGGGAACTTTCTTCTTGAAAATGACGGGAACCCAAACACGAAGACAGAAAAGAGGTAAAGAAACATGCTTGTTTACGACCCCTATACCCCCCCTTCGCACGGGGGGTTCCCTGATCCCATTGCTATCCTCTAGTGACAGGTTCAGTGCCTTCTTAAAATTTGATCTCAGGTGTGCGTCATATTATCGAGTGTTGGGTTTTCAAAAGAGGGTGCACACCTCAAAAAGTAAGTGAGCTTGGCAAGTAAGGGACACCTTGTGGGGAGATACAGGCATCATGGGCTAAAGACACTTATTCTTCCTCCAATCTCAAGTCTTTCAATTTGCCCCTGAGACAGTGCGATGGTCTTGTGACCAGCGTCCCCCCAAGGGGGTACTGTTGGCGGAGTTATTTTGAGATTTCCCCAGGAGGATTCTTCGCACAGCATTGATTATTTTTTTGTTTTGCTGTTGATTTACACTTGGGGGATTGGGGGATGAGTCCCAAGTCTTCCCCCCTGTTTTTCACCAGTTTTAGGTCCCCCCCCGGGACTCTTCAGTCCCTGCCAGGTCCCGTTTTTCCAGGTCAGATATTGGCTCACTGCGTAGGCTGGAAAGTTAGTTTCTTACTCCCAAAGCAAAAGGAAGTGGAGCGAGGGGCCCCCCTGTAAACCCCCTCGTATTTGAATTTCAGTTTTCCAAACAAAAGAATTGAGGGTTTGCTGAGCCGGCTGAAATGAAGGGAAAAAAATGGGGAACCCATCCCCAACGCTGGCAAAACACCTTTTCTTCTTAAATATTAAAAGGGTTTCTAAAAACAAGTTTTATATGGCCTTGTCTTTTGGTAGGTCCCTGATGGGCCCTTCGGCATGAGCTCAGCTTTCACTCCCTTTAAGACCCAAAACCCATTGGTGTGGCTGAAGTAAAGTGGCAGCTTCTAGGCGAATTTTCTCAAAAGCGCTTGGGGCCCAGACGGGACAAGGTTGTTTCCCCTGCAATGGGTCTATTCCCCATCCCTCTTCTTCAAAGCACATGTGAGGCTCCCAAAAAAAAAAGGTTTTAAATTTTTTCTGGGGTTGCCCCCCCAGGCAATTGTTGACGAAAGTTGTTAATCGGGGAGAAAAAAAAAAAAAAAAAAATTTTTTTTAAAAAAAAACCAAAAAAAAAAAAAAAAAACCCCAAAAACGGAAAAAATTTTAGGGGGGTTTTTTTATCAGGGGGGATGCGTTCTTTGACTTGGGGGTTCCATCCTTGGGGGCTAAAGGGCGTCATGAATTTTTTTAAACTCCCCCGTGCCTTATTTTTTTTGCAACCTGGCCAAAAATTTTCTTGTTTTCAGTGGGACCTTTTCTTGGTCTCCCTTTTGATTCCTGCATTTGGGGGCAAAGGGGTACGAAATTTTTTGGGGGTTCCACTTTCCCTTGTAAAATGCGTTTACGTTTCTCGTCTTTCAAGAAAAGCAAGCAGACATTGCCGAACAAGGTAGGTTGCGGCCAAAAGGGGTTGGATGGTTTTCCCCCGGTTTTAAGTTTTGGTGGAACCTCCATTCACCCCCCCTTTAAAAAAGGTTGGATTTCCCGCTGAAAGGGGGAGCCGCTTTAGGGTGTGGGATAGTGTACTGTAGCAGTGGATTTATGCCAAAAGAAGGTTATCGCAAAATGACCCAGGTTGCCCTTTGGGAAATTTTCATCTGTGTGGAGGGGGGCGCTCTCTCTGGGGGGGTATGTGACCTGCAACCATTGTGTGCACGAATGGGCCATCCCTGTTGCGTGCTCGAAACTCTCCACACACCTGACATGTGCCCCCTTCTTTCATTGTTGGTGCATTGTTTCCCCTTTGTGGGTGGGTGGCTTCATATCTGCAAACCTCAAACTGCGTGGAAGCCCCCGGGTGAAGGGAAAAAGGGGCTGGCAATACGATGTGGTTTAGGGGTGGTGGGGGGGGGGAGAGGGGTCTCCCGTCCTATATATATGTATATATATATATTATATATATATATATATATATATATATATATATATATATATATATATATATATAATATATTCGTATACATAGGCATACAATAAACTGAATCATATAATACAATAATAGGTTGTTAGTATGAACATTAACTATGCTAAAATGTCCATGTTCGTGCATTAACTAATTTAGAAAAACAATAACAATTAATAAAAATCTCTCTTTGTTGCCTGCCTCAGTTGCATTAACAGTTTTTTTCTAATTTAGTAATTGGCAACAGGAAACCCAATTGCTGTACTAAAAAAACTAAACAAAAATTATTGTTGTGTATCATGTTCGTGAAAATGCAGTGCTATAAATTATAATAAGCAGGCACTAACAACCTGCCTGACCACGACATCAACCAGAAAACCTGGTTGTAGTTTGAAACAGGAAAAGGGGTGATAACCCTGAGTCAGAATCAACCCGCAGGTAGTCAGGTATGTAGTACGAGGCACACATTATACTTGATAATGTTGGCAGTTTTCGAGTATCTGTTAGGAAGTACGTAATCATATACTATTATATTCTTTAAAAGGTTTAATCTCTCTTTGTGACAACTAGTTTTAAAAATAATATTGAGATTTTCGGAACTAAGAAGATACCTGACTCATTCTTTTAAAATTACTGAGAAAATGCTTAGGCAATTAATGGTGTAAATATTAGTTTGCAAGTCAAAAATAACATTAAAGCCATTAAAAGTACTCTCCTCTACTTTCTACCACCACTGCTACTTCTTCCACTACCAGCGTTACCTCTACCACTACTTCTCCACGTCTTCCTTCCTGTCTTTGTCCCGTCACTGTTGCACTCGTCAATAAGTATACTGGCTCCCTCATTCATGTTGTTAATGTGATTTTTAAATGGTCAAAGTCGGACCGAAACGAAGTCATAGGCTTCTTCTTCTCATGTCAGGGTCATTTGTGCAATACAAAACCGTAAACCTTTTTTTTTTCAATGTTGTTACATTGACCGTATTCATATGACTCGCAAGTCATATGACTTGCAGCCAAATGTCCAGTGCGTAAGGATATCCTCTCTAAGAAATTGAAGGAAGAAACTAAGAAGTCATCTGGAACCTCTTCTTCATACGCTGCAATTGCCAAGATTCAATCAACAACATCCAAGATTTTACAAGCCACTCAACAGTCGTCTCCACCACCTCTCGCTACTCAATCTCCACCTGACGATATCTCTACCAAATTCTATTACTGCATGATGTTTGCTCACATGCAAAATGCTGCAAAACCTGGCTCTTTCAACACGACTATTAATGAACTTCTTGCACTTAACAACATGCCATCATTTAACTTCCTTGCAAGTCCACCATCAACTGAGATTTTGAAAATAATCCCGAAAGATCGTCAGTTTTGAAGCGCCGGATTACTTGAAGGAATTAGTAATAGATAACGACGCTACACCTCTGCTGCAGCAGCTCCTACACCACCACCAACAACTAGTGACGTCACTTCAACAACGTCCAATGAGAAGCCTCCACCGCCACCACTCCTCATTGAAACCGACCAGTCAGAAGCCTTGCCACTAGAAACATCTTCCTATTCGTCTATTGAAGAAGACAACGAATCTTCATTTCCACCTTCAACACCACTCAACAAGAAAGAAAAAACCAGCACCAACAACACCTTCTGAAGACTCCCGACATGATAATACTAAAGAATACACTGATTGGAATGGAATCAACTTCTACACTACAGAAAATTATCCTCAAGATATGCAGCTAGCTGAACTTCGTTCTCACCTCATCCAAAAGAAAGTCAAGTTTACCATCGACTCTGGTAAAACTGAATTGTCTAATATTTTTCAAGTGCATTGATGACCAACTAAAACAGCCAACTGTCACTACTGGATGACACGTTTAGATATGATCCCACTACAACGTTTTAAAACGTCTTGAAAATGGAACAATTTTCAAACTTCCAATTCACACCGCAAAAATACGCCATGACTCCAGTAAATACCAAACCTCTAGAAACTGACCAATCAAAGATGAGCTCCTCCCTTGTCGCCTGCAGCCACCTATCACCATCAAGACACAGTTATTTCCATCCAGCAAGATGCAGTCAGCACCTGCAGAGTCCCTGTTGCCTTTACATCGTCTTCGTCAAAACATTCCTCTCACCGTCTATTCTTCGCCCTGTCCCCACTTGCTCCTCGCCCCTCGTGGGTCCTTACCTGTGAGTCATGTATGTATGTATGTTTTGAAAAGCTACTAACCCCGGTTAAAAAGTAATAAGGCATATTCTTTCATATTTCACCTTATACATAATTTTCTAAGTATTATGGGCCATTTTCTGAATCTTTTGAACATATTTATATAAATTCAAATTTTTTTGGCTTCAAAATTCTTTCTTCTTACTCTCTTTGATTTTACTATTTTGCATAAAAGTAAAATTGTACAGGAATGTCAAGCTGAACGCGCGTCGCAGGACAGATTTTAAGATTAAATATGTGGTAGAAAAATATATTGTCATGGCTATGAAAACATTAACTGGGTGAGACTTGAGTTATGAGGCGGCCGACGAGCTGTAAGTTCTTGGATTCCAGCCCACAGTCACACATGGCCTGGGCAAGGAAAGGAAATAGATTTGCGGAGGAAGGGAAAAGGAAACAGGAGAGAAAAGGGAAAGAGAGGGGAAAGGAAATGAGAGAGAAGAAAAGGGAACAGACAAAGTCGATTTGGGGGTAGGGAAGTACAGTAGTAATAGGGAGAGGACTATATATATATATATATATATATATATATATATATATATATATATTAATATATATAATATATATTTATTGTAACCACGAACGAGTGGTATTGATCAATAGCAACACTGCAATAGCCAAGGACTCGAACCCATGTTGTACTGGCCCTCCTAATGGTGAGTTAGAAACACATGACGCCTTACCCACAGGACCACCACCACGCCTTCTTTTCAGTACACCTAACAAGGATGAGAATGAAAATTAGCCTAGAAGCTCCCACAATACCGAATGTCCTCGGATGGCGGTAAAACAGCTAGCTCTGCTGGCTGTGCCATCTTTTAGGATTGGGTGGTCCTATGGGTGAAAGCGTCATGTGGTTCTAGCTCACCATGAGGCGGGCCAGTACAACATGGGTTCGAGTCCCTCGCTAGTGCAGTGTTATTACTGATATATTATATATATATAATATATATATATATATATATATATATATATATATATATATATATATATATATAATATATATATATATACGTCGTGCCGAATATGTAAAACTGAAGGACTCCGGAAAGACGGAGAGGTGGGGTACGCCAACAAGTGTTGGACACAATACATACAACCGAGGAAGAAGTGAAGAGGCTGCTGAGTAGGCTAGACACCTCAAAGGCGATGGGGCCGGATAACATCTCTCCATGGGTCCTGAGAGAGGGAGCCGAGGTGCTACGTGTACCCCTAACAACAATATTCAACACATCTATCGAAACAGGCAGATTACCAGAGGTATGGAAGACAGCAAATGGAGTCCCAATTTTTTAAAAAGGAGACAGACAAGAAGCACTAAACCATAGACCAGTGTCACTGACATGCATAGTATGCAAAGTCATGGAGAAGATTATCAGGAGAAGAGTAGTGGAACACCTAGAAAGAAATAAGCTTATCAACAACAGCCACCACGGTTTCAGGGACGGGAAATCCTGTATCACAAACCTTCTGGAGTTCTGTGACAGGGTGACAGCAGTAAGACAAGAGAGAGAGGGGCGAATAGACAGCATTTTCTTTGACTGTAAGAAGACGCTTGACAATGTTCCACACAAGAGATTAGTGCAAAAACTGGAGGACCAAGCAGGGATAACAGGGAAGGTACTACAGTGGATCAGGGAATACCTGTCAGGAAGACAGAAGCAAGTCATGGTACAAGGCGAGGTGTCAGAGTGGGCACCTGTGACGAGTGGGGTTCCACTGGTCCTAGGACTGGTGCTGTTTCTGGTATTTAAGAACGGCATGACGTTGATGAGAAGTTGATGAGAAGAATTCAATCGGACGAGGACCAGGCAGAACTCAAAAGGGATCTGAACAGGCTGCAGGCCTGGTCCAGCAATTGGCTCCTGGAGTTCAACCCCACCAAGTGCAAAGTCATGAAGATTGGAGAAGGGCAAAGACCGCATATGAAGTATAGTCTAGGGGGCCACAACGTACAAACCTCGCTCAAGGAAAAAGATCTTGGGGCGAGTATAACACTAGGCACATCTCTTGAGGCGCACATCAACCAAATAACTGCTGCAGCATATGGGTGCCTAACAAACCTCAGAACAGCATTCTGCCATCTTAATAAGAAATCGTTCAGGACCCTGTACACCGTGTACGTTAGGCCCATATTGAAGTATGCGGCACCATTTGGAACCCACATCTACCAAGCACGTAAAGAAACTAGAGAAAGCGCATAGGTTTGCAATAAGACTAGTCCCAGAGCTAAGAGATACGTCTTACGAGGAGAGGTTAAAGGAAATCGACCTGATGACACTGGAGCACAGGAGAGATAAGGGGGACTTGATAACGACATATAAAATACTGAGAGGAATTGACAAGGTGGACAGAGACAGGATGTTCCAGAGACTGGACACAGCAACACGGGGACACAATTGGAAGCTGAAGACACAGATGAATCAAAGGGATGTTAGGAAGTATTTCTTCAGCCACAGAGTAGTCAGGAAGTGGAATAGTTTGGGAAGCGATGTAGTGGAGGCAGGATCCATACATAGCTTTAAGCAGAGGTACGATAAAGCTCATGGTTCAGGGAGAGTGACCTAGTAGCGACCAGTGAAGAGACGGGGCCAGGAGCTTGGACTCGACCCCTGCAACCTCAACTAGGTGAGTACAACTAGGTGAGTACACACACACACACACACACACACACACACACATGACATGATAACGACATACAAAATACTGAGAGGAATTGACAAGGTGGACAAAGACAGGATGTTCCAGAGATTGGACACAGTAACAAGGGGACACAGTTGGAAGCTGAAGACACAGATGAATCACAGGGATGTTAGGAAGTATTTCTTCAGCCACAGAGTAGTCAGTAAGTGGAATAGTTTGGGAAGCGATGTAGTGGAGGCAGGATCCATACATAGCTTTAAGCAGAGGTATGATAAAGCTCACGGCTCAGGGAGAGTGACCTAGTAGCGATCAGTGAAGATGCGGGGCCAGGAGCTCGGACTCGACCCCCGCAACCTCAACTAGGTGAGTACAACTAGGTGAGTACACACACACACACACACACACACACACACACACACACACACACACACACACACACACCGCAGACAGAGTATAGGCTAGGTGGACAAAGACTACAGACCTCACTCAGGGAGAAAGACCTTGAGGTGACCATAACACCGAGCACATCACCGGAGGCACACATCAACCAAATAACTGCTGCAGCATACGGGCGCCTGGCAAACCTGAGAATAGCGTTCCGATACCTTAATAAGGAATCGTTCAAGACACTGTACACTGTGTATGTTAGGCCCATACTGGAGTATGCAGCACCAGTCTGGAACCCACACCTGGTCAAGCACGTCAAGAAGTTAGAGAAAGTACAAAGGTTTGCAACAAGGCTAGTCCCCAGAGCTCAGGGGAATGTCGTACGAGGAAAGGTTGAGGGAAATCGGACTGACGACACTGGAGGACAGAAGGGTCAGGGGAGACATGATAACGATATACAAGATACTTTAGGGAATAGACAAGGTGGACAGAGATAGGATGTTCCAGAGAGGGGACACAGAAACAAGGGGTCACAACTGGAAGCTGAAGACTCAGACGAGTCACAGGGACGTTAGGAAGTATTTCTTCAGTCATAGAGTCGTCAGGAAGTGGAATAGCCTAGCAAGTGAAGTAGTGGAGGCAGGAACCCTACATAGTTTTAAGAAGAGGGATGACAAAGCTCAGGAAGCAGAGAGGGAGAGGACCTAGTAGCGATCAGTGAAGAGGCGGGGCCAGGAGCTGAGTCTCGACCCCTGCAACCACAATTAGGTGAGTACAATTAGGCGAGTACACACACTCACACACAAACACAAGTATCGCTCCTACGATCACATCATACACTCACGTAGTGCATAAATAAGTCAGCTTTAGATAACGTTCCCAGTGTGTTGTGGTCCACAACTCACAGTGGGAAACATATTGTATTAAGACCAACGTGGCGTCTCTGGGTCGCTTACCCTACCATGTTTGTCCTCCCCTGCCCACCTTCCTCCCTGGCTCGCCCACTTTCCTCCCCCGCCCACCCATCTTCCTCCCTCACCCACCCACCTTCCTACCTCGCTCGCCCACTTTCCTCCCACGCCCGCCCATCTTCCTCACCCACCCACCTTCCTCCCTCGCCCACCCACCTTAGCCACACGCTCGCCCACTTTCCTCCCCCGCCCGCCCATCTTCCTCCTCACCCACCCACCTTCCTCCCTCGCTCACCCACTTTCCTCCCACACCAGCCCACCTTCTCCCTCACCCACCCACTACCGCCCGCCTTCCTCGCCTGCCAAACCACCTTCCTTCCCTCCCTCTCTCACCTCGAGACAAAAAATTCCTCCATGGCAAACAAGAAAACAATACAAAAACAGATAAGCTTCCTGGACGGGGAATGTCTACTTAATGAGAAGGACACGAGGGAGGGAGGGAGGTGGGAAGAGAAAGATTGGGGGAGGAAAGGGGGATCGTGGAGAGGAGCAGGATAGTGGTGGGAATGGAGAGGATCAAATTGGGGGATAGGGGAGAGGAAATGGGAAGGAGCATAATAATAATAATAATAATAATAATAATAATAATAATAATAATAATAATAATAATATCCTTATTTCTACAAGTACATGTACAAGGTACACAGGCCTAGCTGACATTATACGACATACTACTATACAGAAAGCCGCTGTTTATACAGAAAATTTCGGGCACATTAGGCCAGTTTTGTCCCAGGATGCGACACACACCAGTCGACTAACACTCAGGTACCCATTATTATTCATGGGCGATCATGGACAACCTGTGTAAGGAAACACGCCCAATGTTTTCACCTCTTCACCTGGAATCGAACCCTGACCCTCACCGTGTGAAGCGATAGCTTGTACCACAAGTCAACGGGCCACCGTCGTCTGGTCGGTAAGAAGCAAAGGAAGAAGAAGAATGATAGGAGGAAAGTAGTGAACTGTAAAAGACTGAGTGAAGGAGATGCAAGAAAGGAAAAAAAGACGTAGGAATGCGGCTGGATAAGAGGGGGAAATGAATTAGAGCAAGGAGAGAAAAACAGAAGAAATGGAAAGCGAAAGAAAAATAAGAGGAAGAAAAGAGACTGGGTGGGAGAAAAAAAAGAGGAGGAGGAGGAGGTGGAGGAGGAGAGGAAACAGCGTAGGAGACGAAGGGAATGTAAGAGGGAGGAGAAGGAAAGAGGGGGATGGGAAGGAGTGTGCGTAGCTCTGGCCTGGAGAGATCGAGGCAAATAACTTGACAGGAAGAACTAAATTCTTGATCACCTCTGTACCAGACCTGCTGTAACCCTCCACTCTACCTGCAACCTTCCACTCTACCTGCAACCCTCTACTCTACCTACAACCCTCCTCTCTACCTGCAATCCTCCACTCTACCTGCACTCCTCCACTCTACCTGCACCCCTCCACTCTACCTGCAACCCTCCACTCTACCTGCAACCTTCCACTCTACCTGCAACCCTCCACTCTACCTGCAACCCTCCACTCTACCTGCAACCCTCCACTCTACCTGCAACCCTCTACTCTACCTGCAACCCTCCACTCTTCTGCAACCCTCCACTCTACCTGCAACCCTCCACTCTACCTACAGCCCTCCACTCTACCTACAACCCTCCGCTCTACCTGCAACCCTCCACTCTACCTGCAACCCTCCACTCTATCTGCAACCTTCCACTCTACCTGCAACCTTCCACTCTACCTGCAACCCTCCACTCTACCTGCAACCCTCCACTCTACCTGCAATCCTCCACTCTACCTGCAACCCTCCACTCTACCTGCAACCCTCCACTCTACCTGCAACCCTCCGCTCTACCTGCAACCCTCCACTCTATCTGCAACCCTCCACTCTACCTGCAACCCTCCACTCTACCTGCAACCCTCCGCTCTACCTGCAACCCTCCACTCTACCTGCAACCCTCCACTCTATCTGCAACCTTCCACTCTACCTGCAACCTTCCACTCTACCTGCAACCCTCCACTCTACCTGCAACCCTCCACTCTACCTGCAATCCTCCACTCTACCTGCAACCCTCCACTCTACCTGCAACCCTCCGCTCTACCTGCAACCCTCCACTCTACCTGCAACCCTCCACTCTACCTGCAACCCTCCACTCTACCTGCAACCTTCCACTCTACCTGCAACCCTCCACTCTACCTGCAACCCTCCACTCTACCTGCAACCCTCCACCCTACCTGCAACCCTCCACTCTACCTGCAACCCTCCACTCTACCTGCAACCCTCCACTCTACCTGCAACCCTCCACTCTACCTGCAACCCTCCGCTCTACCTGCAACCTCCACTCTACCTGCAACCCTCCACTCTACCTGCAACCCTCCACTCTACCTGCAACCCTCCGCTCTACCTGCAACCCTCCACTCTACCTGCAACCCTCCACTCTACCTGCAACCCTCCACTCTACCTGCAACCCTCCGCTCTACCTGCAACCCTCCACTCTACCTGCAACCCTCCACTCTATCTGCAACCTTCCACTCTACCTGCAACCTTCCACTCTACCTGCAACCCTCTACTCTACCTGCAACCCTCCACTCTACCTGCAATCCTCCACTCTACCTGCAACCCTCCACTCTACCTGCAACCCTCCACTCTACCTGCAACCCTCCACTCTACCTACAACCCTCCTCTCTACCTGCAATCCTCCACTCTACCTGCACTCCTCCACTCTACCTGCACCCCTCCACTCTACCTGCAACCCTCCACTCTACCTGCAACCTTCCACTCTACCTGCAACCCCCCACTCTACCTGCAACCCTCCACTCTACTGCAACCCTCCACTCTACCTGCAACCCTCTACTCTACCTGCAACCCTCCACTCTTCCTGCAACCCTCCACTCTACCTGCAACCCTCCACTCTACCTACAGCCCTCCACTCTACCTACAACCCTCCGCCTACCTGCAACCCTCCACTCTACCTGCAACCCTCCACTCTATCTGCAACCTTCCACTCTACCTGCAACCTTCCACTCTACCTGCAACCCTCCACTCTACCTGCAACCCTCCCACTCTACCTGCAATCCTCCACTCTACCTGCAACCCTCCACTCTACCTGCAACCCTCCACTCTACCTGCAACCCTCCGCTCTACCTGCAACCCTCCACTCTATCTGCAACCCTCCACTCTACCTGCAACCCTCCACTCTACCTGCAACCCTCCGCTCTACCTGCAACCCTCCACTCTACCTGCAACCCTCCACTCTATCTGCAACCTTCCACTCTACCTGCAACCTTCCACTCTACCTGCAACCCTCCACTCTACCTGCAACCCTCCACTCTACCTGCAATCCTCTACTCTACCTGCAACCCTCCACTCTACCTGCAACCCTCCACTCTACCTGCATCCCTCCACTCTACCTACAACCCTCCACTCTACCTGCAATCCTCCACTCTACCTGCACCCCTCCACTCTACCTGCACCCCTCCACTCTACCTGCAACCCTCCATTCTACCTGCAACCTTCCACTCTACCTGCAACCCTCCACTCTACCTGCAACCCTCCACTCTACCCTGCAACCCTCCACTCTACCTGCAACCCTCTACTCTACCTGCAACCCTCCACTCTACCTGCAACCCTCCACTCTACCTGCAACCCTCCACTCTACCTACAGCCCTCCACTCTACCTACAACCCTCCGCTCTACCTGCAACCCTCCACTCTACCTGCAACCCTCCACTCTATCTGCAACCTTCCACTCTACCTGCAACATTCCACTCTACCTGCAACCCTCCACTCTACCTGCAAACTCTCCACTCTACCTGCAATCCTCCACTCTACCTGCAAACCCTCCACTCTACCTGCAACCCTCTACTCTACCTGCAACCCTCCACTCTACCTACAACCCTCCACTCTACCTGAAATCCTCCACTCTACCTGCACCCCTCCACTCTACCTGCACCCCTCCACTCTACCTGCAACCCTCCACTCTACCTGCAATCCTCCACTCTGCCTGCAATTCTCCACTCTACCTGCAGCATTCCACTCTACCTGCACCCCTCCACTCTACCTGCAACCCTCCACTCTACCTGCAACCTTCCACTCTACCTGCAACCCTCCATTCTACCTGCAACCCTCCACTCTACCTGCAACCCTCCACTCTACCTGCAACCCTCCACTCTACCTGCAACCTTCCACTCTACCTGCAACTCTCCACTCTACCTGCAGCCATCCACTCTACTTGCAACCCTCCACTCTACCTGCAACCCTCCACTCTACCTGCAATCCTGCACTCTACCTGCAATTCTCCACTCTACCTGCAACCCTCCACTCTACCTGCAACCCTCCACTCTACCTGTAACTCTCCACTCTACGTACCGCCCTCTTCTCTACCTTCTAATTACGTGAAAATTTATTTTTCTATGTACGTGAAAATTCCGTCTTCTACGTACACCACTATTGTTACGTACTTAAAGGCTCTGTATTCACCACAAGTGAATATTGCCTGTTACATTATTCTCTCTACTGAGAATGATAGTACAATACAGTGAGTACATGTTGTACAAGAATGGTATACAATACCGACAAGGTGAAATTAAGACACATGTGCAACATCTAGGTATCTTTATTGTAGACGTTTCGCCATCCAGTGGCTTTATCAATTGAAATTCCAGGACATAACTTGAAGACAGTAGAACTATGTACAGACAATGAGGTAATCAGTCCCTCAACCTCGGAGTTGGTGCGAAGAGCACCGTAGTCGTGGAGATTCTGAAGCAGAAGCAAGGCGCCTGACGCTTATATACTAACGTCAGGTGGAAATGGGACGTGTAGCAGACGAGAGCATAGTCACTGGTAGGTGGGATTCTCCAGTGGAAGTAGGTCCTACCCAAATAGATGGGTTAGTTGTAGTAGTAGTTGTCGTAGTCGTGAAGGTTATATACATGTCCTCAACCTTGGAGTAGGTGCGAAAAGCACCTACTCCAAGGTTGAGGGACTGATTACCTCATGTTGTGTATATAGTTCTACTTTCTTCAAGTTATGTCCTGGAATTTGTATTGATAAAGCCACTGGATGGCGAAACGTCTACAATAAAGATACCAAGATGTTGCACATGTGTCTTAATTTCATCTTCACAGTGAGTACAACAGGGTAAGTACAACAGGGTGAGTACAACACGGTCAGTACAGCAGAGTACATCAGGGTGAGTACAACAGGGTGAGTACAACAGGGTGAGTGCAACACTGTGAGTACAACACGCTGAGTACAACACGTTGAGTACAACACGGCACTCATCTAATTGTACTCACCTAATTGTGGTTACAGGGGTCGAGACTCAGCTCCTGGCCCCGCCTCTTCACCGACCGCTACCAGGTGAGTATAACACGGTGAGTGCAACACGCTAAGTACAACACGCTAAGTACAACACGGTAAGTACAACAGGTCGAGTACAACATGGTGAGTACAACATGGTGAGTACTACATGAGTACAACATGGTGAGTACAGGTTGGCAACTTGTTTCTCCTGTTGGGCAGACGGAGCGCTGACTCGCACAACATCACTCCTGAAGCTCATTCCATTTTTTTAATTATTCAATGAGATGGGTAGAACTAGACGGGTGAGAACTGTAATAGAATAAAACAAAGAAAGACACTGGATATGCAGCAAGAGAAGGGTAAGAGAGAGAGAGTGAGAGAGAGAGAGAGAGAGAGAGAGACAGACAGACAGACAGACAGACAGACAGAAAAAAAGTAAAAAGAAAACAGTGGCTTAACCAAAGTGGGTCTATGTTTGTAAATGGGGTTTGAACCCTATCGTCCATGAGGCCTGGTCACAGACCGGGCCGCGGGGGCGTTGACCCCTGAAACCCTCTCCAGGCATACTCCAGGTATACACGAGGATTATTAAGGTTGTAAAGTAACCTTTTCTCCACCAGACAGGAATACTCTAATCCCTAAACTAAGGATTAAAACAAACTCGTCGCATATAAATCCTGAGAGAACTATATTCCTTAGGGTATATATCATGGGCTCCTTTTTTACATTGTTTTTGTTTTAAAAAGGCGTAGTGTTATTTTTGGATTTTTTTTATTTATCATGCATATATGTGCTTAGCAACACTTTATTACACGTAAACAACAGTTTGTGTACTGCCCAAAGTAGTAAAAAATTTGATTTTCAATTAAGCAGTCATTTTAGGAGAGTTTTTAATTATAGTTTTGTTTAGATGCGATTATATTACATGAGTATAATACATGACATTTTTGTTTTTTAAGAGTGTTCTTTCTTACATGGCTTTTGTTACATAGTGACGAATGGCACTATAGTAGATGAATTTCCTTACCCCAAAATCTATTAGATTGTTCACGGGAAAGCGATAAACCCTTAACTGTCAAACAATGGACTTTGAAGTGGACGGAAGACAGGTTTGTTTCAAGGAAAGAGAGAGGGGGGAACTCCAGATTACTCGGATCAAAAACTCTTTGCGAGCATGAATGTATCCTCCCGTAAAGGGAGCCTAGCGCTGTATAAGAACATAAGAAAGAAGGAACACTGTAGCAGGTCTACTGGCCCATGCGAGGCACGTCCAAGTCGCCTACCGGCTTATGCCACTGACCCAACCTAGTCAGGTCCAGGTCCTATCCACTTCAGAATCGAGCACGGCATCAGACCCACCAGCACAAGCTAGTCAGGTCCAACTCACACTTCCCACTCCCATTTATATATTTATCTAACCTATTTTTAAAATTACTCAACGTTTAAGCTTCTATGACGGTACTCGGGAGTTTGTTCCACTCATCCACAACTCTATTACCAAACCAGTGCATTCCTAGATCCTTCTTGAATCTGAATTTTTCCAGCTTGAAACCATTGCTGCGAGTCTTTTCTTGGCTAGATATTTTTAGCACGCTTTTTACATTCCCTTTATTTATTCCTGTTTTCCATTTATACACCTCAATCATATCCCCCTTAACTCTACGCCTTTCCAGAGAGTGCAGATTCAGGGTCCTCAGTCTATCCTCATAGGGAAGATTTCTGATACATGGGATCAACTTTGTCATCCTCCTTTTCCAGTGCATTTATATCCATTCTTTAATATGGTGACCAAAACTGTGCAGCATATTCTAAATGAGGCCTAACCAAAGATATATAGAGTTGAAAAACAAACTGAGGACTTCTATTATTAATGCTTCTTGATATGAAGCCAAGGATTCTGTTCGCTTTATTGCGAACATTTATGCACTGTTGTCTTGGTTTCAGATTACTGTTAATCAGAACTCCTAAATCCTTTTCGCAATCAGTAATATTAAGATCTACATTATTTAGTTTATATGTGACAGGGTAATTTTCCTGTCCAACATTTAGAACTTTGCATTTATTTATATTAAACTGCATCTGCCACTTGTCCGACCATGAGTCTACTCAAACTTTCCTGGAGTGCTCTAATGTCCTTATTAGAATAAATTTTAGAGTCATCAGCAAATTTGCTTATGTCGCTATTTATTCCCTCATCTATGTCGTTCATGTAAATTAACAACAAAGGACCCAACACTGACCTCTGTGGAACACCGATTGTGAAGTGCCCCCACTCTGATTTCTCCTTATCTATGTAAATTCTCTGCTGCCTATTTGTCAACCATGCCTCTACCCAGGAAAAAAATTCTCCTCCTATTCCGTGTCCCGTAAGTTTCCTCAATAGCCTCTGATGTGGAAGTCTATCAAAATCCTTACTGAAGTCCATATACACATTATCATATTCATTACCATGATCTACCTTCTCAAATGACCTGAGTTTACTTTTAAGTGGGCCTATCTTGTCCATAATGTTACTTCTATATACCTGAAACAAGCCTTTTGGGTTAGTCTTCGAATCCCTTGCGACTATAGTCTCATAATTCCCCTTTGCTTTTCTTATTCAATTTTTATTTCTGTCTTTAATTGAATATACTGATTTCTTAACTGCCCATCCTCTCTTTTGAGACGGCTATGTATGCCTCTCTTTTGGCCAATGAAAAGTTTTAATCTATTGTTTATCCATTTGGGATCATTATTTGATTTAATTGCCCTACTTGGAACATAAGTTGTCTGGGTAGCTAGAAATATGCTCTGAAAAACGACATATTTCCAACCATCACCACCTACCTGACCCAAAACTCAGGTCATTCCAATTCAGCCCATCCAAGTAATTTCTCAGTCCCATGAAATCGACCAAGCGGAAGTCTGGGACAGAGACTTGATCGCAGTTCTTTGGGTAATTCCATGATATATTGAATCTAAATGATTTGTGATCACTTTCCCCAAGCTCATCACTAACCTCAAGATAATTAATTAGTGATTCTATCTTGCATCACTTGTACAACATTTGGGTATCATCATTCTGGGAACGGTTCGCCACCCAGTGGCTGCTTCATTCCAATATAGAAAAAGGTGGAAGATGAGGAGTTTGAGGTAATTAGTCCGTCAAACTCCTCATCTTCCACTTTTCTCTGCATTGGACTGAAGAAACCACTGGGCGGCGAACCGTTTCCGGAATGAACATAAGCAAACATTGCACAAGTGTCTTATTTATCAACTTGCCGGTTTTCTAAACCGTTTATTCAGAAAGATAGCGTAAGACTGGATAAAAGTAAGTGGGAATGATTAGAATATTAAGGACAATGTCTACACTAACTCTCGCACTCTCCTTCGCTCTCTCTCTCTCTCTCTCTCTCTCTCTCTCTCTCTCTCTCTCTCTCTCTCTCTCTCTCTCTCTCTCTCTCTCTCTCTCTCTCTCTCTCTCTCTCTCTCTCTCTCTCTCTGTCTGTATCCTTATTCTCCTTAGAATATTTTTCCATTTTTTAAGGCTAGACTTAACACATGAAAAGAGCGTGGGTCGGGGAGGCTGTCACCCATGGCAGCTCGTCACCCTCTTCAGATCCCATCAACAAAGGCTTCCAGGTCCTGCATGTGGAAAAATGTTCCAATACCTTAACCCTCTTATCTCGCGAATGCCGTAAGTGTTTGTCAGGTGTTGTAATAAGTGTTTATAGGGTGTTGCTGTAAGTGTTTGCCTGCCGTTGACGGTAACGCAAGACCCAGACACGTAATGGCAATACTGCCAAACATGAAAACACATGTGATCGAACAGGCGCTTTTTTCGGACATTACGCTCGAAAACAGTCTTTTTTTTATCGCTTTCGAAGGGAAGCAAAAAAAAAAAAAAAAAAAACTTTTCATTGTTTACATTTCTCTCGGCTAAACGGCCTTCAACTAACGCTGTTACTCTGGCTAAAAGGTGATAGGGAAGACAAGAAGTGTTGAGAGTACAAAGAAATATAAACGGTGTGATTTGATGATACAGATATGATGGAACGTGAACCAGGGAATTGAAAATCATAGAAAAAGAAAGGATGAATATGCATAATTGATAAAAGAGGGAGAAAACATTTTACTGTGTTCAAATGATGAACATGAAACGCACAAACATTCACACACACAAACACACACACACACACACACACACACACACACACACACACACACACACACACACACACACACACACACACACACACACAAGGTGAACAAAGACAGGATGTTCCAGAAATGGGACACAGCAACAAGAGGAGAGAGTTGGAATTTGAAGACACAGATGAATCACAGGGATGTTAGAAAGTATTTCTTCAGCAGCCACAGAGTAGTCAGGAAGTGGAATAGTTTGGGAAGCGATGTAGTGGAGGCAGGATCCATACATAGCTTTAAGCAGAGGAATGATAAAGCTCCCGGTTCAGGGGAAGTGACCAAGTAGCGACCAGTGAAGAGGCGGGGCCAGGAGCTTGGACTTGACCCCAGCAACCTCAACTAGGTGATTACACACACACACACTCACACACAAACACACACACACACATGTAGCAACAAAATGCAAGGAGGCAGTGGAAAGGTTCATTCCCAAGGGCAACAGTAACAACGGGAAGACCAGAACAAGCCCCTGGTTCACCCGACGGTGTAAGGAGGCAAAAACAAAGTGCAATAGAGAATGGAAAAAGTACAGAAGGCAGAGAACACACGAATAATAGGGAGATCAGTCGCAGAGCCAGGAATGAGTACGCACAGGTAAGGAGGGAGGCCCAGCGACAGTATGAAAATGACATAGCATCGAGAATCAAGACTGACCCGAAACTGTTGTATAGCCACATCAGGAGGAAGACAACAGTCAAAGACCAGGTGATCAGATTAAGGACAGAAGGTGGAGAACTCACAAGAAATGATCAGGAGGTATGTGAGGAGCTGAACAGGAGATTTAAGGAGAAGTTTTTACAGTAGAGACAGAAGGGCTGTGGGAAGACAGAACAGAAGGGAACATCAAGAGGGAATATACCAACAAGTGTTGGATGACATACGAACAACTGAGGAGGAGGTGAAGAAGCTCTTAAGTGACCTTGACACCCTCAAAGGCGATGGGACCGGAACAACATCTCCCCATGGGTCCTTAGAGAAGGGGCAGAGATGCTGTGTGTGCCTCTAACCACAATCTTCAACACATCCCTTGAAACTGGGCAACTACCTGAGAAATGGAAGACAGCTAATGTAGTCCCCATATTTAAGAAAGGAAACAGAAACGAGGCACTAAACTACAGACCTGTGTCTCTGACATGTACCGTGTGCAAAGTCATGGAGAAGATTATCAGGAAGAGAGTGGTCGAACACCTGGAAAGGAACAAGATCATAAATGAAAACCAGCATGGGTTCATGGAAGGCAAATCTTGTATCACAAACCTCCTGGGGTTTTATGACAAGGTAACAGAAGTAAGACACGAGAGAGAGGGTTGGGTAGATTGCGTTTTCCTAGACTGCAGGAAGGCCTTTGACACAGTTCCCCAGAAGAGATTAGTGCAGAAGCTGGAGGATCAGGCACACGTAAAAGGAAGGGCACTGCAATGGATAAGGGAATACCTGACATGGAGGCAGCAACGAGTCATGGTACGTGAAGAGGTATCACAGTGGGCGCTGTTACGAGCGGGGTCCCACAGGGGTCAGTTCTAGGACCAGTGCTATTTTTGATATATGTGAACGACATGATGGAAGGAATAGACTCTGAAGTGTCCCTGTTTCGCAGATGACGTGAAGTTGATGAGAAGAATTAAATCGGACGAGGATGAGGCAGGACTGCAAAGAGACCTGGAGAGGCTGGACATGTGGTCCAGTAACTGGCTTCTCGAATTCAATCCAGCCAAATGCAAAGTCATGAAGATTGGGGAGGGGCAAAGAAGACCGCAGAAAAGAGTATAGGCTAGGTGGACAAAGACTACAGACCTCACTCAGGGAGAAAGACCTTGGGGTGACCATAACACCGAGCACATCACAGGAGGCACACATCAACCAAATAACTGCTGCAGCATACGGGCGCCTGGCAAAACCTGAGAATAGCGTTCCGATACCTTAATAAGGAATCGTTCAAGACACTGTACACTGTGTATGTTAGGCCCATACTGGGGTATGCAGCACCAGTCTGGAACCCCCACCTGGTCAAGCACGTCAAGAAGTTAGAGAAAGTACAAAGGTTTGCAACAAGGCTAGTCCCAGAGCTCAAGGGAATGTCGTACGAGGAAAGGTTAAGGGAAATCGGGACTGACGACACTGGAGGACAGAAGGGTCAGGGGAGACATGATAACGACATACATGATACTGCGGGGAATAGACAAGGTGGACAGAGATAGGATGTTCCAGAGAGGGGACACAGGGACAAGGGGTCACAACTGGAAGCTGAAGACTCAGACGAGTCACAGGGACGTTAGGAAGTATTTCTTCAGTCATAGAGTTGTCAGCAAGTGGAATAGCCTAGCAAGTGAAGTAGTGGAGGCAGGAACCATACATAGTTTTAAGAAGAGGTATGACAAAGCTCAGGAAGCAGAGAGAGAGAGGATCCAGTAGCGATCAGTGAAGAGAGGCGGGGCCAGGAACTGAGTCTCGACCCCTGCAACCACAATTAGGTGAGTAACAATTAGGTGAGTACACACACACACACACACACACACACACACACACACACACACACATATTTCATACTCACACACACACACACACACACACACACACACAAACACACACACACACACACACACACACACACACACACACACACACACACACTCACACACAAACACACACACAAAGACACACCCCACACACACACACACACACACACACACACACACACACAAATACACACACACACACACACAAATACACACACACACACACACACACACGCACGCACGCACACACACACACCTCACACACACACACACAAATACACACACACACACACACACCCACACACACACACACACACACACACACACACACACAAATACACACACACACACACACGCACGCACGCACCCCACACACCACTCACACACACACACACAAATACACACACACACACACACACACAAATAACACACCACCG
>NC_069404.1:60828778-60841278 GCF_026875155.1 Cherax quadricarinatus
AAAACACACACACACACCAAACACACACACACACACACACACACACACGTGTCTTCT
Organism: Cherax quadricarinatus; assembly: GCF_026875155.1. Classification (NCBI taxonomy): domain Eukaryota; kingdom Metazoa; phylum Arthropoda; class Malacostraca; order Decapoda; family Parastacidae; genus Cherax; species Cherax quadricarinatus. The sequence continues at coordinate 60,828,836 of NC_069404.1, forward strand.
CTGAGGATGAGGGTCCCCATTCCAGCTATAGAGGTGGTGCTTCCCTATATATAATTAAAGTTAAATATATATATATATATATATTATATATATATATATATTTTATAATTATATATATATAAAATATATAAGTATATAAACCCCACCAAATGTGAAATAGTTTCTACCAGTCCACAGATGATTCAGAATATCAGAGCAGTTTTACCAGGAGCACGAGCCATTGATCCAGTCAATAGCACTCTCCTTGGTGCTCCTCTTGGGTCCAATGTCATCGATCTGATCCTAGAAAAAAAAAAAAGTCTCAGACCTCCGGACGATGGAAAACAGGATGAATGACATTGACACACAATGCCTTCTACCTACTCGCCAGGTGCCTGTCAATCTCAAAACTTACTTACTTTCTGAGATGCTCCCCTGCCTTCAGCAGTCCAAAACTCAAGGAATATGACTCTCTCCTTAAGATCATGCTAGAGAGTGTATTGAATCTTTCCCTTGAAGATGGACAGTGGTTGCAAGCCTCACTTCCGGTCAGGCTTGGAGAGCTAGGAGTACGCAGATCCTCCCAGATTGCTCTACCAGCTTTCCTATCCTCTTCCATAGCATCAAACGAGTTGATAAGACAAATTCTTCCTGATACCCTCAGTGACTCAGCAGGAATACAAGACCCTAGCTATGCCAGTGCCATCACTGAATGGGAGACTCTTGCTGCTCCAGCACCAAACCCTAGTGCAGCACTGGCTCACAAACAGTCAAGCTGGGATGGCCCGATCGCTGAAAAGGTGCTTGCCAACATGCTCAGGGCTGCAACATCAGATAGGGAGACTCCCTGTCTCCAGGCTGTGAGCGCACATCACTTCGGGGACTTCCTCCAAACAGTTCCCATATCGGCAATGGGAACGCGACTCGACCCTAAGACCCTCCGTATTGCAGTGGCTCTGCGCCTTGCTGTCCCAATTCACACAGAATATACGTGAATTTGCGGCGAAGCGCAAGCAGACCAATACGGTCTACGTGGTCTTAACTGTTCCAAAACCAAGGGCTGGCATGCAAGACACAATGAGGTCAACGGCATCATTAAGAGAACCCTTGCTACAGCTGGATGTGTGGCTTAGCGCTTCTTTTAGATTATAATAATAACAATACAGCTGGATGCCCAGCCGAGAGGGAGCCCCAATCATTAGTAGCCAACAATACTCAGAACCCAGCAAACCGCCCCGACAGGATCACCATCTGTCCTTGGAAGAATGGTAAGCTCTTAGCATGGGACTATACCTGTGTGTCCACACTAGCTGACACCTATATCCATCACAGTGTGGGGCGACAGGGAGCAGCTGCTGACCACAGGGAGAAGTACAAGATCAGCAAGTACAGGGACATAAGCCAACAGTATCAATTTGTCCCAGTGGGATCAGAAACCTTGGGATCATGGGGAAAAAATGCCACTCGTTTCCTTAAAGAATTGGGTTCCAGACTCATCGACACCACCAGGGACACAAGGGCAGCCACTTTCATGTTCCAGCGCCTCAGCGTGGACATCCAAAGGGAAAATGCTTGCTGCATACTTGGCTCGCGCCCGGCCTCGGAGGAACTGGAGGAATTTCATGATCTTTAATACATTGTACCATTGTATTCCTGTTTATGTATTTCTGTAAATGTATTCTGTTTATTAATAAATGTTCATTCCAGCTATAGAGGTGGTACTTCCATATACATATGCAATATATAATATATATATATATATATATAATATATATATATATATATATATATATATATATTATATATATATATATATATATATATATATAATATATATATATATAATATACATATATATATATATATATATATATATATATATATATATATATATATATATATATATATATATATATTCAACGAGTCGGCCGTCTCCCACCGAGGCAGGGTGACCCAAAAAAAGAAAGAAAATCCCCAAAAAGAAAATACTTTCATCATCATTCAACACTTTCACCACACTCACACATTATCACTGTTTTTGCAGAGGTGCTCAGAATACAACAGCTTAGAAGCATATACGTATAAAGATACACAACATATCCCTCCAAACTGCTAATATCCCAAAACCCCTCCTGTAAAGTGCAGGCATTGTACTTCCCATTTCCAGGACTCAAGTCCGGCTATATAAAAATAACAGGTTTCCCTGAATCCCTTCACTAAATATTACCCTGCTCACACTCCAACAGATCGTCAGGTCCCAAGTACCATTCGTCTCCATTCACTCCTATCTAATACGCTCACGCACGTTTGCTGGAAGTCCAAGCCCCTCGCCCACAAAACCTCCTTTACCCCATCTCTCCAACCCTTTCGAGGACGACCCCTACCCCGCCCTCCTTCCCCTATAGATTTATATGCTTTCCATGTCATTCTACTTCGATCCATTCTATCTAAATGACCAAATCACCTCAACAACCCCTCTTCTGCCCTCTGACTAATACTTTTATTAACTCCACACCTTTTCCTAATTTCCACACTCCGAATTTTCTGCATAATATTTACACCACACATTGCCCTTAGACAGGACATCTCCACTGCCTCCAACCGTCTCCTCACTGCTGCAATTACCACCCAAGCTTCACATCCATATAAGAGTGTTGGTACTACTATACTTTCATACATTCCCTTCTTTGCCTCCATAGATAACGTTTTTTTGACTCCACATATACCTCAACGCACCACTCACCTTTTTTCCCTCATCAGTTCTATGATTAACCTCATCCTTCATAAATCCATCCGCCGACACGTAAACTCCCAAGTATCTGAAAACATTCACTTCTTCCATACTCCTCCTCCCCAATTTAATATCCAATTTTTCTTTATCTAAATCATTTGATACCCTCATCACCTTACTCTTTTCTATGTTCATTTTCAACTTTCTACCTTTACACACATTCCCAAACTCATCCACTAACCTTTGCAATTTTTCTTTAGAATCTCCCATAAGCACAGTATCATCAGCAAAGAGTAACTGTGTCAATTCCCATTTTGAATTTGATTCCCCATAATTTAATCCCACCCCTCTCCCGAACACCCTAGCATTTACTTCTTTTACAACCCCATCTATAAATATATTAAACAACCATGGTGACATTACACATCTCTGTCTAAAACCTACTTTTACCGGGAAGTAGTCTCCCTCTCTTCTACACACCCTAACCTGAGCCTCACCATCCTCATAAAAACTCTTTACAGCATTTAGTAACTTACCACCTATTCCACATACTTGCAACATCTGCCACATTGCTCCTCTATCCACTCCATCATATGTCTTTTCTAAATCCATAAATGCAATAAAAACCTCCCTACCTTTATCTAAATACTGTTCACATATATTATATGCTTCAATGTAAACACATGATCTACACATCCCCTACCCACTCTGAAACCTCCTTGCTCATCCGCAATCCTACATTCTGTCTTACCTCTAATTATTTCAATTATAACCCTACCGTACACTTTTCCGGTATACTCAGTAAACTTATTTCTCTATAATTTTTACAATCTCTTTTGTCCCCTTTCCCTTTATATAAAGGGACTACACATGCTCTCCGCCAATCCCTAGGTACCTTCCCCTCTTTCATACATTTATTAAACAAAAGTACCAACCACTCCAACACTATATCTCCCCCTGCTTTTAACATTTCTGTCATGATCCCATCAGTTCCAGCTGCTTTACCCCCTTTCATTCTACGTAATGCCTCACGTACCTCCCCCACACTTACATTCTGCTCTTCTTCACTCCTAAAAGATGGTATACCTCCCTGACCAGTGCATGAAATTACCGCCTCCCTTTCTTCTTCAATATTTAAAAGTTCCTCAAAATATTCTCGCCATCTACCTAATACCTCCCTCTCCCCATCTACTAACTCCCCTACTCTGTTTTTAACTGAAAAATCCATACTTTCCCTAGGCTTTCTTAACTTGTTTAACTCACTCACTTCTGCTTTGTAAAAACCTCTCATAAGCTACCTTTTTCTCTTTTATCACACCCTTTACTTCATCATTCCACCAATCACTCCTCTTTCCTCCTGCCCCCACCCTCCTGTAACCACAAACTTCTGCCCCACATTCTAATACTGCATTTTTAAAACTATTCCAACCCTCTTCAACCCCCCCACTACTCATCTTTGCACTAGCCCATCTTTCTGCCAATATTCGCTTATATCTCAACCGAACTTCCTCCTCCCTTAATTTATACACTTTCACCTCCCTCTTACTTGTTGTTGCCACCTTCCTCTTTTCCCATCTACCTCTTACTCTAACTGTAGCTACAACTAAATAATGATCCGATATATCAGTTGCCCCTCTATAAACATGTACATCCTGGAGCCTACCCATCAGCCTTTTATCCACCAATACATAATCTAACAAACTACTTTCATTACGTGCTACATCATACCTTGTATATTTATTTATCCTCTTTTTCATAAAATATGTATTACTTATTACCAAATCTCTTTGTACACATAGCTCAATTAAAGACTCCCCATTTACATTTACCCCTGGCACCCCAAATTTACCTACTACTCCCTCCATAACATTTTTACCCACTTTAGCATTGAAATCCCCAACCACCATTACTCTTACACTTGATTCAAAACTCCCCACGCATTCACTCAACATTTCCCAAAATCTCTCTCTCTCCCCTACACTTCTCTCTTCTCCAGGCGCATACACGCTTACTATTACCCACTTTTCACATCCAATCTTTATTTTACTCCACATAATCCTTGAATTAATGCATTTATAGTCCCTCTTTTCCTGCCATAGCTTATCCTTCAACATTATTGCTACTCCTTCCTTAGCTCTAACTCTATTTGAAACCCCTGACCTAATCCCATTTATTCCTCTCCATTGAAACTCTCCCACCCCCTTCAGCTTTGTTTCACTTAAAGCCAGGACATCCAGCTTCTTCTCATTCATAACATCCACAATCATCTCTTTCTTATCATTTGCACAACATTCACACACATTCAGACTTCCCACTTTGAAAATTTTCTTCTTCTTATTCTTTTTAGTAATCTTTACAGGAAAAGGGGTTACTAGCCCATTGTTCCCGGCATTTTAGTTGACTTTTACAACACGCATGGCTTACGGAGGAAGGATTCTTATTCCACTTCCCCATGGATATAAAAGGAAAAGTAATAAGACCAAGAACTATTAAGATAAAATCAAAGAAAACTCAGATGAGTGTGTATAAATAAACGTGTACATGTATGTGTAGTGTGACCTAAGTGTAAGTAGAAGTAGCAAGACGTACCTGTAATCTTGCATATTTATGAGACAGATAAAAGACACCAGCAATCCTACCATCATGTAAAACAATTACAGGCTTTCGTTTTACACTCACTTGGTAGGACGGTAGTACCTCCCTGGGTGGTTGCTGTCTACCAACCTACTACCTATTAATATATATATATATATATATATATATATATATATATATATATACATACATATATATATAAAATATAAATATATATATATATATATATATATATATATATATATATATATATATATAAATATATATATATATATATATTGTGTGTGTGTGTGTGTGTGTGGTGCCGAATATGTAAAACTGGTCAATTGGCAAGAACTCATTTAAAATTAAGTCATTTCTAAAATTTTCTCTTATACGTTTAAAGATATATTTTTTTTATAAATGTTGATGTAAAAATTTATAATTTTGCACCAAAAGGAACTTAGAAAACTTACCTAACCTTATTATAACAAGAACAATTTATTTTAGCCTAACCCAACTAAATATATTTTAGATTTGTTTACAATAATTTAATACTAAACAAACACAGTGAAACATTTTTTTCGTTAAATTCACAATGATTTTGGCGAAATTATCGCATACACAAATTTTCACTTGCCCTATATGGCAAGATGAGCGTTGCTATTTAAGCCAAGATGGCAAGTTCTGCCTATTCGGCACAACATATATATATATATATATTTTATATATATATATATATATATATATATATATATATATAATTTTAATATATAATATAATATATATATATATATATATATATTTATATATATATATATATATATATATATATATATATATATATACATGTATATATATATATATATATAATATATATATATATATATATATATATATATATATAAAATATATATATATATATATAACATATATATATATATATATATATATTTTATATATATATATATATATATTAAATTATAATATTATATATATATATATATATATATATATTTTAATATATATATATATATATATATATATATATATATATATATGCATATGTTTTGCCAAATAAGTAAAACTGGTCAATTAACAAGATCTCATTTATAATTAAGTCCTTTCTAAAATTTTCTCTTACACGTTTAAAGATATACTTTTTTCCGTTATGTTAATGTAAAAATTAATAATTGTGTACCAAAAATCCCTTAGAAAACTTACCTAACCTTATTATAACAAAATATAGGATCAATACCTGTTTTTATAAGTTTTTATTTTAATAGATTTAAGAAATACATTATGCCCGAAATGTATGCATTAATACGGTTTTTATCAAATTGTAATGATTAAAAAAAATACTCATTGTGTCTTGAATTAACTATACATAGTTTTTTGTTGGTCATTGTTAATGATATATAGAAAGCAATGTTGGTGGTGTAGTAAAAATTCTTCATGTGAATTGTATGTATTATTTGCACTAAAACAACCTCCACCGCATCAACCGCAGGAACATCTAACACCACTAACAGCCGGCTTCAGCCAGTGACATCTACAGTCACTAAGCAACATACTAACTAACCAAAATTATTATCTCTAACCTCTGTCATGAGCTAGAACATTGACCTGCAATACAAAAATAATGCCGTCAACAAAACCAATAACAAATGCTCACATTTCTCCCACAGCTAATGTCACCGCCAATCATGACTACTAACCTCCAATACCATCATTACCAATTACCACTTCCACCAACACAGCTACCATCATTACCACTACTAGCCACCTTCTCCATTCCTTTCTTCATCATCGCAAACCACCATCATCTCCATCCCCTCTAACACAAAACATTACCTCCACCTCCACCACTCACTTTTACCACCATCCCCACCACCACTAGCCCCAACACTTCCCCTCCTTCTTTCTCGTCGCACTCTCAGCCATTCCTTCCCTTCCCCATGCACTATCAGCCTTCCCTCTCCCACTTCGTCCAAACGACCTCCTCCCGCGGCACAAACTACCCACACGGAGTCGTAGCTGAAGGACCTAAGTGGTAGTTCTCCTTCAGCCCTTCTGCACTTGGGTGCTGAGTGCCCAGATTTGAGTGCTGGGAACTAGAGCACTGGGATTTAAAGTGCTAGGAATTCATTGCTACTTTTTTTTTTTTTTGAAGAGGAGGGTTTTGGGTGGAAAAGAAAAATCTTATTTATTGGGATCACAAAACAACTGAGCTCTTAATGGCTAGGGTTTTTGAATGCTGGGAATTAGTGTTAACATTCGTGTCGCAGGTGTTTTGCTCTAAGATTAAATACTATGGGATGTTTCACTATTCGGAAGCCCTAGAAAACTCAAATATCAGCTCAAGGTCATGAAATGGACACGAAGAATGTCAGGTATTGCCAAGAACAGTATTGGTGTCCCGTAGCTCGGCTGACAGGACACTCAGGACACACAGTGAGGTCCGCTGTTTGATCCCCGGTAAGGGAAAAATCATTGGGCGTATTTCCTTAAGACACCTGTTGTCCATGTTCACCTAGCCGAAAGAGGTATCTGGGTGTTAGCCGACTGGTGTGGGTCGCATCCTGGGGACAAAAATTGCTCGAAATGTTCTGCATAAGCAGGAGCTTCCAATATAGTATGTTACTGATGTCATCTTGGTCTGTATGAGTTGTGTCATGTACTTGTAGTTATAAAGATTATTATTATTATTTTTATTATTATTATTATTATTATCATTATTATTGTTAATAGATGTATTAAATGAGTAAAGAGCAGCGTTAAGGATGTATAGATTGAGTAGAGTTCTATGGGTGCATTGAATTAGGAGAGAATGAGTGTATAAAATTAGTAGAGTAGCTTAGAATAAGCAGAATAAAGTTTTATCTGAGTAGAGAATTAGTAGTGTAAAGTTTTATGGTTGTATAGAGTGAATAGAGAAGAATCGTGTCACGATTTGATAATTATTATTATTATTATTATTATAATCAAGGGGGAAGCGCTAAACCCGGAGGATTATACAGCGCCTGGGGGGGATGTGGAAGGCATTCAGGCTTAATTCGGGGAACTGGAGCACAGATCCAATTCCCTAAATCAAGAGCCCCTCACCAACATCAAGGAACCACGACTTGATAAATCTCCGCTCAGAGTTAAATGTTGAGGCTTCATGCCACGAGTTTTCTACCATGAACTGGGCCGTTCATATATGCCGCAAAAAAAAAAAATCATTATGGTGACGATGATTGCTGCGTCTTCACAAGAAATGATGGCATTCCCTTCCTCCATCTGGATTCTGTGGATTCACTTGTAATAATGTTATTTTCCTTTTCCTACCCCCTATTGTCTGGCAGCAGAGGCTTCAATAGGCATGATGGGATTTCCCCTTCACAAATCCCAAACTGACTGAACTCTGATTCCTCCTTGAATATTAATGTCGACTTACAACCCCTGAAAGCTGGTTTCTTTTTGTGGAATTTAGGAATGAATGAGATTTTTTTTTATTTTTGAGATTTTTATTTGCATTTATGAGATTTTATTTATGAGATTTTTATTTTTATTTATGAGATTTTGTTTATTTTAAATTGTTATTATGCCATCTCAGCTTCGTGTCTTACAGGATCTAAGAGCTAGCTTACTTGAAGTATTCCATTGTGTGTGTGTACTCACCTAGTTGTGGTTGCAGGGGTCGATTCACAGCTCTTAACCTCGCCTCTTCCCTGGCCGCTACTCGGTCACTCTTCCTGCTCCATGAGCCTTATCATACCTCTTCTTAAGACTATGTATGGATCCTACCCACCACTATATCACTTCTCACACTATTCCACTTCCTGACAACTCTGTGAGTGAAGAAATACTTCCTAACATCCCTGTGATTCATCTGAGTTTCCAACTTCCAACTGTGACCCCTTGTTGCTCTGTCCCATATCTGGAACATTCTGTCTCTGTCCACCTTGTCGATTCCTTTCAGCAATTTATATGTCGTTATCATATCACCCCTATCTCTCCTGCCCTCCAGTGTCGTCAGGTCGATTTCCCTTAACCTCTCCTCGTAGGACATGCTCCTTAGCTCCGGGACTAGTCTTGATGCAGACCTTTGCACTTTCTCTAGTTTCCTTACGTGCTTGGCTAGGTGTGGATTCCAAACTGGTGCTGCATACTCCAATATAGGCCTAACGAACACAGTGTACAGAGTCCTGAACGATTCCTTATTGAGATGTCTGAATGCGCCTCAGGAGATGCGCCCGGTGTTATACTCACCCCGAGATCCTTTTCTTTGAGCGAGTTTTGTAGTCTCTGGCCCCCTAGACTGTACTCCGTCTGCGGTTTTCTTTGCCCTTCCCCATTCGTCATGACTTCGTATGTGGTGGGGTTGAACTCCAGTAGCCAATTGTTGGACCAGGCCTGCAGCCTGTCCAGATCCCTTTGAAGTTCTTCCTAGTCCTCGTCCGACTGAATTCTTTACATTAACATCACATCATCTGCAGTTACAAAAAACGCGATTCTAAAAGCTTAGAGATCTCCAGTGAATACTAGAAAGGACTGCCCTTCTAGCATCCAGCCTGTTACTGGGTTTTCGTAACAATTAGTCAGTATCCTTGTCCAATTATCCATTAAAATTCAGTATAATTCAATAGTGCTTCAGGATTACAACTGGTAGGCTACTAACTAGAGAAATTAAAATTTAATAAATTTATTAAGTATCGTCTAGAGGTATATTAAATTAAATTAATCAATTCAAACAAATTAATAATAATAATCACTTCTCTCGTGTGCAGCAGTAATGTGCTGAAAGCACATATCACATTTATAAGTCTTAAGTACCGTCTGGTACATTAACATTTAATAAGATATTACAAATATGTACAAGTAAGTTTGGGTGTATGTGTGTAAGTGCTCTAAGTAGTTCGCTATGTCTCACGACTCGACTAGACTTAAACAAGTGACTGACAAAGTCCACAAATAAACTAACTTCTTGACTGACTGGCAATCAGAACAGTCTGCTTGAACAATAAAAAGAATGCTAAGCCCAATGGCAATATAACAAGCAACTGCGACACAATCAGGATCAAGGAGATAACATAACGACACTAAGTAGGAACCATCAGCAGATCCTCCACAAAAGTCACAAAACTCCCATACTACTGAATCTAAGTTCAGCATAAGAAAATCTCGACTGTGATAGAACACAGATAACAGTTCAAGTTAGGTCAGAAGCTACAGCTCAGGACCTGAGTTGCTCAGAGTGTCTATGCGACACACAACCTCAGTGCAAACGTCGAAAATCACTAAAGTCTATACAATGTTCTGTGAACAGAGTCTCCAGAACTAACAAGAATAATGAGACAAGAGACGATCTTCCAACAAGGGCCAATAAGGGAGATTTAGGCACTTGTGTAGAATACATCCAACCACCAAGCGAGTCTAGACCAGACTGAATACTTCAGGGGAGGTGAGGACACCCCCCTCAATCACGTGATAGCTCCGTGGGTCGCTGCCCAGCAAGAAGCCGGCATGGAAACGAGCAAAGAGCGATAATTACAGTAGTTAGACAATCAAGACTTGAACTGAGCACATAAGGTGTTACATCCTACCTAACAACATAACTAAGTCAAATAATAATATAAAGCAATACATTTACGATTTAGCTATTATCGCAAATATAAGCAATATAAAATTATATGAAAAGGTAATAATTATATATATATACATATTAATCATTGCAACCCATTCAGGGGTTGCAACATCTGCAAACAAGGATACTTCTGAGTCTATCCCTTCCGTCATGTCGTTCACAAATATCAGAAGCAACACCGGTCCTAGGACTGACCCCTGTGGAACCCCGCTCGTCACAGGCGCTCACTCTGACACCTCGCCACATACCATGACTTGCTGTTGTCTTCCTGACAGGTTACCTGGAGGTTACCTGGAGGTTATTCCGGGGATCAACGCCCCCGCGGCCCGGTCCATGACCAGGCCTCCCGATGGAAACAGGGCCTGATCAACTAGGCTGTTACTGCTGGCCGCACGCAGTCCAACGTACGAGTCACAGCCCGGCTGATCCGGCACTGACTTTAGGTATCTGTCCAGCTCTCTCTTGAAGGCAGCCAGGGGTTTATTGGCAAATTCCCCCCAATGCTTTTATGGGAGGCTGTTGAACAGTCTTGGGCCCCAGACACTTATGGTGTTTTCCCCCTTTGTGTACCCTGGCGCCCCTACTTTTAACTGGGGGCATTTTGCATCGCCTGCCCAGTCTTTTACTTTCGTAGGGAGTGATTTCTGTGTGCAGATTTGGGACCATTCCTTCCCGAATTTTCCAAGTGTAAATTATGATATATCTCTCCCTCCTGCGTTCCAACGAGTACAAGTCAAGTGCTTCCAAGCGTTCCTAGTAGTTAAGGTGCTTGACAGAACTTATACGTGCAGTAAAGGATCTCTGTACACTCTCTAGATCTGCGATTTCACCTGCTTTGAATGGAGATGTTAATGTACAGCGGTATTCCAGCCTAGAGAGAACAAGTGAATTGAACAAGTATTCCCTCATCCACTCTAGTGCCTTCCCTGTTATCCCTGCCTGATCCTCCAGCTTTTGCACTAATCTCTTGTGTGGAACTGTGTCAAACGCCTTCTTACAGTCCAAGAAAACGCAATCTACCCACCCCTCTCTCTCTTGTCTTACTGCTGTCACCATGTCGTAAAACTCCAATAGGTTCGTGACACAGGATTTCCCATCCCTAAAACCGTGCTGGCTGTCGCTGATAAGCTCATTCCTTCCTAGGTGTTCCACCACTCTGTGTGTGAGAGTACGTACACATGTGTACGTGTTTCCGAAAAAAATACATATTTTGAATGTATACGATATGTTCTCAAACAAATATTGAAAGTCTACTCCAAGTTGCATAATGCACATTTATATATAAAAATAAATACAAAATAATCATGCATTATTTAATAAAAAAAAAATCACAACAAATTAAGTACATAAATTTATGAAAATTACGTACAGGGATTCATCTTTCGTTAATTAAAAGCGCTCGTCAAATCTTCACTAATTTCCTCCACGAGAACAAAAGCACCAAAATATTTGCATGGAAATACGCAAAAACAATCGCCGTTAAGTGGAATGATTTTTTTTTCATTATCACTGCCACATCGCCCATCATAA